>OY813003.1:11426028-11473528 GCA_963681545.1 Germaria angustata | reverse complement strand
AATTCAAGTCTGGCAAAGAAGATTATCTCAAACAACAATATTTCTTATCGGGCAAAGAAATAGATATAGGCGTAAGCTGCTAAGATGCAATAACGATGCAGAAAAAATTTATTTCACATGCGTTCTAAAACAACTTAATATACTTATAAAACAGAACGTGTTAAAAGATAGAAATAATAATTGGAACAAATTTCTTACAAGTTTACCAGCTGGTTCGAAAAAAGTGAGGATGGTAAAAAAGACAATTAAGGAAAACAAAACAAATATCGAAAAATTAACAGTAGATGGCTCTGAAGTAAACGAAAGTGAAAAAATTGCAAATGCAATTGCTAACGAGTTTGAAAACTGCCACTTAACAACACTTAACATGACATCTGCGGTAGACAATTCTGTATCAAAACACATTCAATGGCTTAACAGTCAGCCAATACCAGATTCTGCTATGAACTATTTAACTTCGGCTGAAGAAATAAAATCCATTGTATATAAGCAAAAAAATAAAAAAGCAGCAGGAGTAGATGGCATAAAGCCGATCATTTTAAAAAAGTTATCAGACTTCTTTTACGAATTTTTGGCAAATGTTTTTAACTGGTGCATCGTAAACGGGTACTTTCCAAATTTATACAAGTTAGCAAAGGTTATACCGATTATTAGGCGTGGAAAAGATCCAAAACTGGCTTCAGGTTATCGTCCCATAAGTATGCTTAATGGTCTAGACAAAATAATGGAAAATATAATCCTAAAAAGACTTAACGAGTTTACCGAAGAACACAACATATTGAGTAAAAACCAATTTGGTGTTAGAAAGGGCCATTCAACAGATCAAGCGAATTGTAAACATGATAACCGACAACAGAAGAAACAGAAAGAGCACTGGCATAGTATTCGTCGATATCGAAAAAGCATTCGACTCAATATGGCACGATGCTCTTATATACAAACTTAACAAATTCGGTTACCCGATTTATATACAAAAACTCATTAAAAGCTTTTTAACTAACAGAACTTTTAAAGTCTTTATTGGAAATGTACCCTCAGCAGTTAAAAATGTTCAAGCTGGTGTTCCGCAAGGATCAGTTATGTGACCTACCCTGTATTCCATATACACGTCAGACTACAAGCCGCAAAGAAACCAGCACATAGCTTTCTACGCTGATGATACAGCCATTATGAGTTCAGGAAAGGTTTCTAACGCAATTGTGAAGAATATGAAAAGCGGTCTTGTTCATTCCGGTAAATATTTTAGCAAATGGAAAATCAAAATGAATCAGGGCAAAACACAAGCTTGTCTGTTTCCTTTTAATAAATCACCGAAAATAATACCTCAAATAGTAGAGCTCTTTACCCTCTTCTTAACAGAAGATCTCGTTTGTCTGAAAAGAATAAGCTTTTAATATACAAAACATGTATCCGACCAATCATGACATATGGGTGTCAGGTCTGGTCATCAAGATTCAAAAACTTATTCAAAAACTTATTTAAAGAAATTGCAAATAATACAAAATAAAAATCTAAAAGCTATTTTTAATCTCCCTAGAAGATACTCAACTGTCCCTCTTCATACAAACTTTAATCAAGAAATGATAAAATCTGTTATTGAAAAATTAACCTTACGATTTGATGTCAGAAATATGGCTTCAAATGAACTGTTAATATATAAACAGGGAATGAGAATATTAAGCTTCTCTGTGGTGTAATCAAAATTCTTTAAAATTTAAATAAAGCTCTGTTTTTAGCGTTAAAAAAGTAAGGAAATGTTTTGATTTTGTGCCATTGTGTTGTTGCTAGAGGAGGAGATACTGCAACAGAGAATATCACGTGGGGCTTAGCGAGATGCGTCTAATCCCTTGTGTATATGCTTTTTTAAAAATTTACATGCTAATGATTTGCAACCGTTACATCGTTTAGGATCATTTATATCATTCATAATAAAGCAAACAATAGCGGAAGAGTATTAAAAAAAAGAGAATTGTTCTGAAGATGATACTTAATGAATATCGAAATATCGACAGTTTTTGAATAAAATTATTTAACAAAAAATAAGACCTCAAGCTTGATTATTGTATCAAAAAAAATTAGTAAAAAAATTTAGTACATTCAATTATTTCCACAAAGCCTCTTGTTTTTCGTATCGTTTTTGATACCCGTGTTTTTTTTTGCAATAAAATATGCTCTTTTTTTTAAAGAGAATTGTCCTGAAGATCAATGTTGCCATAATTTTTTTTTACAAAAACTGACAATTACCAACAAAAAATCTGTTTTTTACGAAAAAAATCTGCACCTTCAAAACAAAACTAACTAAATAAACACTGCACTAGATCCTGCGTGCAGTTCAATTGCCTTCGCATTTTCAATGTGTTTTGATGTTTTTGCGTGAGCTTTTAAATCTGTAATTCCGGCCATCGCTCTTAACTTGCAATTACAAAGTTTACGAAAAGCTAAATTGCTTTCACTTCTTTTTAGCCACGGTTTTAATAAAACATTTTCTTCCCACGATTTATTGTAATCGCCAAGTTTTCTTTTTCTTGAACTCGAAAGCTGTGTAGCTGGCACTGCATTATTATTATCTTGGTAAGAATCTGGTAAAATTCAAAATAATTAATTATTTGAATTAAAAAAAAATTATTTAGTAGCAAACTTACTATTTTTGTTAGATATTTATCCATTTTTTAGAAAAATTGGCACAATACTCGCAAACAATTCAAACAATGCAATGAAAACTTTAAATTTAAAAAATAGAATATCACTTGCAAGAAAAGGAATAAGAAAAAATACAACACGTTGTTGCTTTTAAAAGGCAGTACAATTTATAATGCTGAGTATAGACGTTACTACAAATCGTACAAGTATAGAATTAGTAGCGTGTATCATGCTGTCGTACTTGTGAAGAATACAATACGAATAATAAAAACTGCTTTGGTTAAAAAAACTGTTTTTTAGAGTAAAAATCTGCAAGCCTGTTTCGTACTTTAAAAAACTGCAAAAAACAGATAAATCTGCACATTTGGCAACGCTGCTGAAGATGATACTCAATGAGTATCGAAATATCGACAGTTTTTGAATAAAATTATTTAACAAAAAAGAAGACCTCAAGCTTGATTATTGTATTAAACATTTTATAAAGAAAAGCTCAAAAAATATAGATATATTTGTATACTAAACTAATTTATTTGAATTTTATGTTGCAAATGACCGCATACCGGAGACTAGACTAGAGGCCAACTGCGGAACATTGATCCCCGACATCCATTCCTGGTTGACCGACCCTTGGAACCAGATCCCCATGGGGCTTCATTGTTACACGGATGGATCAAGGTCGAGAGGGAAAACGGGACTTGGTGTTTATATAGAAAACACCACAGAACTGTTTTTCCGCCTGCCGGACTATTGCACAGTTTTGCAGGCGGAAGTTCGGGCGATAACGGAGTGTATCAGGGAACTCAACGTAATGGGGAGGTCAGGACTTGTGAATATATTCACAGATAGTTAGATGGCCATTAGAGCAATCTCAAAGGAACGCACTAAATCACGTACAGTTTGGGATTGCAAAAACGTTATTAACAGTTACTCGACACATGGTGAAGTGCGCATCATATGGGTGCCAGGGCACGCGGGGATAACTGGAAATGAAAGGGCAAACTCACTTGCTTCTAGGGCAATAGAGTTAGGTAATATAAGCTTGGAATGCGCGAAACCTTTCGATGCAGTTAAATCCGAGCTAAAGACTTGGGCACACAGGGCCCATTCAACTCTCTGGAATAACGGAACCATGGGAATCAATACAAAAATTCTATGGGGAGATCCAGACGAGAGAAGAACGAGGGAGCTGCTAAAACTTAGTAAGCTCGAACTAAGTAGAATAATGGGAGTTGTCACAGGGCACTCTCAACTACTGGCACATCTTAAACGCGTCGGAATAGCGGGAGGAGATGAATGTAGAGCATGTGGGGAGGAGAGCGAAACATTGGAACACTATTTGTGCCAATGCCCCGCCTTCTCACAAATAAGATCCCGATATCTTGGGGGTGACATCTTACCGGACATAAGCCGATTACGGGGAATATGCTGGAGGAAACTAAGGAACTTTGTGAGTGACACGGAGTTTCTGTAGGCTTTTGGGTCAATATATTATGGTTAAATTCAAAGGAGCGCACAACAGGCCTTCACTGGCTTAGGTGTATGTCGTGTGACATGGGCTGACATACCCCTCCAATCAACCTAACCTAACCTAACCCAACCTGAATTTTTTTTAGAAACTTCCTATCTTCCTGCGTCGCCATTGTGCTGCCTATTGCATTCATTTTGTATCTATGTAAATATTTTGGATGCTTTTTCTTGCGTATTAACTACAACAGTGATGAAAATGGGTACAAAATACATTGTAAAAAATTTTAGGGTTGCATTTAGGAACACGCTGCAATGTATTACTACAAAGCAACATGCGTTTAGGAAGTCAGCCATACCCTCTAATTCCTAGCCGGCAACAAAAAATCATTAGCATTCAGCCCATCGTAACACTTAGAGCATGTTTAAATTTTTTTTAGAGGGCGGATACAAAAAAGATGTTGGAAAATCCTACGTTGAAGTTGAAATGACACAGTCCACTTTTTGTGAGATCATATCAAGGACTCTTTTTATAGGAGGATCAGCACTATTTAGTTCTTCTACAAGAGAACTCCAGAATTCGCCCATCACATCTTTGGAAAATTAAAAAAAAAAATAAAATGAGTCAGTTATTTTGCATTCTATCGAGGACGATGTGGCTTTGTACTTTATTTATCAATTTCGACTCAAAAATAATTTTAGGTAATCTACATACATATTCAAAAGAAAATAAAATTACTTACATTTTTATTTAGTTCCAAAGTGAACAAACTAATACAAAAAAGGGAGAAACTATGAAAAAGTCTTTCGCGATAAAGCGAGTTTTTTTTAATAGGAATATTTTTGTGCATGTTATTCCCCACAAAATGAAAAACATTTCAAGAGCAAAATTATTCACGATAGCAATTTGGAGAAAAGAGAAAATATTTCCAGGGAAAAAATGTTCACAATAGGATTGATTGTGTTCCATTATAACTTTAAGACTGAAACTGCTGTTTTGTTATAAATTAATAAGATTAATTATTTTATATAAATGTTGCCTAATTTTTTTTTTTATTGTAAATATATGAAATGAACTTCTTAAAAGAAAAAACTCTGCTGCAAAACATCGTGCTGTTAGTTATTCGCTAGTAGTATTAAAATTTATAAATCCAAGCTGTTCCATTATAGCTACATACATATGAACAACTGTGCATACATGTATGAGTGTTTGTATGTATAAGCATCAATGCATGTATGAAAGTACATGTAAGTATGTATTTAAATCGGAATATTTTAATTTATTTGACTTGTGAAAAAATAATATGAGAACCAAAGCAATTTTACCTGGTTGTGACATAGAAGAACAGCTACCAGCGTTAGGTTCTTTAGGATAAACTACTTTGTGGTAATAATCTCCATTTTTATGGTTTTCGTTGGTATTTGCATCAGTCGACGAATGCTTAGTTACAATTGGTGATGTCATTAAATTGGTTATCAGGATATTTGTGCTTTCATCTGTTAAGCTTTTCTTAATATTTGAAGAACTTCGAGGAAAATTATTTTTTCCCCGTGGATTGTCAAAATCTTCAAAGGTGGACGTTGTCATGTCTTTGCAGCAATTAGTTGTAGATAACTGTGTAGCTAATAATTGTGTCGCAGACAATGCTGAATTACGTACTAAACTTGAACAACATTCTTCCGAGGATGAGGATTGTAATTTGGTTTTCTCGTTTGTAGAATTTCCATCACTAATTATGGCACACGGAACGCACCGTAATGAAAGTTTGTTTTGCAGCGGAACTGTTTGTTGATCCATATGCAGGGTATGCTGGTGCTGTTTATTGTGTTGCTGTTGTAGCTGAGTTTGTGAGCCTACCATTTTAAATTTTTTTTATTGTTTTGATGACTGAGATCAGAGTTCTTAACACTACTTTTATTAATAATTTTTGTTTGACTGAAAGTTGTATTTGCTTGCACTATTTCTTCTGTACTTATAGTTTCAAAACTCTAAAGGAAATGGGTTCTGCTTTTTTTCATCGGAAGGTCCTTAGTATTCAAATACCCCAAATGTGGAATGCGCTTCTGCCTTTGTCTTTCCAGGTATATTTACAGTTTTTGTCACATTACTGTTCTTTTCCACAAACCAATTGTTACTGTAATATTTAATTAGTATGATAAATTTATATTAGCGATATGAAATGCATTATTTAAATGATTAATGATAGAATGATTTTTATTTCAATGATTTAATCAGTTTTATTTAAAAGCAATCTTTGGAGAAGTCTCAAACTTTTCTAGAAGAATGGCTACAAGTCAAATGTCCTAAAAACATGTTTTTTTTACAAATTGTTAAAATAGTATGAGACGGTCCAAAAATAATTTTTGATGAGAACTTCCTACCATGTATGGATGAACATTCATTTGATAAAGGTTATAAAGAAAAAACACGTCTTAACAGTTTCTTGGCGTGCACTACAATGCCGCTTTTTATTCATCTTAATTTGACATTACATATTTTGCACATAAAGAGTGGAAGTGTTCTGTTATACAGAGATGGATAATTTATTTCATTACACCTCCCCTTTTTTATTAGAAAAAGGAAGAAGTAAACGAATGGTACCTATTTCGTTTACTGCTTGCTTTTTCTTTACATGTTTCTATATATATATATATATATATATATATATATATATATATATATATATATATATATATATATTTATATATTATTATTATTTCTATAATAATCATTTAAATATTACAAAAACAAATATTACATACAATTATAATAATAATTATTTAAATTTTATATAAAATATCCTTTTTTCAGTACTTATTGAATATAGATATACAAACAAATTTGTTTTATTTTAAATTAGTTTTTTTTTTCTTTTTTTTTTTTAGTTTTGTTTTTGTTTTATAGGAATAGAGAACAACAAAAAAATATTTAATTATTTTAAACTAGATGTAATTTTCCGACTGTTAATTTCAAATGTGTTTATATATTTAACTTGTGTAAAAAAAAAACAGGTTTCTGAAAGATGTGTAAAATTCTTTACTTTTGCATTTTCCGAATTCTGTTCTTGTGCACAGTTCTTTCTTTCTGCGTTATTTCGTCATATACCGTAACATTACAACTATCTATTGCTTTTACGATAAATGGACCATCGTATATATTTTGAAACTTATTGTAAGGTTGTTTTTGAATTAAGACAGATTCACCAAGTTTTATTTTAAGAGGTTTTGCAAACTTATCAAAATAATTTTTGTTTCTTAATTTATGTTTTGCAATAAGTTCTTGTGCTAGTTTATGTGTTTTCTGCAGGCGAAATTTGATTTCGTTACAGTAATTTTCGACATTATATATAGGATCAATCGTTGTTTTCGTGACTTCTTTCGGCATGTTCGGAATTTTGCCAAAAACTAGTTCATACGGTGAAAATTTTAAATCAAATACTGTGTTTGGTGTGGTATTATGGAAGAATGTAAAAAACTTTAAATAAGTATCCCATTCAGCCGTATTGTTATATAAATATGCTCTTAAATATTCATTAAAGACTCTGTGGTTTCGTTCCACTGTGCCTAACGTCTCATGATGGTATGCAGTTGAGAATCTCATTTCAATTTTCAGTAGTTTGAACAATTCTGACAAAACTTGGTTTTTAAATTCCGTACCCTGATCTGATTTTATGATGTTAAAACATCCATAAATTAATATAAAATTTTCAAAAATTGCACGAGCCACTGTGCTTGCATTTTTATCTGGTATGGCAATTGTAACGAGATATTTGGTCAAATCGCAAATTAGTGTTAGAGCGTACTTATTACCAAATTTGGATTCCACAAATGGCCCTATTGTGTCAACAACTACAACATCAAATGGTCGAATAGGTGTCGGTGTCAGTATTAGTTTTTCTGTATTACCAGGTTTAACTTTATTCAGGTTACATTTTTCACATTTTTTAACGAACTTTGCTACATCTCTTGACATGTCTTTCCAAAAAAATTTCGTTCTTAGTTTCGAGTAGAGTTTCCTCCGTCCACAGTGACCTCCTAATAATGGGTCTTCGTGATATATAGTCATGTAGTTTTCCTTTTCCTTGTTGTCAAATACTTCTATTACAGGTTCAGTTAATACAATTTCAATTTTATTTAATACTTTTAAACCATGCTCCTTTAGTTTCTGAATACTGCATATTGTAAAGAAATTATCATCTTTCGGCCATTCTATCTTGTGGATGTTATTATTGACGGCTTTCTTCTCTAGCCTCGAAAGCAAATCATCTAAATGTAAAGCTTCGTTTTCAATGCAAATATCCAAGTATAGTGCCAACTTAAATTTTCTATAAACGTTTATGCGTAATTTCTCTACTTTGTCTTCCGTGTAGAAAAATTCCGATCTGATTTTCGGTATTTTAGTACTGAAATCATGTGAAAATTTATCATATATTGGTAATTTCCCGACTATGACATCAGCTTTCGCACTTTTAGGTACAGTTTGCTTAGACATTCCGCGGGTTGTCACGGCAAGTATGTTCCTGTTCTGGTTTTTCAATTCGTCAATTGAAATACGAGAAAGTGCGTCTGCTGCTGTGTTGTCTTTACCCTTAATATACTCTATAACAAAGTTATATTCCGATAATTCCAATCTTATTCTAGTTAGTCTAGAGGACGGGTCCTTTATGTTAAATAAATGAACTAGAGGCCTATGATCCGATCTCACTATAAATTCAGTTCCATATACATACGGCCTAAACTGTTTAATTGCAAAGTATATGGCCAAAAGTTCTATGGTCGGTTTTCTTTGTTCGGCATCATTAAAGGATTTAGATGCGAAATAGATGGGTAGGTCATTGCCATTAAAATCTTGACTCAAGACTGCGCCACATCCCATTTTCGAAGCGTCTACAGTTATAATAAATTTTTTACGAAAGTCTGGGTATTGTAACAGTCTTGGGGACTTTAAGCACGATTTTAATCTCTCAAAAGCGTTCTGACATTTGTCATTCCAGATGAAACTTATTTTTTTCCTCGTAATTTGATTTAATGGAGCTGCTATTACTGCGAAATTCGGAATAAATCTCCGATAGTAATTAGCGAATGCTACAAAACGTCTAACAGCGTCTTTGTCAGTGGGAACTGGATAGTTTTCGATTGTTTCTATTTTTGAATTGTCTGGTAAAAGACCCTGTGCCGTACACCTGTGTCCAAGAAAAGTGACCTCTGGTTTAAAAAAATTACATTTATGCGGGTTAATCTTTAAGTTGTATTTTCTGAGGGTTTGGAAAACGTTTTCCAGGTTTTTTAGGTGATGTGACATACTGCAGCCAACAACGATAATATCGTCAACGTACAAGAAAGCTTGATTTGGAGGAAGTCCAGAAAATGCCATATGCATCATGCGCGAGAAGGAGTTCGGTGCTACATTCAACCCAAAAGGTAGAACTTTCCATCTGAACGAGCCGTTGTTGGTGCTGAACGAGGTTATATCTCTAGAATCTATATCAAGCGGAATTTGATGAAACCCAGAGAGTAAGTCAATCACTGAAAAGTACTTAGCACGACCGAGGTTATCTAACACGTCATCGATTCGTGGAAGCGGGAATTTGTCGGCTATTAATTTTCTGTTCACAGCCCTATAATCGACGCACATGCGGTATGCCTTTTGACCACCTACGCTCTTTTTTGGCACTAAAATGAGTGGACTGTTGAAATTCGATTGGCTTGGTTCAATCAAATCATTCTGTAGTAGGCCTTGAATCTGTCTGTCAATTTCCTGTTTCTGGGCGTGAGGCAAGCGATAATTTTTGATGTAGACTGGAGAATCGTCTTTAAGCCTAAGTCTCTGAGTGTAAAAGTTATTGACCGTCATTCTGTCCTCAGTCAGAGCAAATACATCCGAATATTTCTCACATAAAGGCATCAGATCGTTATGCACCTCCGTTGGCATTTGTGTCCTCAATACATTTTTTAGTTTCGCTACTCGATCGGATTTCGCGTCATCTTCGCTAATTGAATAAATATTATAATTTGAAAGCTTTTCGTACCTGATCTCAGGATTTTTGATGCATTTAAAAGTGTCCGTTACATTTACAACTCTTAAAATTGGTTTACTACACTGGACAACGCATTTCGCTATGAAGACGCCTTCACACAATTCCTGCGAATCTACGAATACTGGTTCCCTTATGCTTCCCAGATCGAACAATCTAAAAACTTCGCAACGCGGAGGAATTACACAGCTGTTACTATTAGTACCATGTTCTATGGGAATCTTTAATCTTTTATTGTAAAACCAAAACGAAATTGTCATATCCTCGTAGTTGATATTGCATCTATGTGTCTTCAGGAAGTCTTTCCCTAGAATTCCTTCTGATGGAATATTAAAAGAATCGTCCACGATGTGCAGAGTTTGTGAAATCAAACGATTATGAATATTAAAATGAACGTTTACTGTCCCTAAAGTTGAAATGTGCTGATTGGTTACGCCCGTAATGTTGACTGTTTCATTCTGATTGAAGTTTATTCCTGGTTTGAGAGAGGTAAGTTTAATTAAAGAAATATCTGCCTGTGAATCTACCAAAAAACTGCATGACTCAATTGTTTCTAGACAATGGAGCCGAATAAAGTCAGAGTAATTTAAATTAAGGCTAAAAATTGATTTTGTTTCTGTTACTAATTGTGATCTACTTCCCCCAACGTCCCTGGTTGAGGGACCTCTGCGTTTAAAGTCAGGGTCCTCGCATTTCTTCTGTTCGTATTATTTCCGAAACGATTATTATTAAAGCGGTTACTACCACGGTAAGAATAATTGTTCCTGTTCGAATTATTAAAGTTCCCACGATTGTCATTAAAAGATCTGTAATTATTACCACGATTATTACCACGGTTATTACCACGATTATTACCACAACTGTTCCAAGGGCGATTGTAATTATTTCTGATATGGAAATTATTCAAATTACTATTGCAAGGACGAAATGCTAATATTTGTTTCTCGCTTGCTTCATTAGTTTGCTCTACTACTAACTTAGCTATCACATCCTTTGGATCTGAAAATGATGTAGATGCTAGAATGGACTTCACCAAGTTAGAACTCGCATTTAATCGACATATGCTGACGGTCTGTTCAATGGCCATTTCGTGGGCCTTAGCTTTTGTTATTCCTTCTATGACTAAAGACCTTTTAAGAGCGTCTGCCAATTCTTCCGCTTGTTTGGTAAACTCAGTGTAATTATTGTTCCGTATTTTCAATGCAGCAATCCTGCCTGCCACAACTTTTGAATTATCTGGTTTTATTTTTTCCTTTAAAGCTTGTTTTATTTCAGTAATTGTACTAACATTTTCAGGCAAAACCTCCCGTGCTTTGCCTTCCAATTTCGACTTTACAAATGCTACAAAAGTTGATGTCAAATTCGCGTCTGCTAGTTCTTCAATCAGTTCGATTTTGTCCAGAAATGACTCTAATCCAAGGGGATTTCCGTCGTAATTATCCCTAATTATGTTAGTGGACATGCTAATAAAGGATTTTTTCTGGTCGATTGTAGCCATGTTCGTATCCAAATAGTTTGCTTCCCTAAATAACCCTTCGATTTCCTTCTTATTGTCACTACCCGCTGGTTTTGCTATATTTCCTTCCGATTCTGAATCTGACTCCGACACTATTTCCTTGTTGACGAGTTCAAAAGAATAAATATCATGAGGAACTTTAATTCTACAGTCTAATTTTCCGAAGCATCGAACCAAGAGCTCCCTGCAATTTCCTATTCGCTGGTAAATACTTTTCGTTTTTGTATCGCTTGATAGCTGTTCACTATGTAGCTCTGTGTATGATAAAATTTCATTGTAGGTATCAAGAAGTGATTCTATATACTCATTTCTTTTTTCCTCTTTTGATGATATAGGTCGACTTTGCAATATTCTTTTCTTTACGTTATAAAATCTATCAATTAATTCGTTAAATTTTCCTTTGTCAAAATCTGACATCAGTTTTGAATATTATTTTGCTTACTTCAATTTTGTTTTATTTACTTGATGAAATACATATGTATGTAAAAGAAAATATTATTTTGGCTAAGTGCACTCTTCACTTTATTTTGTATTTATTCGCTTTAGCTATTGCAAAATCAACCTTTTTTTTTTATTTGCATTTGAGTACATTTTGTTTACTTTTGTTGTTGTTTTCTTTCCTATTCACGAATTATTGAGTTAGTTTTTAATTTTATTGTTTATGCAGATTCTCGTACAATTCGTAGTTGAATTAATATCTATGTTGCCATGTAATTATATTTGTATGAAGTATATTTCCCTGCTAATTACATTATTATTATTCTGAGAAATGAAATTATAAGTAGAAAGTATTTGTTAATGAAATAAAAATAAAAAAAAATTTACTTGGAATTAAACATAATTTACAAATTCCCAATTAAATTTTGCTGTCAATTAGAATTTGCCGAGTGAAATATTTCAACGAAATTAAATATGACTATATGGCAACACTGTATTATACATGAAAAAAAAAATTGTTTTACCTTCTTGGTATTAAGATACGCATATATATATATATATGTATATTATAAATTAATAATTATAAATGTAATATAATACTACTGGGATAAGTGAATAATTATAATGTTAAGAAAGTTTTGTTTAATCGAAATTCTAAGTATTCTTAAATAAGTACATATTATATAATTTAATAAATACATAAGTATACCTATGTATGTTGATATGTTGTTAATGTTGTTACCAGTTCTCTCCTCTAAATTATTATATTTTTGTATAACTCTTATCTTGCCTTCTTCTGGAATTTTATACATGCGATGATTGGTATTCTGCTTTCTTTTTAACTCCTTTTGCTTCTTGTTGTTTCCTTATTTATTTATGAGAGTAACACTTTTGTTGATTCATTGATTTCTATTCTAATTGCATTTATAAGTATTTAGTTTTTTTTTTTTTGATTTTCATAATGTGGTTTGTGTTTTTTCCCCTTTTTTGTATCGTTTCATATTCTTTGATTTTTTTCCGAATATGTACATATGTATACATATGAGTGTATATATGAATGTATATTTATGTTCTTTTTCACTTTGTTCATTTTTCATGTTTTAGTTACGGGTTTCGTTTCTTTTCGTTTACCGTTATTCAATTTTGTCCATAAGTATTTCAGTACATGTTATTTCCATACCGTTATTAAATTTTGTCCATAAGTATTTCATCATTTCTGCACGTGCTATTTTAAATATTTTTAGGTTATTAATTTGTTGTTTTTTTTTCTCATTTACGTATGTAATACACATTATATAACGCCAACGTGTTTGCACATGTTGCACGTAATTACTGAAATCACCATAAATCTTATCTGCTTTTAATTTGAAATATTTTCAAGCTTTGTTTTAATTGTTAAAATCAATATGGTTTGTATGCAATTTTTGCACATTTGAATTAATTTTAATGTTATTGTAGTGAATTCTTCATGTTTAACATGGTAAACGGCAATATTTTGTGTTTAATGTCATTTTTTTTATATTTTTTCCACACCATATAAAGAAAAAACACGTATTCACTTGAAACTTAAGCAAGAAGTCTACTTTTTTGCCTACACACAGTTTTAATGAAAGCATACAGCGACTGCGACGTCAGCAGTTCTTCTTTATATCGAAACCTTTTATTCTTCCGAAAATATATATATATATTTTTTTTTATAAAGTTTTAATATTTTTAATTAATATTTATAAAATTTCTTTATCTAGTTTGTATGTACTGTACTTAAAGACAACCAACCTGTCACGGTCGCCATATAAAGAAAAAACACGTCTTAACAGTTTCTTGGCGTGCACTACAATGCCGCTTTTTATTCATCTTAATTTGACATTACATATTTTGCACATAAAGAGTGGAAGTGTTCTGTTATACAGAGATGGATAATTTATTTCATTACAAGGTCCTAAACGCACATTTTCTTAGAAGCTGTGAAGAAGAAAAGGATTTTTTAAAACGGTAGATGCTGGATTTGTGTTTGCTTTTGGATATATGAACAAATAACACTATGCAATAAAATCAAAATATGTTTATGACATCTTATTGGAAAAAATAAAACTCTTTTTCCAGTTATAATTTTTGAAGAAGTGAAAAAACAAACATATTTATTGAAGACTCAAACAAAGAATGAATGATTGAAAATCTTATAAAATCAAATTATGAAAACTTAACTATAACAAGTGTTTTTTAAACAAAGAAAGTGTTACCAGGCAATTATAATAATTTTAAGTGTTGCCATTTCACACTCTCAACACTTTATAAAAATTCAATTTATTAATATAATCCCATAGTTCTACAAAATGTTAAATGTTTGACTTTACAGAGATTTTTGGTAAATATATCAGATAGCATTTCCTCAGTAGGAATATAACCAATGTCGATCAAGCCTTTGGAATAAATGTCTCGAACGTGATGGTACTTCAGATCTATGTGTTTACTTCTAGAATGGTATGTTGCATTTCTTACTAGGCACTGTGCACTGAGATTATCACCATATAAATGTAAAGGCTTACTTTCTTTAAAGCCTAATTCTTCAAGTAAATTCCTTATATAAATCGCCTCTTTAGCTGCTGAAGATAAAGCAATATATTCCGCTTCCGTGCTACTTAAGGCAACTACGTTCAGCTTTTTGGCCTCCCAGGAGGAAACACAATTAGCTTTTACAAAAACAAAGCCTGAATATGACTTTCTGTTAGTAGCATCACTACCCCAATCTGCGTCTGCATACCCGACTGTTGATTTACCGGTTTTATCAAAATTGAGCTTGAAGTCAATTGTCTTTTTGAGGTATCGCAGCACGTGCTTCACGGCTGACAAATGTTCAACATGTGGATTTGTATTACACTGGGCAAGCTTACTCACTGAATGCAGGATATCTGGTCGCAAATTGCAAGATACATCAATTCTCCAATTGCTGATTGATAATCCTTAGAATTGAGGATTGAAACCTCTTTACAATCTTGCATTCCGAAATCTTTTAATAATTTTTTTATATATTGCCGCGATCAAATTCCATTCTGAAAAAGTGGTGAAGCTGACCTCCATCTTTAACATCAAATTCTTTGGCTATTGCTTCTTTAATACTATTAAGCTCTACCTTTGATGAACTAGCAATAATAAGATCATCTACGTATATCGCAATGATGTTGAACATATTATTATGATTTTTAGTATACATACACTGTTCATTAGTGCATTTCTTGAATCCAATTTTTTTTTTTTTTTTTTTTTTTTTGCAATTGGACCAGTACTCAGGGGATGACCCCTATTTATGCAGTGCATTGTGCTGGAACTAGGAAAATAGGATAGGGTGAGGAGGATAGCGGGAGTAGTGCTTATGGATATTCGACTTGAATCTCTCCACGCTGGGTATGGCAGGAAAGACATCTGCAGGGAGCTCGTTCCACATACGAGCTGTTCGATCAAAGAACGAATTATTTCTGAAATGCGTAGTGCGATTCGCTGTTACATCGACCACAAATGGATGTGCTCTTAATGAGGAACGTGTTGCTCGTAAGTAGGAGCGGATCTCGGGAATATGTTCTCTTACCTCATCAGAGCACAGTCCATTGAAGTAACGATAAAACAGCGTAACACAACCCACGTTGCGACGATGCTCCAGTGAGTCAATAGAGTTGGCTACACTATTGTCACCTATGAGTCTTTTCGCCCTCTCCTGAACTCGGTCCAGTAGCTTCAAAATAGACTTTGAAGCACCGGCCCATACATGAGAGTTGTATTCCATTTTCGGCCGGATGTAGGTGGTATAAATAGTGAGGATATCAGAAGGGGTGAAGTATCTCTTACACCGTCTTAAAAAACCGAGGCACTTGAATGCTTCTTTGGCGATATGAAAAATGTGCTCAGACCATCGAACATCGCACTGAATTTTCATGCCCAGAACATCAAGAGCTTTTGATTCCTCAATATTTATATCACCCATAATTACAGATGGAGCAGCATTTACGGTCATACGTTTATGCGTAAGCATACAGCACTGAGTCTTCCGGGCATTGAAATCGACCCGATTCGCATGACCCCATTCGGAGATTGTTGTAAGATCTTGATTTAATGATTCGACCATATTTTGCCTCATAGCCCTAATCTCCAACGGACTTGGCCTATGGTCAAATGAGTAAGAATGGCTAATGCTGCTGTCATCTGCAAATGAGTAGATAGGGTTGGAAGTTTTGCAAAGTAAGTCATTAAGAAAAATGAGAAACAGGGTAGGAGATAGAACAGAGCCTTGTGGTACCCCTGAATTTATCTTGAACTCGTCTGATGTGATCCCATCTATAACAACTCGTATAGTGCGATCACTGAGGAAGCTCGATATAAACCGAGTGAGGCCATTACCAACACCAAAAGCAATTAGTTTTGCCAGAAGTGCCCCATGCCAGACTCTGTCAAACGCCTTGGAGATATCCAGAGCCACCACCTTACTTTCGCCAAAATGGTGAATGGAATGACACCATTTCTCCGAGAGGAGTGCTAGTAAGTCACCAGTAGAGCGTCCCCTACGAAAACCATACTGTCGGTCATTTAGTAAATTGTTGGACTCTAAATACCTCACAAGATGAAAGTTAATCATACTTTCCATCACTTTGGAAAGTGCGGAACATATCGCTATTGGGCGGTAATTTTCAGGGTTACTAGCCTCTCCTTTTTTGGGGATTGGCGTTACATTAGCAACCTTCCAGCACAATGGAAATTCTCCAGCATGGTACAATGTACTGAAAAGGTTTGCTAACGGACGAGCTAGCGTCGAACAGCACTGCTTCAAGACCAGTGCTGGGATTCCATCCGGTCCAGCAGATTTATTTACATTGAGCTCAGCCAATACCTTTTTAACTGCACGTGCTCGAAAGAATATTTTTGGCATAGTTACAGATACTCTTTCGAGGTCGGGCAGTGGTTGATTGCTTTCCGGCAAGTTGGAGTTACTTGCAAATAATTCGGCCAGTAGGTTAGCTTTATCAACCGGGTCAGTGAATATTTGGTCATCCTTTAAAAGAGTTGGAATTGTAGAACTAGCATTATCCTTGATTCTTTTAACGAATGACCAGAAGCTCTTGCTGCCCCTAGCAGCAAGAGCTAAAGCACGAAGGCGCTGCTCGTAGTGAGCTTTTTCGCGTCTTAGTACTCTGGCACACGAAGATCTCGCCTTTTTGCGCAGCGAGTCAGTATCTGGGTTCTTATTTTTCCGCCAGATATTGAAAGCTTCCTCTCTGGATCTGACTGCATCTTTGCACGTCTGATTAAACCAAGATTTGGATCTCTGTTTAATCACTATTTGCTTTTTTGGAATGAAAGCTTTCATTCCTAGCAAAATTATATTTTCTACCATTTTTGCCATGGCATTTACGTCACTGTCTTGGAAGCATAGTTTCCAATTGAAATGCCGAAAGAAATTGTTGAGCTCTGCCCAATTAGCCTTTTCGTAGATATATTTTAATCGTCTCGTAGCCGGTCGTGAGGCGTTATGAATTGCTGAGAACGAAAAGGAGGCAGATATGGTACAATGATCCGAGTTGCCGAGAGGTGCATTTACGCTTACTTCATACTTTTGAGGGTGCGAAGTGAGGAAAAGATCGAGAGTATTGTTTTGGTGCCCTTCAACACATGAGATATGTGTTGGTTCATTAACTAATTGCACGAGGTGGTTGTGCGCGGCGAACAACTCAACATAACGGCCTTCTGGAGTTGTTTGACCTGAATGGCGATATGTTGTGAACATTAAAATCACCAGCAACAACGATTTCACTGTTCGTACAACTCTCGAGGATCTTTGATATGGAGTCAGATAGGGCGTCGAAGTTATATATAGTTTTTTCCCTTTCTGTGTTTGGGCTTCTGTAAAGAAATCCGAAGTGCAAAATATGTGACCTGATCATGAATTTAACCCAGAGACAGTTGAATTCTGGATCAAATGAGCCTAGGGATTGCTGGCACTGGTACACAACATTATTGCGTATATAAACCACAAGACCCCTGTGAAGATTAAAAAGGGATAGGAGGTGATACCCAGGTAGGTGAAAATCCTGTGGATCAGCATTTTCAGACACCTGAGTCTCACATAAGGCGAAAACATCCGGTCGATGGAGACAAACATGAGCATAAACGGAAAAAAAATTCGCTCTTAATCCTCGTATGTTGCAGAAATCTATTTTAAACTTTCCCGTCATAATAAACGCGGAAAAGATCAAATGTAATATCCATCTATTTATTAATCTTGTATTTCGTGTACCAGAAGTGTTAGTTGCTGCTTGACGACTATCCGGTGATCAGTGTTATACCTTCATCACCCAACAGTCAGGCAACAACTAACACAGTGGCACCAGTAAAACAAAATTAATGTATTAAGGGGCTTAGGATGGAAGTACACAATGACACTCTCGAACGGGGACATAAAAGCCCTGATCTGGTCATTTTGGCCCGAAGTACCAACACTTGTCTAGAGTGCCAGCACAGCTCTCTCTGAGCAATGTTCTATATTGAAAAAAATTTTTTTTTGCGGAAATAAAAGGCGAATTTATATTTTTTAAATTTATTTAAAGAAAATTGGAGGTTATTTAGACTTTGCAATTTTAGATTTATCTGGTGTGACACTTCTATGGTAATCCAGGAAGCATGGTGCTGGGTGCAAATTCGCCTGGCACTTCAAACATCCGTACTCTGTTTTGCCACCGCACTGCCGGCAGCGACGACGTGCTGGGAGTTTTCCGACGCGATCATATCTAACTTCCATTTGTGCTCCGGAAATCATAATCTTACCAGCATTTTGCCGATTAAACTTCATCATTGAAATCTCGCATACTTCCACTCTAAAATCAAATTGAGACATTTGGTTTTTTTTCATATTTGTGACAAAGGCAGTGCAGTTTCCATGCATTCACCATAGCCGCATCGAAAGCATTTGTAACTAATGGCTAATACCACTTTTTGCCCCGAACTCGAAAGCGATAATTGTTCATGGCGTTATCAAAAAGGTCCACACCTCCCATGTATTTATTATATTGGTTGACTAAATAGGGTTGTTCAAGTGCAACCATTTTTCGTTGTTTTCGATCATATCGCCTTGCGCGAATCATTGGTGTATGACTTAAATAATTTGATAATAATGTTACGACCTAAAAAAAAGAATAACTGAAGCAAATTAACTGATTAATTACGTAAAATATTTCGGTGAATAACGTACCGAATTATCGTTCCAACGTACAGCAATTATAGAATTGTTCACATCAAAACAAAAGTCTGAAGTCCCACGTGGCTGTTTACGCATTTTCTTGACGTCCATCAGTGGAGCATAATTAGTCCGATTTTCACGAACAGTTCCCAAGGCAAAATATCCATAACCCGATAAACGTGTTAATAGTTTATGGCTGGTAAAAAAATTGTCAAACGTTACGGTATGCTTTGCGGGGACATCAAGATGAGAAAGAAGGGAACCAAACCTAATTGGCTTTCCTTTCATGAACATTTTGCATGAATGTCTACCATAGTAAGCTATCATTTGCTCATCAATAGAAAGATTATGGGAAAATACTCCAAACTGGAGAAACTTTTTGTTCATCAGGCTATTTAATGGCAACACTTTAGAAAATTTGTCGTTAGAATCTAGTGCCGAATTATCGCAGACATGAAAAAATTGCTTGATTCGTTTGAATCTATCTCTTGGCATACATTCTTTTATCATCACACACCCTAGTGATTCTCGGTTTGACCAGTAAGAATTTACTTGCGGTAACGTGTGGTAACCTGTTATATATAAGATGCCCAAAAACGTTTTGATTTCCGTAGGTGTTGTTACAAATGATGGACAATTGTTTGCTGCAGCATACTTGTTGGTGGAATTCACTATAAGGTCCAACACTTCCTCATCAATAAACAATTCCCAAAGTTGCCGGGGACTCATTTCACCAATCTTTTCATATAGAGCTTTGTGTGATGTCTCCGTATCATCCAAAGGCTCCTTCTCATACTTGTAATTATGCTTTCGGGACCATTTTGGTTTCATTTCCTTATCAATTTTACATCTCTTCTCACCAATCTTACTGGAGGTCACTGGCAAGTCATCATTCTCGCTTTCAGCAGATAGTATATCTTCATTCCGTCTACTGAAGAAACGTTCTATTTCATATGTCCCAGCAATCTCGTGAGGCAGATTTTGGTCGTGGTTCAACACTTGTAAATTGTCATCCAACTCCTCCGTATCACTTATCTTGTCGACGTCATCGGGTGGTAATATAACAACATCAATTGTATTTGATTCTCGTTCAAAATCTTCTTCTCCATCGGACCAGCTATCGAGTATTTCTTCTAATTCGGCAGTAGTACGAATTTTCTGACGACGATTCATTTTTATATCGGTTATTTATAATTTTTTTTTCGTATAAATTTATGTTTTTATGCACTTGTTTTATTGTAAAAAAAATCACTTGATTTCACCCGTTCAATTTGCTTTACTAAAATAAACTACATGTAAAAAGTTCAACAAGTCTGAAAAAGAGAAGCAAACTGGGAATCCCCTTTTTAAAAACAAACTAATAAGCTATAGAGTTCAAAGTTAGATTTACTTTTTACGGCGTGATTTTAAATATTTGTAACGTTTTCGAAGCAACCCTGTACATTTTAAATGGCACAGTTGGGTGTACCGGAACTTTGAGTGGTCAAATAAATTAATAATTTTGTAAACAAATAAATAGCTTTTTATTTATACTGAAGTAACAAAAACAATATTGTTTAAAAATATTTAAAAAAGTATATCTTTAAAGACGGTTGGGTATTTAAATACCCATGTCCTATCTCAGGAATGGGGGGAAGTAATTTTTTTTTTTACGCCAAGCAACTTCTATGGACCTCCAGGTAAAATTCTGAAAGTTTCGTCAAAATTGTACGAGCGGTCTATGAGCCGTCTTTAATGGGTTAAGGCTCATCAACTGCCAGCGAACCGAACTGAAAGGTATTCGTTGATAAATCCACAAGAAGTTTTATAATGTTTAGTCAAATTAACCCATTTGGGTTTTTCTTTCATTTGATTACTGTACAAATACAACGACCTTGACCCCAGCTGAGCGTATCCCATATATATATATATATATATATATATATATATATATATATATATATATATATATATATACATACATATATATATATATATATATATATATATATATATATATATATATATATATATATATATATATATATATATATATAAATACTTTACAACCTCTTTCGCATGAAATAAAAGAAGAAATGCATAAATTCGCGGAATATGATCGCATTTGTTGGTGTCTTCGATCATTTTCATAACATTCATATTAAGTAAACATCGTAAAGGTTGACAGATACTATTCAAAAAGTAAAATAGGGACAATACTACCATACCATACAATACAGTACTATCTAACAAACACAAAAACTTGTAAATTTGATTAGAAGTGCTATTGAAAAAAATAAATATTGTTATGGTCTCCAGAAACAAAAACCAAATGTACCCTCAAAGGGTGATAAGCTGTACGAAAATTCATCGTTAGAGATGGTGATTTCTATTCAAGCCTGAATTCTTCAAAACAGTATATTAGAGCATATATCATATTTGATATATGCCTCTGACATACCAACAATTTATATTACATAAAAGTTAATGATACATCTTTTCTAAGCGTCAGTGAAAATCCGCAAGAAACATCCCGCAAGTTGCGGGAATATAATGGGTACAACTATGGAGAATGAAGGTCAACCAACAAAAATGTGTACATATTACCTTTTGATTAGGGAAGGAAGCATGTCCCCTTATTTATATCAATAAGCAAATTATATCGCAAAGTTTTTATAATTCCGTTTTAGGTTAAATGCAATTCTTTCGCTCAGGGAAAAATAATACTTGTAATATTTTGTGGACTTGAGAGCACATGTATTACATTGAATTATGAAATAAATAAATACCTTGGTATAAACATTGATTATCGTTTAACATGGAAATAGTACAAAGGCGTTAAGTTAGCGCAAAAGAAATTTAATGCAGTTCAGATTAATTGGCTTATTGAATGAAATTTTACGCTAAACCTAGATTGTAAACTTTTATTATGCAACTCGATTTTAAAATCAACATGGTGCTATGGGATTCAGATATGAGCACCGAATAGATATGTAATAAAAAATTAAAGGCGACGAAATAGAGTCGTCTGTATGATTCAAACGCTCGAGAAGCGTGACAAACAAGCTTGCCCACAACATTCTACACTCTAGAGGCTACACTTGGCTTAGAAACAGGGACACTCACTACTTGCCAAACAAGAGAAGATAAGCAGAAGTTTTTTTCTGTCATTGGCTAGTTTTGGAGATAAAGAGTTGAATACTTATTGTTACTCAATTTCTACTGCAGGTTCAATAAATAATAATAAATGATAAAAAAATTTTCAAAGAATCGTTGCACAAAAAACCGAGTGATGGCTAAACTCGCACTCGAGGTGGAAAAATTATTATTACTTTCGATATCTAATCCCAAATATAATGAGACGTAAAAACGCATACATGCGAATACAAATAATTCGCTATAAATGACACTGCACATGCCTTATTTGCAGTTTACAACCCCATACTTTACAAATGTTCATTTATATATTTGGCACAAGTTCTTCAGCTGAACATTTATCGGCGAATAAAAAATTTCTTCGATGGCAGAAATATAGAAATGAAAAGCAGAGAATTACTGCAGCATAGGGGAGCCCGTCGAAAATACAAATACTGCTACCAAAACGCTAGAAGGAACAAATAAGTAAAAATCGAAAACGCCGCTTCTACGAAAACCAATTTAAACAATCAATATACAACAATAATAACAAATCAATTAAACGATATTACTCCAAAAGCAGCAATTATGAAATGTTGAAGAAATAAGTTACCAAAATGGCGGAGAAAAAGATCACCAATCTCACAATTAACGTAATCTCTGATCAAAGACAACATTCTGTACAATATCTCAAGCGGAGAAATCACTTCAAATAGTCTCCCTGATCATGAGTGTCGAGGCGGAGTTTTCGGCTGTGATATGTTGGTGTAAAGAAACACGTGCATTTTTTTGGTCGGGGCTGATATGTCGCTATCGCGGCTCTGCCTTCGGCACCACAGTCGAAGCATATGAAACAACATCATATATTAGAGCGACATTTACTACATAAGTCTACTATATAAACCGACTAAATATCAATATTAATAACCACATTATGGATTTCGTCCTTGTAGAGTGGGACATTAACGAATTTGGAAATAATCGCCACAACCTTCAAGTGGTCATAAAGGAAATAGATGAAAGTTTTATCTCACCCCAAGCATACCGTTTCGAAGAAAAAAATTTAACTTTTATTGTAGTTAGCCATATGTACGATAATTATGTATTACTATGTATGGGAAGCTCCCTTCCCCTGTTCCGTTCTAGTGATTTTTTTTACTGTGGTTGTTGCGTGCAGATTAACCCCACACCAATTTTGAACACTCACTGTTATAATCACCCAAATATATGATACTGCTCCGTATGCGAGATAAACTTCCTCATGGTCCTATCCATCCAGGTTTTCTTGAGACCGAGTGTATTGGATGTCGAGTACTCATAGGAATTTTGAACATCTTCACAATTATAATCCGTCAGATATACAATAAATATGTATTACTTTGTATGGAAGGTATTCCTTCCCCTTGGCCCTATCCCGTCAGTTTTTCTTGGGAGCGTGTACATTAGATGCAAAGTAAAAAAATAAGAATTACTCTTTTAGTTTTGTTTAACACCCAGGCTTCGGGCTTACACCGGAAGGACGTACATCTGTAAAGCGCACAAATTCACCAGTAGCCATACATCTTTTTTCTTATGTGAAAGTAATAATTTGATAAAGAAAAATGTTTCTATGTAGATTTAAAAAATATAAATATAAATTTTTTATATAAGGGCTGTTTTTCAAATCAATTTTCATAAACTTGCAGAATACCAATTTTGGATCCCACCAAAATGAAAAAAATGTACTATCAGATCCTTTAGAAGCAATGAAAATGTCATTCCGTGAGAACAACTTTCATTTTTTCAAAAGATAGTTTTTAGCCATTTTTTTACATTAGTGTTCTCTAACTATTAGTATTCCTTATTAGTATTATAAATTATTTTCATAACAATTGCATTATTATGCATATATACGATTTTTTGCATTACACGCTATATTTTAATGAACAATCACCCCTGTCGTGAACGTTTTTTCCCTCGAAATATTTTCTCTTTTTCCCGAGATACAATCGTGAATAATTTTTCCCTTCAAATGTGCGAAATGCAATTCAGTGGGGAATAACATGCACAAAATTAATCCCATTCAAAAAATTCGCCATATCGTGAACGATTTTTTCAAAATTATTTTAGTTTGTCCACTTTGTTTTCTCTAGGGAACTGGATAAAAATGTAAGTAATTTTTATTTTTTTTTTTGAATATTCTGATTATTTTTTGATTTCGACCTGAAAATTAATTTTAAATAAAGTGCAAAGCGACATCCTACTCAATAGGAAGCAAAACAACCGACCCATTGCTTGTGGTTTTGTAAAAGTTTCCAAAGATGTGATGGGTGAATTCTGGAGTTCTCTTGTAGAACTAAATAGTGCTGGTCCTCCTTTGAAAAGAATCCTTGAGTGTAAGAAGGTAGTTTTATTTTATATATTGTACATTTTTATACATACATAAATAACTTGTATTAGGTGTGGATAGACCAAAAAAGGTATGTCTGGTCAAAGGCTGCCGTTAATTTGAAAAGCCAATGGGTAACAGAAGGTGGACCAAAAAATACCAAAAGTTTGTCAGTTGGCGAGCAGTGCATATACGAATTAATAGGAATGAAAGAGTCGGTAGAGGGCTGAGAAAATTCCTTCAGTTTGGTTTGGCAGAAGACTTTTATGAAGAAGAAAACTTGAATTGGTAATTTAATTATTTACTGATTTTAAATAAATAATTTTCAATTTAATTTGAGATATAAATATTTGTATTTATCTACTTTTATAAAACAAAATAATTTTTAATATACACATATAATTTGAAATTGTATTCTTATTCCCTGTTTATACATTCTTCTTATTTTACATTCACTAGGTATTGATAACGGGAACGAACATTCCCGTGAAATTCACGATAGCAAATTTCCCTTCATGGGGAATGAAAATTTCATGGGAAAAAAAGTTTCACATTTTATTGGCGATAGGCGTGAATGTGTTTTTTGAGCACATGGAAATTATTTTAAAGTTTTACATTATTTAATATATATATATATATATATATATATATATATATATATATATATATATATATATATATATATATATATATATATATATATATATATATATATATATATATATATATATATATATATATATATATATATATATATATATATATATGTATATGTATATGTATGTATGTATTTAGGACTAAAACATACATTGATCATACCCCTTCACCAATGAATCTGAAATGAAAAATGCAGATATAATTTGATATCTCTCTGCGTCAGTACTATACATATATCTCAGCTTTCTTTCTCTTAACAACTCATTTGCCACGAACCTAAAATAATAATAAAATCCGGTTTTAAACTGATACTTCTGGTCGCCAGTACTTTATGTGTACTTACTCGTATGAAATTATTTTTTTCATTTATTGAATTGTATTTCCCCTCATTGAAGCACTCTGTGATAAACGATATTTTTCGTTTTTTTTTTTTGTCAGGTGCGAAAACGATCAATGCAGAAGGTTTTCCGACACGGGAACATGCGACATACTGTTGTCCGTGTGAAAAACAGTCATTTTCCATATTCAGCCCATAAACACTCAATGATTGGCCTTGTGATTTATTAATTGTCATGGCGAATGCGAGACGAATTGGAAATTGCATTCGCTTAAACTCGAATGGCATATCGGTTGGGATCATTTGAATTCTCGGAATGAGAACTTCCTCACCTTTGAATTTTCCTTTTAGTAGTCTCGCGTGAATCACATTGCTCATGAGTTTTGTGACCGCTAAACGCGTTCCGTTACATAATTTTGGTTGGTTGAAATTGCGAAGCATGATAATGACTGAACCCAACCTTCAATTGTAAATTGTGCGGCGCACAGTGGCTGAAAATCGTTTTTCATTGGCCAAAATTCTGTAACTTTCGAACCGATCAAAATATTGAAGTAATTTTTTTTTAATGGATAGATATTTAGTTCAGCTTGACTCAGTTTTAATTACATTAAAATTGATTAAGGACTTCTAGGTCTGATTTTTTTTAACTTTTGGAGTAAAATATGGGTTTATTTTTTTTATTTGCATATTAAAATATTTTATATTTGGAACTTAATAACAATTATAATTATTTTTTGTGATAATGGAATTTTTTTAATGTTACACTCAAAAAAAAATTTACACTCAAAAAAATTTTTACACTCAAAAAAAATAGTAAAATTAACTGGAGATTTTGCTGTTACCGCAGAAAAATTTTTAATTTTTTGCTGTCAAAATAGGTTCTATTTATTATTATTTTTTACTAATACTATTATTTTTTACTAATACAATGGAAGGCAATTATAATTATTATTCATTTGACACAAATATTGATTGCAAATCTATATATATAAAATAGGATGTGTGTATGTATGTATGTATGTATGTATGTAACGTAATGGCTCCAAAACGGCTGGGCCGATTTTGACGAAATTTTCAGGGAACCTTTAGAATACTCGGGCGGGTGACACTGTGATTTTTATTTTCGGTCTGTGGGCGGAGGGGCGTGGCAAAATCTAATTTTCATGTTGCACCACCAATGACATATACATATATTTATTTTATGTGCTTTTTTTATTTTATTTTACTGTTTTTTTTTTAAGCCGTTGTCATGTTCTTCAAAACGAGATATCAAACTCTTAAATCGGTTATGTAGTTCAGAAGATATTTACAAAAAATCTATGTTAATCATGATTCAATATCAAAATTTTAAAACTTTTGAAATGTTGCGTTAAAAAATCCGAGTTTTCGATTTATTTACAAAATATTTACATCATTCGATAACACAATATATTCCGCGCTTACTAAGGTGCAACATTGTACAATAAGTTAAAGATCTATACATATAAAACAGGATATATGTATATATATGTAACGTATGGACTCCAAAACTTTATGATAGGTATTCAATGGATTTTTAGTTAAAGGCCGTAAATTTCGTTAAAAGCTCAATTTAAATCGTGTGGTAATATAACACTAACGTTTGCTTAGGACCAGCAACGCGGACCGGGTCAGCTAGTATTCTATATTTTTCTCTGTGCTATTTCTGTTCTTTAGTAGTTTTTTGGCTTCTTCATCTAAATCCCGATGTTCCACTTTCCATTTATTTCGAATTGTTGAACTCTGTTCAACAAATTTTTAATTATTTATTTGTTGTATATTCTTTTTCTGTATTATTGAAGCACCAATTGGGTACCTCTGACTTATTTTAAGCCTTTTTCATATGTATAGTATAAGAGAAAACTCATTTAAAGACACGAAGTCCGTTAGTTTTTTTTGTTACTTTTATTTCCATTTTTTTGTTTAAGTATACTTATAATTTATGAAACATTAATAATTTTTAGTCAGTATTGAACTTGAATTCTTCCCTAACGGAGCTTCTTAATAAATCAACTTTATTTTAAGTTCTAGAAGAACTCACCTTGTTTTAATTTTTCAATACCTTGGAAAATTTTCTTTATGGACTAGGAAGATACCCAGTCCATCATATGGTCCTTCGAGCGTTCCTATATTGGTATAGAAATTGATTGAATTAGCTAGAGAAGTATCCTACGTTTGTACTTCTCTTAGAGGAAAACTACTTGCTAGCGGCAAATTTCATAGGATTGTTACGCAATCATCAAGCCTACCGAGCTTCAGCAAAAATCATTAAGCCTACCGAGCTTATGAAAAATATCACCGAGCCTACCGTGCTTTAGGAAGAATTTCATCATACCATACGACTTCATATTTGCCAAGAAAATTCTCACCAAGAAGGAAGAATCATCATATCCAACTACAGAAAAGTTTGCTGTACTCAATACTTCACATAATTCTAGAGGAAAGGATTTTAAAATGGGTATGTACAGTGTTTAAATTATATTTTGTGCGATTAGTTTTTTTTATTGGGAATAAATAAGATTCAACAAAAATCCATAAGAAAATTGGTTAACAACTCCCTCCAACAACAAAAAAATTCATCCATAACCTCAAAGTAAACCTACAGTCAATTCTGGAAAAAAGGGGAAAATATTGAGTAAAAAGGTCCATCATCATAAAGTACCATCATCATAAAGTACTATCACTATCAATATTCAACAAATTCTAACGGGAATATTTAGAGCATGCGCAGAAATACATAAAACAACTTGTCATACTCTTTACACTTACAGAAGGTGTTTCATTCTCATACCTTCCTTTTATTAAACACAGAAAAGAAGTAGAAAGAAAACGACATAAAATAAAATTGTAAAACGGTATTCACTATAGTGGTGAAGAAATTTTTGCGAACAAAACTACTTATTTTTTCAAACATCATTTAACAGAACAAAAATTAAAGAAATATTCAAATAAAAACTAGAGAAAAGTGAAATTAAGAGTGAAAAAAAGCTACATACATATGTATGTACATGACAATTTAAAATAAACTCCCATAGAACAACATTCTTTTGATAAAAAAAAAGAACTACAACCAAAGCACAGTAAAAATTTTTTCGTTAAAAAAGTGGGAATTAAAATAAAATACATACATATATAGATACATATATGTATAATCTAGCGGAGAAATATTAGGCCAAATTAATCCCCAAGAAACAAATGAAGTTGGTGCTTCACTAGAGTGTGTGTGTGTTTTCTGTAAAAAAAAGGAACTGTCTCAACAACAAGCTGAGTTAGGGCTCCCCTTAATTGAACTGTGCGAGAAGAAGACGGTGAGTGGAAATTTGTAGTTTTATACAAGTACACATAATTTAAAGAAAGGTGGACTAATCATAAAAAGAAAAATAACCAATTTTAAAATAAGAAAACAATTCTGGTAAACAGCTACAACAGCATTTATACTCCATTAGAATTTTGTGTTTTAAAACAGTTTCTGTAACATCCAAGAACAACAACAAACTGCTGGTTAATCGTAATAGGGTTTCCAGTACATGTTTTTTGCAGGGAAAAACAGTGAGTGGGAATTTACGATCATTTTGATACAATACATTTATTTGAATGAAAACTAAATTTTAATAAGGAAATAAATAGAATTAAAAAAGAATAAATTTTTTGGGCAATCATTTTATTATTTTATTGTTGTGGTGAGGGAAACAAGAGGTTTTAAATTTTTTCTCTTTTCTTAATATGGCAAACAAAAGAAGATGCAAATATGACCTCCACCAATTAGAGTCATTCTGCGAAAATTTTGAGACAATTCCGTCAGAGGAACTAAATAATCCATATTTAGAGGTATTACTGGCTGAATTGGAGAGAAGGTGGTTAAAATCAATGGAAACTTTTGAGGACTGCATACTAAGAGATGATAAGGAACAAGATGAAAATTATCAAGATGACTTGTCAAGGCGATACGATAGGATTTGTAATTTGTCTCAAAAAACCAAAGCGAAAATTCTTGGATTAATTACATCAGCAGAATCTCAAAGAGTAGATACAACAATGGTGCAACCGTCATCAATGACTCTGAAGTTACCACCATGTGACATAGAAGATTTTGAGGGAGGTTATTCAAAGTGGCCAGCGTTTCGGGACTTGTTCCAGGCGGTAATTGGAAAACACCCACATTTAGCTCCTGCTCAAAAACTATACCACTTGCGTAGCAAAACGAGGGGGGAGGCCAACCAAATCGTAAAGAGGTTTGATTTGGTTGATGAAAATTTTGTTTTAGCCTGGGAGGCATTAAAATCTCGCTTCGAGAATCCTAGAATTCTTGCCCATCAACAAATGAAGCTTATGTTTGGAATTCAAACAGCCCAACATGAAAATGCAAAGTCTATTCGACAAATTCAAAGTGTCCTTAACGAGAGCTTAGCTATATTTGAGTCACTTAAGTTAACCAAGACCTGGGATGCGATTTTAATACACTTGTGTGCCTCCAAGCTTCCTGAGGAAACCATGCGATCTTGGGAAAATTCGTTATCCGATCACAAAAATTGGCCCACTTGGCAAGATATGTCCGACTATCTCTCAAAAAGAATAGAGATGTTGGAAACTGTCTCCGATATGAGAAAACCCTTTAGTAAGGATAGCCATTCTTCAAGGAATCAATCTTTCCATTCTCAGTCTGAAGAAGCAATAGGAAAGTTTAATTGTAGAATGTGTAAGCAAAATCATCCCCTACGATTTTGCAAAAACTTTAAAGCGCTGTCAGTGAACGATAGAATAAAATTCGTCTATTCTAACAAATTTTGCGTGAATTGCTTATCCCCAAGTCACTTCAAGTCGAAGTGTCAAAGTACCAATTTCTGCACCAGATGCAACCAGAAGCATCACACCATGCTACATATGGAGCAAAAAGAAAAGATTAGTAAAAATAAATATTCTCCAAATAAATCACCATCCTTTCCACAGAATCATGAAAGGTCGAATACAAATGTGACTCAACAGTCTACGGGTATTGCCAATAATCAGGTTTCTCAAAACGAGTCCTCCGGTGGAAGCTCAACGAGCAATGTCATGAATCACTTTTCTAGAAATGAGGGAACAACAATTTTGCCCACAGCATTAGTCAACATTGAACAGTCAGGACAATATTTCGCAGTTAGAGCCCTGTTAGATGCAGGATCAGAGAAAACTTTCATTTCCACCAGAATTCAACAAAATCTTTCTCTACCGTTAGAAAGACATACCTCTCAAATATCTGGTCTTGGTGGAACAGTAGTGGGAAATTCTAAGGGGAGATGTACATTGACCATAAAATCTAGAGTGTCGGAATTCTCAATCAAAGTAAATGCAATCGTGGTGCCGAAACTTTCGCATTTTTTGCCCTCTAGGCCCATTAAGGTTAAAAATCTTTCAAATATCGAAGAGATGGATCTAGCGGATCCTTATTTTTTCAAGCCAGCAGCTATTGACATGATAATAGGGAGTGACTACTTACCATTTATAAATTTATCTGGGGTCAAATCAAGGGTCGCAAATTGTTTAGAAGCAAGAGAGTCCCAATTTGGGTGGTATTTGTCAGGTCCCATGTCTGCTAACCAGATTAATACTTTTTCAACTTTGGTTCACAATTCCTCCGAAACTGAGCTTCAGGATCAGCTAAAGAAGTTTTGGGAGCTGGAAGAAGCCGGAAATGTCTCTTTGGGAAGTGAAAGTGATAAATTCTGTGAAGACTTATATCAACGGACTACAACGCGACTATCAAATGGAAGATTTGTCGTACGCCTTCCATTCAAGGAAGAATTTCCCCATGATATCTTTTTAGGCCATTGTCGAAATATGGCACTCGCTCAGTATTATCGTCTCGAAAAGACGCTTGAAAAAACTCCAGAGTTCAAAGATGAGTATACGAAGGTTCTCCAAGAATACGTAGATTTGGATCATATGGAGCCAGTGATCCACTTCGAAACCAAAGATGAGAAACAAACGTCATTTTACCTCCCACATCACGCTGTGATACGACCTGACAGTAAAACCACCAAGTTACGGGTGGTGTTTAATGCGTCCAAGAAAACCAGTAGTGGATTTTCACTCAACGATGTGCTACATAAGGGCCCTACACTTCAAAGGGACTTAATGCAAGTGGTGCTTTCTTGGCGACATTACCAGTTTGTGTTCACAGGCGATATTCAGAAGATGTACCGGCAAATATTGGTACATGAAGACGATCGGCCGTATCAACAAATTTTGTTTCGACAGAATGACCATAATCCCGTACAATCATTTCAACTGAAGACGGTAACCTTTGGAGTGAATTGCGCCCCCTTTTTGGCGATTCGCACTCTTCAGCAACTTAGTACCGATTGCAAGAATTCATATCCTATGGCTTCCAATATTTTGAAGAATGAAATATATGTCGACGACATATTGTCCGGCGGACATACCCTACTGGAAGCTAAACAAAAGCGAGATGAACTTAGAAAAGCATTGGATTCGGCTGGATTCCCCCTGAAAAAAATTACGGCGAATGAAAAGTTTCTCCTGCAAGATTTATCTGTTGAAGATCTACTACACGAAGATTTTTTGAGATTCGATGATTCCAGCAATGTGAAGACGTTAGGAATTCGTTGGAACGCGAGAGAATATTACTTTTATTACGTCATTGAGCTCATCGAAATTTCCACTATTACAACCAAAAGACAAATCTTGTCAGTTATCGCAAAATTGTTTGACCCACTAGGTTGGCTAGGCCCTATAGTGGTAATTGCCAAACTTTTAATACAAGAATTATGGAAAGAAAAATCAGGTTGGGATGATGCAATTCCACCTCCGATCTTAGATAAGTGGAAGTTATTTGTAGAAAATTTCCAGACTATAGGCGAGATAAAAATTCCTAGATGGGTACATTTTGCACCGCAATACAAAGTTCAAATACACGGGTTTTGTGACGCCTCAGAGAAGGCGTACTGTGGAATGATTTTCATGCGAACTGAAAGCTCAGAAGGCGTAATTACTACCCACTTGTTAGTAGCAAAAACAAAGGTCGCTCCTCTAAAGAGAACAACTGTCCCAAAATTAGAATTGTGCGGGGCTCTTTTGTTAACGAAATTATATAGAAACTTGATCATGGATTTTAAATTTTCGTACGAATTGTTTATGTGGACAGATTCGTCCATCGTTCTTGGTTGGCTTCAGAAGGATCCAAATTCACTAAAAACTTTCGTAGGAAATCGAGTTGCGCAGATTCTCAGCATTGTTAGTACAAGTCAATGGAAGCATGTAAAAACAGAAGAAAATCCTGCTGATCTTGGTAGTCGAGGTTGCTATCCTCAAGAACTTATACTGAATCCTCTATGGTGGAAGGGGCCCTCCTGGCTGCAACTACCCATTGTTTTGTGGCCGACCCCGCGCACATTTGATCCACATGATCTTGAATCAAAGAAAAGCGAAAAAGTCGTTCACTTAAATTCACAAATTCTTAACTTCAATTTAAAGGCAAATAATAAAATCTCTGACCTAAAGTCATCATCTGCCGTGGATACATCGTACGACATTCTAGAAAACTTTTCATCAATAGAACGAGCTTTTCGAGTTATCAGTTACTGTTTCAGATTTATTCACCGTATTATGAAAAAATCAACCGCTACAGAGAAATTCATAACGGCTAAAGAAATAGCATTTACAAAGAATAGATTAATGTTAAATGCTCAGCAAATGTACTTCCCTAAAGAATATGAATCCCTACGAGAGAAGAGACCGCTGTCTCAAAGAAGCCGACTTCTAACTTTAAATCCATTTATAGATGAAAACAATCTTATGAGAGTTCGCGGACGTCTTAGCAATATGGAACTTCGCTATGAAGAACAGCATCCCATCATCATTCCAGAAAAGTCGCGGTTTTCCATCCTTCTTATCGAATTTACGCATCGTGTTCTACTTCACGCAGAACATCACATCATGCTTCGCGCAATACGTCAAGGTTTCTACATTCCCAGACTAAAAAATGGCGTTCGACAATGCATTCGAAATTGTAAAGCTTGTACCATTTACAAAAAACGGTTCCACCACCAAATCATGGCCGCACTCCCCCCCGAAAGAGTTAACTTTTCGCTACCGTTTACTTACACTGGCGTCGACTTTGCCGGACCTTTCAATATAAAATCATCAAATCTACGAAATGCCAAAATATTGAAAGGGTATGTCGCAGTTTTTGTATGTTTTTCAACACGAGCAGTCCATCTAGAAATGTGTTCCGACCTTTCTGCAGATGCCTTCCTTGCCTGTTTCGATAGATTTACAGGACGACGAGGACTACCAAAAACGCTATTTTCCGATAACGGAAGAAATTGCCTAGGAGCAAGTTATGCTCTTCTAAAAAGCCACAACCTCTTTCTCAAAACAGCAGAACAAGCCTTAGTCAACAAGTACAGCTCACATGGATTCACTTGGTCCTTTATACCGCCGTACGCACCCCACATGGGTGGAATTTGGGAAGCGGCAGTTAAAAGCATGAAGTCCCACTTAAAGAAAACCACAAACAACCTCTCTTTCACCTTTGAAGAATTTTCAACCTTGCTTATAAGGATCGAAGCAGTATTAAATTCCCGACCACTTTCACCGATAACAGAAAACCCTAACGAAATCTTACCTCTTACCCCTGGCCATTTGCTTCGCGGCGCTCCTATTATCGCTCAACCAGAAGCCCCATCAGACCCACCACTGAAAGATGTATGCCATTTAAAACGATGGGAACGACTCAAAGCTATCCAGCATATTTTCGCCAAAAGATGGAAAAATGAATATATAACCGAAATGCAACGCCGTAATAAATGGAAGACAGAAGGAGAAAATATTGCACCAAACGATATTGTCATTGTGAAGGATGACTTGTTGCCACCCACCGAATGGCGCCTGGGTCGTGTTACAAACGTAATATATGGTAACGACAAGAAAGTTAGAGTCGTTGATGTCTTAACCCAGAATGGAACTATCAGGCGACCAATCGTCAAATTATGCAAGCTTCCCATAACATCAAATTCTCAGAATTTTAAACCCGAATAATCCACCTGTTAGTTCACCAAAAATCTTACACCTAAAATTATAAATTAATTCGCACAACATATTTTTTAGCACTGTATATATTTCTTTTTATTTTCTTTTATTTATCTCTAGATGGATTTCCGACGCCCTAGATGCCATTTGTGTAAAGCAAATCACCCCCTAAAATTCTGTAAAACCTTTTTAAGTTTGAACGTAGAGCTTCTATTAAAAACAAGGGGTATTGCTTAAATTGTTTAGCTCATTCTCATACACGCGAATGGTGCTATTCTAGACAGCGGTGTGGCGTTAAGATAGGAAACAACAAACTGTGCAACGCGCGTCATCACACCTTTCTTCATCGTTCTGAACGAGACCCCCTTTCCTCAACTTTTGAGGACGAAGGTGTCAACATCCCCAAATGGGAAGAAGAATCGTCTACAGAACTCAATTTAGATGAGCGTGCAAATGAATTTATGCCGGACTGTGAAGCAGCGCAACCTCCACTAGAGGACATCTCCACCCAGCCTACGTTCACATTAACATCTGAACCATCACCTCCTCTGTATATACCGCCAATTCTTAGAGTAAATGTTAACTACCGTAGCCAAAAGATGTACACCAATTTTGTTTTGGATCATTCAGCACCCCAGTCGTCCTTACTCTTTGATGTTGCCCGCATACTACCCGATTTTCGGCCACTCCATGATTGTGAAGGTCGGGCGTATGGACAGTTCATATTTGAGCCTGCATTTCCGCATCATGAAAAGGATGAAATTCTAGCAATCGTGGAGCTCAAGGACTTTATTAGATACGAAATCTCCCCTCTACCAAATGCCGAGAACATCCAAAAACATTTTAAAAAATTCGATCCACTAGCTCATCCGTTTTTCCACTCCATCAAGGAAATTGACGGAATATTGGGAAGAGACATCGCTAATCAAATAGTAACTTCCTTACAAACACCAGTTCCAGGGAAAAAGGCGATCGCACAGAAATCATCGTTTGGTTGGATCGTATCAGGCTATTGGAATGGTTGCTGTTGCCACAATTTGGCCCCCGGAATATGTTGAACTCTGTTCAACAAATTTTTAATTATTTATTTGTTGTATATTCTTTTTCTGTATTATTGAAGCACCAATTGGGTACCTCTGACTTATTTTAAGCCTTTTTCATATGTATAGTATAAGAGAAAACTCATTTAAAGACACGAAGTCCGTTAGTTTTTTTTGTTACTTTTATTTCCATTTTTTTGTTTAAGTATACTTATAATTTATGAAACATTAATAATTTTTAGTCAGTATTGAACTTGAATTCTTCCTTAAATGAAGCAACGGAGCTTCTTAATAAATCAACTTTATTTTCAGTTCTAGAAGAACTCACCTTGTTTTAATTTTTCAATACCTTGGAAAATTTTCTTTATGGACTAGGAAGATACCCAGTCCATCACGAATATTGGAGATGAACGGATCTGACGTTGCCAATAATATATTAAATAGATCTTCATTTGTGGAATTTCGTGAAATTTTTCTAGTATTGTGCTCTCTATAAAATCTGTAATCCTTGTTCCTTTTTTCCTGAGCCTCCTCTGATAGATCCCCAAGTGGCACCAAATGATATTTAATGATATCTTCTCCATTATAAAGGATTTTGTGAACTGTTGCAGACGTATTTCTCCATGGGTAGTTGTTTGTATATATTTTTGCAGTTTCCTTAGCATAATCTCCAAATTGTTTAGAGTCAATTTCTTCATTGCACGCAAGTACTTCTAGGATTATTTTAAATCTGAAAATAAGGTTTAAATCCACTCCTGTTATTTCAAATGCTGTTTCTGGATCTGAAAAGAATCTTCGTGCGGTATTGCAATCATTTATAGTGCCTGACCCTTGTTTTGGCTGATCTATAATCAATCCAATTTTGCGATATTCATCTTGAAAATGTTTCTTTTTTGAACTTCTTAACTCTTTGTTGGTTTCATTGTTTCTTATGGACCCTGAAGACCCGAAATCCAAATCATAACTGATTTTTAGTATATGTTCCATAAGTCGTATTCTTGCATGTAGTGGTGATAATCCCAATTCATATGCATCGGTATTATCTAATGATTTTGTCGGAACTTGGTTTAATTGGGTTGATGCTGCTTGGCATATAATGCAGCTGGATGCAGCCTTCGTGTTAGTCAAAGCCTGACCTACTTTTCCATCTATCATTGTAAGGACTAATTGGTAGCTTACTTCAATTTGCTGCCCATCTAACTGTAATTGTAATGGCTGTAGTGTTGCAATTTGGTCCTTGATATCACTAATTTCTTTGTTAATGGCATCACGAGTTTCTTTTTTGAATTCAAATTTGATTGGCCTGCAGTATTTCGTAGAAGATGGTGTTTCATTTTTCCAAATATCCATTGTTTGCGTTGTACTAGTCGATGGCTCTGAATCTTCCAAAATCTTTTTCAATCGCAATGGTACAATTGATACCATGAACATATCCGAGTCCGAAATATTTTCACATACAACTTGTTTGTATTGGTTTTGTCCCGAAGAGCCATCACATCCCCATTTGCAAAAAAGAATTAGCTTTGTGTTTCCACATTTCTTTAACGCATTTCCTGGTATTGATTGTAGCAAGCGTTCGGTTGTGTGATCAAGAGATTGTAGTTGTACCTCTGCCGAAATTGGTGTGATTGTAATAGTATCCTTTGATGGCAAACAGTCCATTTTAGCAGCAGTTATGTGATGATATGCTGGATAGATATTTGAGCCCTTTTCAATCGCACGCAATCTGAGCTTAATATATTGCTGTTTTGTTAATTTCAAATCCAGAAATAAGGCTAATGCCCCCTCATTTGTGTACTGTATTGCATCGCTCGGAGTTGGTATACTTTTAAGAATTCGTTTTGTTCTCACTGGACTAGCTTTAATAACTTTTTCAATGATATCCACTTTTGTTAATTGGTTCTGTGATCGTAATTAATGTAGGAAAAATTCTTTTATATTTGTACAACCAATTGCATCGTTAACATCTTTAAGTTTCCGCCTCTTAGATCTATCGCTGCAGTTGTCCAATGATTTGCGTGGTCTTCCAACCTTATCTTGCTTTGCTGTTTCTGCAGCGACAGTAAGTTCGCCATCTAACCACTTTTTATATAAAACTTTTGTTTACTGTAGCTAACTTCTTTGTAGCGTTTTTTTAGTACTTTTACAAAATTAGATAATTGTTCTTGTATTTCGGTGCTACACGAATTTAAGTTTAATTTTATTTTAACGTAACTAAGAACATCTTCCTGGTTTTTATTTCTAAAATACTCTTCGGCCAGTTCTTTATAACCGAAGCTCTACATATTTTTCTGAATATTTTTATTTGAGTCTGTTATGATTTATCACTTGCAAATATACGTACGTACACGTAAAGGATTAACTTATTATTGAGTAATCCCTTATCGAATCCCTAGTTTTATACATTTTTAGATACATGTTACTCACACATTGATCTTCAATTTCATAGCAGGTATTACTTAAATTGAACAAAACTGCACTTGTTATCCAGGCCTTAATATCAGGTAAAACTAATTAGTATCTCGTCAATAGGGGGTTCTTTTTATCTTTAGTGGTTTAATGTCGCGATTATTGTTATAAAATTGTTTATGACTTTGGCTGACCCTAACAGTTATATTAGAAAGAGGTCATATGTTTACTGTAGAACCTATTGTGATATTTTTATGACTGAATTTTTTGCTGATCAAAACTAAGCCATAAACCCTTTCGCAGGTATTATATTTAAATATTTTAGTTTTACGTAGTCGAAAGTAAAAAACATAAACCTTTAGGCAAAAAAGTGAAAATTTAATACACCATTGTATACAAGTAATTATAGAGCTGTTTAAATTATCGTAATTTGAATTTTTTTAGAGTAATTTCATTAAAATTAAAAAAGTGTTCTACCGGCGGATCGTGGCGGGTGCAAAAGTATATATAGGGTTAAAGAAGACACCTTCACCTTTCTTCGGGTGGTATACGTTTCTTGTTCCCTTTTGTTCCCTAGAAGTTCCATTCTACTAAAGTTTAAATTTCCGAAAAATATAGTAGTTTCATAAATATTTCATAACACCTCTAATATTAAACGCTAGAGCGGTAGCCACTTACAACAACTAAAGACTATAATCCTACCAACATTATAAAAAAGACCGCAGGCCATTATTGATGATAGCCTGCGAGTAGTAACCATTTATTTTTGACAAAAAACTGATAAAAAACACCTTTTTCTGAAATAACAAAAACAGTTGAGTTTGACAGCATGCCACGCCCACAAATATCAATATTTTAACCTAATTTTTTGGCTTCCTTAATTTGGATATATTAGCTCCAAAATGGCGTAAAAATTTTAAAAATCGGTGACAAAAAAAAATTCGACTTTTGGCCAATGAAAAACGATTTTCAGCCACTGTGCGGCGGCAAGCCAGGCACATCCAATGAATTCAAGAACTCAGTTGGGTAGTTGGTTGCTTCGTCTTCGTTTGTTACACAGTCGATAGATTTGAACGAATGCAGTGACCCAACGATTTGATTTTGAATTGTGAAGTTTAAGTGATCCACATCCATGTTCTTTGCCGCTAAATTGCTCTTTCACTCAACCAATCGTAGTTTTGGTGGTTAGCAATGATGTTCGGAAACACTTTGTTGATGAGCTCCTCTTTCGTTGAGACGAAATTGCAAAAATTTGACGGGAATGAAATCAATCCATTCGATGAGTCGACAGGAACATGACCATTACCGATAGTTAGCAGTTGATTGGAGAACACTTCGGCAGATGGATAGTTTAGCAATACAACTCGCATGTTTGTCGTCAGCTGAAGTTTCTTCACATAACGCCACAATGGTGATGATTTGAGGCAATCATTGATCTCATCGGCAGCGGTCGATCGTGGTATTACTGGTAGTGTTTGCCGCAAATCGCCTGAGAGTAAAATCAACGCACCCCCAAAACATATTTCGTCATTACGCAGATCTTTCATAGTGCGATTCAGAGCTTCTAACGCACGATTATGCGACATTGTGCATTCGTCCCAGATAAAAACTTTGGTTGCTACCAAAACTTTGGCCATTGCTGAATGTTTCGCTATGTTACATGTGGGTTCTTCAATCGCTTGAAGGTTTAATCGCAATTTTAATGCAGAATGAGCGGTGCGGCAACCTTCCAGCAGCGTAGCTGCTATTCCGGAAGAAGCAACTGCTACAGCAATTTCCGATCTTGCACGAACTGTAGCCAAAACCAATGATATGAGGAATGTCTTGCCAGTGCCACCAGGCGCATCAAGGAAAACCATGCCGCCATTTCCATCATCAATTGTCTTCATCACCGTATCGTATACTTCCTTTTGTTGGGGATTCAACAAAGGTACATTCGTTCGAACAAATTGGCTTAATGCATTTGTGTCGTATTCATGCTCACGCTGCAATTCTCGTTCGAATGCGTCGTTTATTGCACGATCAAGCGATATCATTCCTAACCTGACTAACAAACTGCCGCACATTAGGTAACACATGTCTTCTATCAAAACCAAAGCCTGGTTGTGCATCTCTTCATTCATCTCAAGATGGGGGTTCCCTGAATGGACACGAACTCGATGCAAAATGTCTTCTGACATGTCATCCTTGTACTTCTCCCACAATTCACGTGGATTCGATGGAAAACATGTGGAAATAATGATTGAAAACAATGTGCGTATCTGACTTGGAGATGCGGAAACAGCAATTGTCGTGTCCTAATGCGTATCGTTTTCTAGCAAATTAAGCTCCTGACATACTGCACGAAATATTGGCAACACTACACCATTGACAGTTCGAAGAGATTCAAATGATGTCGGGCCACGAACATTCTTGAGTTATGTTCGTTTTTATGTGTTCTTGAGTTAAGATGGCGTTGTAAGAAAGTTGATGCATACAACGCCATCTACTGGCAATACAGGAACCAGCATTTGAAATTATGTTCGTTTTTATGGGTTCTTGAGTTAAGATGGCGTTGTAAAATCGCTCCATACAAAGTGTATGGGGAAATTAATTTTCTTCATAATTTTTTTTCGGAAAAATTTCCGGAATTTTCTTGGGTATTCTCCTTGTTTGGGTGGAGACCTAACCGAATTGGTACTCATCATCGAAATCGGTCCAGGCGTTCTTTTATATATATAGATACATGTTTACATATATCAAGCAACCACTCATACAAACACTTACATTACATACTTTATAAACTGGTGATAACATATGTAGTCTATTGGCTGATCAGCTGTTTGATTGTTGCTAAGATACTTTTTAAATCATCGCTATTGGATAACATCAGTGTCGCCATCTACTTATCATCTTTTCATAAAACAAACTTTTTCTGCAGTTCTACAGTATTTAAGTTGCATAAAATCGATTTTCTATCTGTAATTTTTTCAACGAATTTATACAACATGAATTGTTCGAATTCAAGCTGCTCGATTACAACAAATGAGCGCATGGTAATATGTTGGCTATGCGATGATGTTTATCATATAAAATGCTGTGGCCTAAGAGCGCGTGATGCGGATGCTTTATTGGATGCTTCAAAATCGCTTCATTGGACTTGCCCAAAATGTAAACACATTAGTATTGAGTTTTACAATATGTTCAAAAATACTAAGAATGAATTCAACAAAATTAATAACGAGTTTCAAGAACTACAACAAAAACTTAATGCTTTTGGTAAACTTTTTACGAATTATCCTTACTTGGAGAAATTTTCTACTGGCCAAAATAAATCGACCTCTCTGGAGAAAAATAAATCACACACTGATTCAGCATCTCCCTCGACTGTCCCAGATGTTGGCCAGAAGTGTATTGCTACACCTATTGATTACATGGCGGTAAACTTGATCTCCATGCGCAATATCGATGTACAGCAACATCTTAACCCTCTAATAACTAATATTGAAAACAGTTTTTTCAATCATGGATCTTGGTGTCCAGTTTGATCCTAAACTTAACTTTATTCAGCATATTTCGCTAACTGTGAGCAAATCACGTAGTATCTTGGGTTTCATAAAAAGATGGGCTAAGGAATTTAAGGACCCTTATGTCACTAAACAGTTATATACTTCGCTGGTACGACCTGTTTTGGAATATGCATCGGTGGTTTGGGACCGAGTTTATATGACACATATACATTCCATCGAATCGGTACAGAAGCAATTTTTATTATTTTGCCTCCGTAGTCTTCATTGGAATCCTTTATATCTCCCGTCGTACACCAGTCGTCTTTCACTCATTAAGCTACCAACTCTTAAAAGTCGTAGGACTATGTTGAATGTATCATTTGTTTTGAATTTAATAAATGGTGACATTTGCTCACCTTACCTACTTAATAATATTTTGCTGAATGTTCCTAACCGTCCGTCTAGACATCATGAGTTGCTGTTTATTAAAAACTACACATCTAATTATGCAAATGCCAATCCATTCATGAGGATGTGCTGCCAGTTTAATAAATTTTATAAAATCATAGATTTTTCTTTGTCTCCTAATTTAATTAAAAGTAAAATTATTAGTCTGTTAAATGAATTGTAATGTATAATATTTTCAATGTTTGGTTAATATAAGTTTACATATTTCAATGTACATTTGAATATCTGTCTGTAAGGATATATTTATGCATAGACATATTATTAAATAAATAAATAAACCGAATTGATCTCGCTAAAATAAATAAATATATATATATATATATATATATATATATATATATATATATATATATATATATATATATATATATATATATTATATATATATATATATTAGTGTCCCTTAAATTTAAATATTGGAAATGTTAAAGCGGTACCCGATAATTTTTTTCTATTTTACTTCAGTAAAATCCATGTGTAATTTTACGCCCCTACGACCGCGCCTTCCCTAAGCGACGAGGCCTTGAAATGTAAAATATGAGATTTTTTTTATTGTTGTATTGATTTTGAACTAAAAAATTTAGTTTTTTCTTATTTTGATAAAAAAAAGAACTGGTATAACTGGATATGTAAAATAATTTTCTTTTATTATACACTATCCCGATGTGTGCCGGTGATTGGAAACGGAGAAATGCACCAGGAAGGAATATATTTGTATTGATTTTTTGTTTTAGTTGAAATCCATTATTATCGAATTAAAAAAGTATTATTTATTTAATTTTTTTAGAGAAAACAAGTTTGTATTCAAATAAAAATAAAAAACGCATAATCAAAATAAAAATAAGGAATTCAACAAAACTTATGATATAGAAAACATTAGGGTGCAGTAAATTTTCTTTTTTAATATGTTTTTGTGCAATTTGGATGCATTTTTCGGTGCTCTTCTACACACTGCAATAAATATTGCTTTTGCTCTTCTTGCACTGTCAGAAGTCCATGAAATTGTTGCATGAGGTTAACAGCCCTTTCAGCGCTATCATTTACCACTTTTAAGTGAATTGCTTTTGATTTAGCTCCTAAAAAGGATTCACTGTCTGCCAAAGTTGATGGGTCTTTGGTGAGAAAACAAGTGTTTATTTTCAATCTTTCAAACATATTGTAGCTTTTTATTGAAACAAAGTCACAAAGTTTTTATCTGTACGAAATGGAAAATGAAATTAGCGTATTGACAAAAAACTTAGTATTTTGAAAATACTTAGCAAATAATGAGCAACGTAATTCTACGTTCGATGGAACATATCGCTTAGCATTTTCAAATTTACTTTCTTTTGTTAAACTAGCCACAATATTTCTTTTTGTCTCAGTACCAACCATATCGTCAAAAAGGGATAAAACGGCAACTTCTTCAGTTAGATAATAAAGATGCTGGCAAGACTTGTTTAAAACAGCTTCCGCAATTAAGTGGTTAACATACTCATAGGTCTTAATAGCCTTTATAAAACACAATTCTTGGTATGGGGCTTTTACGGCTAAGTTGCATTGTATCCATGGTTTCACATAAGTTGTCGCAATGAAAAGAGAAACTTCTTGCAAACCTTCTTTCTCTTTTCTTGTTAATTTCAGCTGATCGCGAAACAAAAACATTTTAATTGCATAAATAGCTGCCGCCATCCATCGTGCTGGATTCATATAGCCTCAGGAGGCTTTATTTTAAATGTTTTATAAAAATTTTCGCTTAAAAATAATATCGAAAGCTCCATCAATTCACGGTAATCTCCTCTAACAATTGGATTTTTGAGTTCAGACAGATAAAATGTAAGAAAGTAGTCAATCTCAGATGGTTGAAAATGCAGATTTGAAATGGAGGTATCATTTTGAATATTGCTGTGCCTAATATTGCTCCAGTTGTTTTTCAACTTTTTAAACAGCGTTACATCTGCGCTAACTGTAATTTGAGGGATTTCGGTTTCGAATACAAGTGCTTGCTCTAGTAGCGCACAAGCTCCATTAAAACGCCCCGTGTTAGAAGCTGTAGTGTCACAGCACATAATCTGAACTTAATCGGACAGTTTCTAGTCAACTATCGTTGCATGATCTAATTTAGGTACTGCAATAAGTTTCTCCTCATTTCCATATGTAGCCAGAATTGGAAGTCGTTCTTCCTTAAAATTTTGTACACTTATTGCAAGAAATAATTTCCCATCCCAATAAACAGTGAACACTTCTGGAACATTATTTTAAAATCTTTTTTTTGGCACGTTCTTTTCTCATCTCTGTCCTTATTCTTTGCATGGAAGATTTATTTAATTATTCAGCTACATTATGACCGAGTGCTTCTAATGCTGCTTCTAAAACGTACACAGAATCACGCATACTTAACTGACATCTATCGAGGGCAGCCACAAGTTTCGAAGAAAGAAAATCCTTTTTCCCCCTTTTTAGCAAAGGCAGTAAATTTTCTTCAAAAAATGGTGACCTAAGATCTTGATGCTCTTCAATTAAGATGGTGGATGAGGAATTTGATAAGAAGCTGGAATTTGGATATATGGCTGTTGTTTTATTTTTCTTTAGTTGCCTGTTTCTTTCTGCTAATAGCCTCGATTTTGTTCTCTCTTCTTTTTGCCACAGACTGTAATCCACTGCCACCAAAGAGCCCGGTCACTTAGCAGCAGCGCGTATTTAACATGTGTGTTTGTGTGTATATTCCCACCACCATGGCTTAACAATTATCTATGTATGCATGTATGTATAGTCGTCATGTGCTCATTTACAATGAATAATAAAATCAAAGAACAATAACAAAAATTCAGCATCTTCTAGAGTAATTACGATGAATAATACGGCAAATAAGATTAACAATAATTCAGTATGTTCTCGAACAACTATAATAGGACTGTTCACGACCAAATTCGTAACAATATTTAAGGTATCAACATGAGCTATGTCGAAGAGATTGTCCAGTGTATTTACAAATGAATCTTCTTTGTCTTTTAGCACTTGAGTTGTCTTTGAGTTTTTTTTTCAAATTTTACCAAACGCCGTGTAATTTAACTAATTTTTCTACACTATTTCTTAATATTTTGGTAGTTAACATTTCCAATTAAATTTACTTTACTGCTACGTAGGTCTTGCGGCATTTTGTTTATTCTTTAAATTTTTAACCAAAAATCAATACAATTTTACGTTTAGGCACTTAAAACACAATTAAATATAAAAACACGTATACATTGCTGTCTTACTAGTCTTTATGCACCATTAATTATTTATTTCGCTGCTATTTTATTTGACTGCTCCCAAGGCAAATTCATTTTATCGGGTGGCTGCAAAAAAGCATTTCTCCGTTCCCAATCACCAGCACACATCGGGGTAGTGTATAATAAAAGAAAATTATTTTACATATCCAGGTATACCAGTTCTTTTTTATCAAGACAAGAAAAAACTAAATTTTTTAGTTCAAGATCAATACAACAATAAAAAAATCTCATAGTTTACTTTTCAAGGCCCCGTCGCTTAGGAAGGCGTGGTCGTAGGGGCGTAAAATTGCACATGAATTTTGCTCAAGTCAAATCGAAAAGAATTAGCGGGTACCGTTGAACTTTTTAGCAAAAAAATAAAAACACCCTTGTTAAGGGTATATATATATATATATATATATATATATATATATATATATATATATATATATATATATATATATAAACATATATACATATATATATATATATATATATATATATATGTGTGTTCTAGCTGACCCGGCAAATGTTACTTTGCCTTCAAATTTTATTTTTATTGGAAAGGTTTCATACCAATCGGTCTATTATAATAAGAAAGGCCACCAGTTCCATTTTTGAAAAGGGGCGTGACATTGCCTACTTCCACCAAAGATGTATAGTATCCCGCTGACACGGCAGACGTTGTCTTGCATAATATTTCAAGCGATTAGGATATTAACCAAAGTATGAAATGAAAGACAAATAATAAAATAATTTCATTTTCTTTTGAAATAACATTAATTTTTCTAATTTTATCATAATGCGATTTTATGGACAATATTTTTAGTTAACTCCTGCGGAATATAAGAATGCAAACGCTGTTGTTCGCGTGTTCTGAATGTGTCGGTGACTCGTGGACGGGCCAGTCTTTGTCTGAATGCATTGCGGTGCTCTTGACTTTCATTAGCACGTGTGATTGCAGTCGGGTTTATTACATTTCCATTGTCCGTCAATTGATCTTGTGCCGATGTATTTAACCGATTGCTGTAATTGTGAATGGATAGTCCGTCGATCAATATTTCCTCCTCGTCCACGAAGACGTGGCATTGTTTTAGTTACGTAACTTATATGTGAATGTAATACACTTAATATTCACTGAAAATGCGACAGCAAAAATATACAAAGACACGGTACAAAAAAAATTTAAATGTGAAAATAACGAAACGCACTTAATGTAATACACTGAAATTAGAATACCTACATGTGGCCGTAGTTGTGGCTTGATTCAAATTTGTGTTGTTTTCAATGACACCACACTCGTTGTCTTCCAATTCGAAATAAAACAAACCACTTTTACTTAATTTAAACTTTACTTTTGTTTCAGAAAATGACGCCCGACTCAACGAATTAAAAAAGAAAAGCAGATTGAGAACGAATTTGTGAGATCGCAAAGATGAAAAGCAAACAAATAAGCTCGATGCCCACCGCGACTGGTTTAACGGCGGCAGTAATCGAGTCCATGTTACTTTGGGCCTTTCATCGTCAATCGCCAATGCACACTGGAGGCAGTTGGCGGCTGGCGACGAATTTATGGCGTGTGTGTATTTTTGAATATAATATCAAAACACAGCGCACAAAAAAATTAAATGCATTGATTGAATGAATACACAAAAATTCATTCAAGTCGATCCAGTCGTGTAGTTGCAGTATAGTTGAATAACCTAGATACCGACTGCAGCGCCATCTGCCGGGCTGGTTTGTGAATGTAAACCATCCAAGGTGGCACCCAAACGCATGCAAAAAAAAATTATTTATTCATACTGTACACACGTACAGTAGAATTATATACATAAAGAAGATTTGTATGGGAGGTACCACGCGTCTTTATCAAATCCCGCCTATATTTGCAGCAGAACTTAAAATATGTTCACTCAACCGAAATACCAAATTCTGTTTAAATACAGAATGCAGAAATATTGGATTCTTAATTTGTGGTTTGTATGGGAGGTACCACGCCCCTTTGTACAATCCCATCCATATTTGC
>OY813003.1:11386028-11421028 GCA_963681545.1 Germaria angustata | reverse complement strand
ATACATATAATTGTTTACAATTAGAAGATGCAATCACTGTTGCTTTTTTTAGTACTTTTTTATTTTAGTTTTCGTTCTCTTTATAAATAAATAAAAGATAAACATGGATTTACTTGTTTATGGTAATATATTTATAACTTTTACAAATTAAATGAGATTTCGTCAAAAATATTACATTTTAAAGAAATAAAAACGAAAATAGTTTTCCAAAAGTACAAATGTTTGCAACTAAGTGTAAAAAGTTTTTAAGCTCAATAAGTACAATATAGCCACCTAAAAGTCTTCAGTAATTTACTTAAGCATTTGACATGCTTTTCGTTGAATTTTGACACTAGCTTAAGTTTGGTTAAGCACATTATAGTTGGGCCTTAACACACAACATTTACAGAGTTGTTGCATATGGTAGCTTTGTTTCTACAGAATATTTGTTCGACGCGGGTGAATCTTCTGTGAGCAAACTCTCAGTAAACTAAAATTGTCTCTCAACGAAAATTTCCTGCAGATCGAACGCAAGAATGATAAAATACTGATTGCGCATTCAGAGTGTAAAAATTTTTTCGCTCTGCGCATCTACGTCACATCAGCCAATCGTTTAACAAAAGCAAAAACAAACAGTCAGATTTATATGCACTAATGAAAGAAAAGTACGAAAATTTTAAAAATAAAAGCAATTAGTGCCAGTTTAGATTGAACGATTTTTGTCGCTGCAGTTTTTGTCTTTCCTTCTTTAAAATTGTCTTTGCGTTTACATTGAACGATTTTTGTCGCAGATATTTTATGCATACATACATACATACATACGTATGTAATTTTTGATCTTTTCTTTTTTAAGTATATTCTTACGGTAAACAAACAAGGAATTTGCGTATTACGAATTGCGGGAAAAACGAATTGCAAGAGTACATGCCTATGTGTACTCTTTTTACACGCAATTTAGACGATGATTTAAAATCATGAGTAAACATCGCGACTTTTTTTTTGGTAGACGAACGGGGTAGAGAAGAAAGCGGGGTAGTAAAAACATCACGATTTCTGTTTTCCATGATGTTTTTTGTAATTCCTTTTACATTTATTTTCGTTATTGTCTGTCATGTTTTATTCTTCTTCTATTATCAAAGTGTTTAAACAGTGAAATGAAGCGGCAGTATTTCTATACATATAGTATGTTTTGTTACATATGTACATGAGTTTTTTAATGTTGTTATTTAATGTACAAATGTATATTATAATTACTTTAAATATTTCGTGAATATGTGATTAGTATTTCAAAAATGACAAAAAAATTTATTTTTCAAATGTAAAAATTTTTTCAATTTATATAAAACAAACAAATAGTAATAAGTAATAGATTTTTACATCATGGTATAAATTGGGCCTTAGTTTCTCTCTTCCCCTATTAGCTCTATTCCCCCTATTTACCTACAAACTAAGAATTGCAGCGACAAAAATCGTGCAATCTAAACAGGCACTTAGTGTTTTTATATTTATTAAATATACATTTATGTAAAAATCTATATCAATTTTTTTATTTTTGTGTACATATACATATACATATGTAAGTATGTAGTATCACAATATCATATCAGTGGATTGTGTTATTAATTTTTCGTTTTCTTTGTTTAGAAAACTCGTCAATTTCGATTTTTATAACTCTAATTCTAAAATACATACGAGCTCGAAAGACGATTTTTTTAATTTCATCGCTGCACTCTATATTTTGGGCCCATTGCAAGTGTTTTTTTTTTTCTCAAAATATCTTCTGTGATAAGCAAGCCTTCTTTATTGTTTTTTGAAAGTTTGTGTGAAGTGCTTGCATTTTGCACATCATGTCTTCTGTTGGTTTTGATAAGCCCCTTCACTGAGATGGTCGACACATGTGTAAGGTTGAACGTTCATCTCATTTCTTGTTACAGAAATATTTGGCTCTTCATCTTTTAATCTGTGGCATATGTAGCCAGCCAAGTTTTCTAAACCATCATATGCCATCATCATATGAAGCTGGTGTTATTGTTGGAACTGATCCACGTTTTAAAACTCTCTTTTTAGCGAATCCTTGGAACAACACAGATTTTTATAAACATATTTTAAAGTTCATTTTATGTACGTACCCATTTCATACTGCAAGGTTTTTTCGATGTCGTCAGGACAAAAATGCAACATGCACACATAAGAAGTTTTTGGATTTATGTTATTTCACAGTGCACAAAATTTCACCCATTGCTTCTGAATTTTAGCATTACTTGGAAATAGGAAAAAAATAATTTCAAAAGCCTTGGAATTGTTAGTAGTATTGCAATTAGCTACAGCGCACTTCTTTTTCAACTCTTTTGTTTTCCTTTATATATTATTATGTTTTATTTTGTTATTTTATATTAAATTCACTTTTTCAGTTTTAAGCTCCTTTTATTCAAATATTTTCCTTTAAACTATTCGCGCCAAGAAAATTTTTAAGCTGATGTGACGTCACACATTAACAGCTTATTTTTGTTTACATTTGCAAAACATGCGCAATGCGCAATCTGTGTTTTATCATTCTTGGATCGAACGGGTGAATTCACCTTTAGGTGACGTAGTTTAACCCATGCAAGGGTTGCCTATTCTATGTATTTACAAATAACTTAGTGCTGTGTTTTTATCTTGTATGATTAATATCTTTATATTTACTTACAATTGTAATTGGATCAGTGTAATTGTTAAAAACAAAATAAATTTTAAAATTTCGATTTTCGAAGACAAAAAAGCGTTTTGGTAGATTTGTTTAATAATTTTGGTGGGAAAAGAATTTCTTGCGCGGCAACGCTGCTTTTAAATTTTGCCAATAGTTTTACCTTGTGCGAGCGTTAAACAATTTAAAGAAAATGTTTTTAAACGGTTTTCTTATCGTTGTAAACGAAATGTCTTAAAAAATTGTTTGTAAAAGGTATTTAAACTATATTGAGCAGTCTTTGCTCGTAATGTTTTATAATTTAAATTTATATGTGAACTTCGATAATAAATTATAACAGAATGACTTAATTAACTTTATTTGGTTTTAATGTTTCACAAGTTGATTTGTGTGGCCTTATAAAGTGTATCAATTACTTCTCTAGTTGACCTGTAAGCCTTAAAAATATAGAAAATAATATAAAATTCCAATGTTTGTTCTTTTTTCTTTTTGTCAGGAAAAAACCTTTTAAAAAACTACCTGCAATAAACTGCAATGTAGGTCTTTTTCGTCATTGTAATCATATTGTGGAAGTTACAAGTTTGAAACACTATTTTTGAATGCATCCTCAATAAAACGATTTCGCATTTTCTTAATTCCTTGAAAAATAAATTTAAGCAATTTTTTTTGCCTCCAAACCTTCAAAATATAGAAAATAGTTGTAACATTCCAATGTTTTCCTTTGTTTTTTTATTGCATGTACAGAGATTTTTATAGGGTTTTTCTCCCTTTTAAAAACTACCTGCAATAAACCGCAATGTAGGAAATCTATTTCTGAATATACCCTCAGTAAACATTTTTGTCAGTTTTCATGGTTTGATATGAAAATAATTTTTGAAGTAATATCAGTCGTGTTGTGTCTTTCAAAGTGAATTGGTGAATTTTAATTGAAAAGTAACAATAAAAACAAACCGTTAATCTCAAAAAGTAAAAAAAATCTGAATCTTAATATACATATATAGTATACACAAATAAATAATTTTGCCCGAAACTTTGTTAAGTCTAATGTGAGACTTGGCAACCCTGGAATTCAAAATTAATTTTGATTGGTCGAAACAAATATATATTACATTTCGATAAAAATCAGGATTTTTTAATTAAATTTAGTTTTATTTTATAAAAAAAATAATCTTTTTTATAAAAACCGTGTATAAAGTGTTTAAAATAAGAAAAAGTGCACGAAATCTTCGCCAAAAAAATCGAAGCAAAAGCAAAAAAACATGAAGTGTGCAGTGGGCAAATGCAGGCAAAATGATAACCAAAAATCATGTGAGCAAATGTGTGAAAAATTAATTTTGTGCATATTTTTAATTAACTTAAATTTAGCTGTATCTTATTATACGGGTATGTTCTAGAATCCGAATTCACTCGAAAGTGGATTACTTCAGCATTTTTGGTGTTCTGCAATTCACATCCCCATGTTTTTATTCGTTTTCAATTAGAGTAGTAAGGGGTGGGTGAAAGTAAAACGAATCGTACTTTATTCTTATAAATGCTAACATTCGGGTATGTTTTAGAATCCGAATTCACTCGAAAGTGGATTACTTCAGCATTTTTGGTGTTCTGCAATTCACATCCCCATGTTTTTATTCGTTTTCAATTAGAGTAGTAAGGGGTGGGTGAAAGTAAAACGAATCGTACTTTATTCTTGTAAATGCTAACATTATTAAGAAAAATACAATTTTGGTTTTTAGTTTGAAGTGTTTTTTATTGAACTTCATCAAAAAAATTAAATTTTTCACAGAAATATTAATGCAAACAATTTTTTTTTAAACTTTGAAAAAATTTCAATTTGGTTTTGCAAGATCTCACTTGTGTAAAAAAACATGAAAAAATACAACAATTTTGTTTATGTTCGAAAACACAAAGTTGCCCTACATAATAAAGTTTGATATGTCAATCTTTTTTGAACTAAATCTTAATGCATTTAGATCTTATTGATAAAGAAAAATGAATTTTTTGAAGGAAATTAAAACTAATTTCATATATATAAATCTATTTAAACAATAATTATAATAATTCGAATGCATTTAGTTGTAAAATCGCAATGTAATAATCAGGCAATACTTTGTTTTAACAACAAATGGTGCCAGGACGACGTAGTCGATATGTTTATAGCCGGCAAACAGCCGCGCTGATAAATAACGCAACTAGAAGATGAAAAGAGAATAAAATTAATAATTTCTTCTAAAAAATTGTAAAATCAAAGCCAGTTTGTAAGGTCTTTGTATTTGTTGATGTGATTTTAAACTAACATCATGTTCAAAAGTTGTAGAAAATTAATTGAAAAATTTGAATATCTTTGTTTTCATAGGGCCTTCACACACGAGAACAATTATGCTGTCATAACATCGTACTTTGTAGGCAATGAAAAACGAGGGGAATGGTTTTTTCGTTGGCACAATTTTTCAAGCAGATAACCCAGCATTAGCAGCACAAAACCCACATGCATTTAGAGAATACATACATAGATTAGTAAAAAAATAGGTAGCAAATTTATTTTATTTTGTTTGTTCTCTATCCTGTGAAATCCTTTTGTATGATGGGTTTTTACACTTCTCGTTACCTGCGATAAAACATGTATAGTACGATCGCGAAATGTAATCTTTAAACAGTAATTTAAAAAATTTTAGGTAAAAAATTAAATAGGTACATACTTAAGTATGTATGTACTTATGTTTATATGAAGTTATACACATTTATTGCATTATTTACAGGCGTCCATAAATCAAAAATTTTTTCCTAAAGTTTTATAAAAATCACACATGTTTCATACATATTTAATTCTTTAACAAAATATTTAATATTTTACTTTCTTTTTTGCCGTTTTCAATAAATTATACGAAAATAGCTTGAGTTTCAATTCAATATTTATTGATTTTTTATATAAATAATACACAATTGTATAGTTTTCTAAAATATACATAACTTATAGTTTCCTTCATTACAAAAATATTCAGTAAACTCGGTTCCTACCCAATTGCGGTACACACTTCCATTACAGCAAAGTTTAAATACGATGCAGATAATTTGGAATTTAATGAACGAATTATACACTTCTTCATCGACAAACAGGTTGTACTCTTGCAGAAGGAACTGAATATTATCACCAGAATCACGAGACTCCCCCCATGGCTTAACCCGACAAGATCAGGGGGCAAATTACGGCATTCGATATCGAACGAAATTTCAAACAAAATTTTCTTGAATTGTATTAAAATTTCGATCGATATCGAATGCCGTAATTTGCCCCCTGAAATTGCTCCTAATATACATAATTGCCAAATCATCATTATTTAAATCCGCCATATTTCTGTCAACGTTTAATAATTCATTACTAGTTGATTATGCGCCGAAGTGTGTATGACGAAAACAATAATCAAATGAATGTAAAACACTAATACACACAAAGCCATGTACACGTATACATGTTATGCTAGATGAATTAGACTCGCGTGTTCTCAGAAGAACAAAAATTGTGCCAGCTTAAATATTGTTCCCGTTTGTGAAGGCTCATACTCTGTAAATTGTTTTAAGTAAGTAAGTAAGTAGTTTTATTAAGTATTCTTTTTTTTCGATAACAATTTTGTTTGTCTTATAAACGATAACAATATTTTTCTTAGAGCTGTAAACGTCTTACTCTAATTAACTATGACATGGAGTTAAGTATGCATCCTTGCTAAAATTATAGAGATCACGTATTATAAAAAACACATTAAATATTTTTTCTTTAAGGCTTGCTTCCGGCCTTTAGTATAGTCTACAGAGCGAATGTCTGTGCATGATAACTTAAAACTAAATAACACTTAAATAATACATAACAATAATTCAGTTACTAAAATATCAAACATAGATCATATACAGTTGAAACCTCTTGAAACGAACATATTTATACAAATGTACATTCAGACAGGTAATAATAAAATCGATAGCATTTAAATGCAAATTTTAAAATAGACAAATATAAATAATGTTAATACTGTTAAAAACTTGTATTTCGAAGGGTTTTCGACATTTTTTTAGCCTCTATGTGTGCCTGGTGTTGCCCTTACGTAAAAATGCGGCACAGTGAAGGGATCCGTATCGACATCAAAATCATCATTAATAATTCCGATAGGAGACAAATAAGTTTGAGTAGTCCAGTTTGTTTGGTGCTCTCGATTGTAAATTTCGGTGAGATAAATATTTTCATGCTGGGAGAGCTTTTCGACAAATCTTTTTTGGAGAGACATGGCATACCGACAGAAAGGTTTAATATCTGCATTTTTGTAAACAAAAGAGTTTGAGAATCGTTTTGTATTATTTACATAATTTTTCCCAATACATTTTCGTAAGATTTTCCTTTCGAACACCTCAAATTCTCTGGCAACTTTTGGCGAAATAGTAAACCAGATGGGAAATCCATAGGTGAGAATAGATCTGATTGCTACTTTATAGATTAGAAGTTTAGTTTTTGTTGGTAGGTTCTTGTTGTGAAAGAGAGTTGAGAACATCCCTGTGATTTTCCTGGCTTTATCTAGAAGACTTCTTGCATTTAGGTTAAATTTTAAGAGTTTGTCAAAATGTAAACCAAGATATTTAAAGGAATTTTTGAATGGCACACCTATGCCCTCTAGAGAGAGATGTAACGTTCTGCTTTCTGGAACTACAAATCTGGAACATTTACCAGAAGCATTTCTGATACAAATAGCTTCAGATTTTGACGCATTTATTTTTATTCCCAGATCCTTGTAATAGTTGTTTATTTCTCTTAGGTGAAGTGCAGCGCTGTTTAGTGCATCTGAAGGAGAGGTATTATGAGAAGAAATAAGGCAATCGTGGGCGTAGAGTATTGCAGTTGAACTGTCAAATTGATGTGGAAAATCATGCAAGAAGGTATTAAAAAGCATAGGAGCCAAAATACTGCCTTGTGGAACACCGCATTCAACAGCGCCTGCTTCAGATATAGTGGTATTTATTTGTATGCAACAGAACATTTCTTCCTCCTCAAATTGAGAATGACATCAGAGTGAAATTTCAGCAATGCATGTTGTGTTGAGTGATGACGTTTATATCCGAACTGCAGATCTGGTATAGGCTCTATTACAAATTCTTTTTCCAATTTTTCTTTCAATATGCTCTCAAAAAGTTTACCAATATTAGACAATAAGGAGATTGGACGAAAATCTTCAAGACGTTTGCTCTCTTTTTTCTTTTTAATTGGCAATATTTTAGCCAGTTTCCATGCGGAGGGAAAATATCCGGTATTTATGCAGTTATTAAAAATTATAGCTAATATTCTCAACGTTGCATCTGGGAACTTTTTTATTAAAAAGTTTGAGATACTGTCAAGACCATAAGATTTTTTGCTATTAAGGTTCTCAATGTGTCTACGAATAATGTCCACATTTGTGAAGTGGTAGGAGTCGAAATTCCTGTCAGACTTAAAATTGTTATCAAAAGAATATATAAATGGGGGAAGTTTACTGATTTCCACAAAGAATTGGCTTTCTGTGGGGAGGGTACAAGGACCATCAATCACTCTCTCGCTAAAAACAGTGCTGAAATGGTTTTTAAATAGTTGTGCAATTTCAGCTTGATTTGTTATAATGTTATTATTATATTCTATTTGGTTGCAAAAGGGATATTTGTATTTCCCAGTGATTTGGAATATACTTTTAAATGCATTTGGCCCTGGTTTTATCTTCTCCAATCTTTTGCTAAATCTGTCCGTTTCCTCTCAGTTTACAAGTTCATTTAAGATAGTCTTAAGCAACTGGATTTGATAATATTTTATACTCCCTATTTAATTTGTTACCATTTCGATGAAATATCTTTTTTAACTCTTTTTGCCATCTATATTTTATTCTAAAATTTTTTTTTTATATTTTCGGGATACGGTTTCTTTTGATCAGTGATTTCAACTTTTTGCGAGTGGATATCATGAACTGCTGATATAGATGAATTTAATGCCATGATTAATATATCTAAATCTTCAGTATTTAAATTAAGAGTGGTAGGTGGCATTATTTCGAGAGACGCCGCTTCCAAATCTCTTCGAAACTCCGTCCAATTTGTGTTTTTATACGATGTTGTTACTGATGGGTATCTAAGGTGAAAGTTGTTTGATGCTATATCGAGATTTAAGAGTAGTGGAAAATCATCAGAAAAGGATGGAATACTTTTGATCCAATAATTTGTCCGTATGCTGTCTATCAGATTATCGCTAATCAAAAAATGGTCCAAATAAGATGAACCATTTGGATATGAGGGTGATGTATCGCAGAGACGTTTGACTTCTAGACAGTTACTTTGTAACCAGTTCCAAAGCATTTTGCCGTTATTGTTATCAGACCCATCACCCCAATTTGTGCTTTTGGCGTTTAAATCACCTCCAATAATAAATCCTTCATAGTCCCTGGATAAAAGTAGCATATGATTTAGATTATTGTGTAACTCTTGAGAGGGGATGGAACATGGCACATATAGGGAACCTATCAGAAACTTTTTTATGTTGTTGTTAGAACAAACCTCTATTTGAATAAAAACATTGTTTATAGATATTTCGGATACGTAAACTCTGTTGTATTTTATTGTGTTTTTAATGACGATGGCGACCCCTAATGGGGAATGATCATAAATGAAATTATATCCCGAGATATTAGCTTTTCTTCTCCCTTGTAGATGGCATTCTTGTAAAAGAGCTATGTCAATTTGGTTTTGATAGAGAATATTCGAGAGTTCGGCTTGACAACTAGTGTTAATTAGAGAACGAACATTGAAAGTTAACAGGTTAATAAATTTATGAGCCATATTCATTTTTTACTTTTTTTAGAAGGCGCAAAAATTCTGCTTTGGCTTCTGTTTTTGACATTGTATTGAATTCGTTTAGAAATTTGTTGATTTGCTGTTCTAAAGGTTGTTCCTCGGGTTCCAGGAACAGGCTAGATAGCTTTAAAAAGTCCATGATAAATGATGGCTTTTGTTTTGGCTGAGATGGGGAGTTTGTATGAAACAAGCTTGCAAACGATTTGCTTGATGACCTTATTGATTCGCTAATCACTTTATCAACTTTATTTTTGGCCAATGTTTTTATTACCTGAGTTTTTTTAATTCGCTCTTTTCGGCTTTCGACAAATTTTTTGTATGCTGTACAGCCCCTCCAATTTGCGGGATGGCCATTTTCCCCACAATTTACACATTGTGGTACTGAATTATCAGACTTTGTTCTCAAACATTCGCCGTGTTTATGATCCTGGTTACATTTGACACATTTGTATTCACAATTGCAATTTTTGGCTAAATGTCCCCAACGTTGACATCTGTAACATTGTACATCCTTTTCTTTATTCTTCGGTTTCTCCCAAATAACAGTTTGGCTAAGTAAATATTTTATATGCGATATATCACTAAGGGTTTTACCTGGATTTAGTGTTACAAGGAAGAGTCCAATACAGTAATCGTTTTTGATTGATAATCGCGTTTTGTATTTTGTCACCTTTGCTACAACGTTCGGGATTGTTTTCTCTAGAGCATCTTTGATATTTTCACAATCGGTATCATAATATAAACCTTCTTAATACAAAAGACATTTGTTTTAACTCTTTTGGAGTGAAGGAATGTGAGACAATACCTTTTTCACGCAAGATAGCACTCCTCGTGCACTATTACATCTGAGAAATAAAGTTTACTTTTTTGCTTACTAACATTCTTTATTTTAAAAACAATTTTTGGGGACTTAGACTCCAGTTGTTCAACTAAACGCTTTATGTTGACGTTATACAAAATGATTGGTGGACCAAATGATTTTGTTGCTGTGTTCATAAATTTTTCATTCCTTTTTTTGAAGCTGCGGCTTTTCTTTGTTTTCTATTTCCAGTCCAGAAAGCAATGCAAATCTATTCTCACCCAAGTGGGAAACGTCGATGTTTGTAGGCGAGGGAGATCCATCAGATCTTTTACGTTTGCCGTAATGCGTTGCTTGCACTGAAGTGAATGACTCTTGTGATTTTGATAAATTTTCGTTTTCTACATCTTGTTCCAAATTAGAAGATTTACAAGCCACACTTTCACAAATTAATGTGGAAAATGCACTTGAAAATAATAAATAATAAAAAAATATTAAAATTTGCAGGAAAAATAAATTTTGCGCTAAAAAATGCTTGTTGATCGCGGTGATGCCAAGTTTTTTACCTCTAATTGTTTTATTTTTGTAATTTGTTGCACGTTGTCCACATTTGCAATTTTGTTGCAGCAGTTCTTGGTTGTTTTTAGGTGAATACGGTAAGAAGCTTGGGGAGGGGTACAGAGTTTCATGTTCTCTGCGATTCTCTTTTGCTTTGAAATTCTTACTATTCAACTTGATTTTCGGTGTTGTTGTATTTGACGTTTTATATACGTTTTATACAAAAATTGCAATACCAGATTTTTCTAATGTGGACATTAAAGCAATTCCAAAGCAGAATTTTAAAGAATTGCATGCAACAAAATTGCAAATGTGGACGACGTGTTAATTTTTTTGCCGACCGCCGTCGATTTTTGCGTAGCTGTAGCCGTTGACATTTAGACTTTTTTTTCGAACATAAACTTCGAATGTGGAAAAACATGCTGAATTCAGAACACCAATTTATAAATGATGGGGATTCAAAAAAATTTTCGTTTTCAATCCGAGTCGAAACCTGGAACATACCCGATTATTAAGAAATATACAATTTTGGTTTTTAGTTTGAAGTGTTTTTTATTGAACTTCATCAAAAAAATTAAATTTTTCACAGAAATATTAATGCAAACAAATTTTTTTGAACTTTGCCAAAAATTTCAATTTGGTTTTGGCAGATCTCACTTGTGTAAAAAAACATGAAAAAAATACAACAATTTTGTTTATGTTCGAAAACACAAAGTTGCCCTACATAATAAAGTTTGATATGTCAATCTTTTTTGAACTAAATCTCAATGCATTTAGATCTTATTGATAAAGAAAAATGAATTTTTTGAAGGAAATTAAAACTAATTTCATATATATAAATCTATTTAAACAATAATTATAATAATTCGAATGCATTTAGTTGTAAAATCGCAATGTAATAATCAGGCAATACTTTGTTTTAACAACAAATGGTGCCAGGACAACGTAGTCGATATGTCTATAGCCGGCAAACAGCCGCGCTGATAAATAACGCCAGGCAAGCAGATCAACCAAAAGCAAATAATTTTAATTTCGTTCGTTGTCTTTTTTGAGAGTATTGAATAATTTTATTTTCATTCTATGTTTCTTTAAGAATATTAATTTTGTTTTATTCGCGTTGAAAATTAAATGAAAAATTTGAATATCTTTTTCATACTCTGTAAATTGTTTTACATCCAGTTTTCACGATGATTTTTTAAGACATGTTTTTTTTATTTTCTTTTAAAGTTGCTCCCAAAATCATGTCACATTTTCATGATGATTTTTAAAACATATCTATTTCTTCACTGTTGTTGTAAAAAAAAACTCTTATTTGACAGCCAGAGTTGTTTTTTTTACTTTATCTTTAATTCTTTTTATTTCTATAATTTGGGGGCCAAAAACGGAATTTAATAACTTGAGAAGTAAAGTATTTAAAAAAGTAAATTTTCTTAAAAAAAATCAAAATTGGGTGCTATACAGAAAAACCTCGAAGAAAGCAGTGGAGGTAAAACTAGTTGACTAAAACTAGTGAGTGGGTGAAGCAATGGCGGAAATGCTGAGTGGAGCGAGGTACATTTTCGTTTCTTATGAACGACTTCTTGGGAGATAAGTCGTCTTTTCTGAACTATATCAGAATAAGCCGAGAGACATTTAATTTGATACTCGCAAAAATCGAAGGTGATATAGTAAAACAAGATACCATCGAGAGAAGCGATAACTCCAGCAGAGAAACTGGCAGCTACACTCCAATACCTCGCTACTGGAGAGTCCATCAAAAGCACAAATTATCAGACGAGACTATGTGAAACCTTTCTTTGTCGTGCAGTTCCGGAAGTATACCAGGCAATTTGGAAAGACTTTAAAAATGAATATTTAAAGGTTTTTGAGTAGATACATATGTATATGAAAAATATATTATTTTATTGTGCCTATTCATAGAATGTAATACTTTGGTTTATTATTTTGAAATTAAAATAAAACAAGTTAAATTATTATAAGTACATTAATTGAAATAATTTCGTCTTTTATTAAAATATAACTTTAAAAAGTATATATCATTAGCTCTTGGCAGATTGTGAACAAAGAGCTAGATCGCTTGACACGGTCCATACACATATGTAGGATTACGTACATCATACAAGTTTTCGTGTTCCTGATATTTAGATATTAAAAGCTCCACAATTTCGTTTTTCCACATGGTTTATATTTATTTGAACTTTTTATTTATATTTATTTTATTTATATACACACAAAACAAAAAACAAGCACTTATCGCTTTAAAACAAGAAAAATAAAGAAGAACACAGAGAAATAACCACCTTAACAGACGAATGCAAATAAAATATAATAGTAAAATTGCGAATGACAGCTAAAAGGAAGAGATGTAGTTTTCTTCATTGTTGTTGTAAAAAAATCACGAAAACAAAAACCACGTTTCTTTTGCTACCCCTCTTTCTTATCTACCTAATATGCCAACAAACAAAAAAGACATGTCTTAAAGACAAGTAAAAAAATCATCGTGAAAATTGGGTGTTACTTTTGTAATTTCTTAATTTTTTTTTGCAGCTTTTTTGCCGACCGCCGTCGATTTTTGCGTAGCTGTGGCCGTTGACATTTAGATTTTTTTTCGAACATAAACTTCGAATGTGGAAAAACATGCTGAATTCAGAACACCATTTTATAAATTATGGGGATTCAAAAAATTTTTAGTTTTCAATCCGAGTCGAAACCTGGAACATACCCGATAGTTTTCCAAAGAACGATAAAGGGCTAAAAAGACTTTGGATAAACTTTTGCAATCGGCGGGATACAATAAAGACCCACAGGGAGAGAATTTTGTTCTCTACATTTTAAACAGGACGAATTTGAAAGAAATTTAATATTTGAAATGGGTAAGTTACAATTATGTTTTTTAATTTGTTCAGTTTTTTAATTAACAATTACGCATAGGATTCAGCAATCGAGCAACTCTGAAGTTGAAAGAGGGAGCAGTACCGACTATAGAAGCGGGTGAAAAGGAAGAGGAAGCAACAACATCCGTAGAGGAAACAACAAAATTCCCTGAGGAACGAACAACGGTGAAGACTAGCACTAACCAAGACAGTTTACAGATCTACACAAAAAATTTGGAAGACAAAATGTATGTATCTACACTTTTATATATACTTTTAAATGGTTCACAAAAACTTTTACATATATGATCGTTTCTAGGGATGCATTGCGTAAGGAAAATGATATGCTAAATATGCAAAAAAAAAAACCAAGCTGAGATCACTATTAAAAATTTGTCTCAAGAAGTTCAGAAGTTAAAGTTTACAAACGCAAATCTGCAGAAGGCACTGAGATGTCTTTTCACTGAAGGCCAAATAAAAAAAACTTAAAAACGGTGACAAAAGACAAAACTTTACTGAAGTAGATATTGCACAGTCAATTACGCTATATTCCACAAGTGCCAAGGCTTACAGGTTGTGAAGAGAAAAAATTTTCCGCTTCCCTCCGTAAGAACATTGCAGAGGTGGTCACAGAAATTAGATGTGTCGACAGGTATTTTGGATCCTGTTGTAACAATATTTTCTGCGGCTAATCAAATGTCCAAAATACAAAAGCTGTGTGTATTAAGCTTTGATGAAATGAAGGCAAAAAAAGTATCGTTACAACAAGCCAACAGACTCTTTGTTAGAACCGGCTAATTATATTCAGGTGGCTATGTTGAGAGGTGATTTATATAAATCAATTTCAAGAGTTTTTATTAACATTTTTCTATTTTATTATCAGGTTTGATAGCAAAATGGAAGCAACCAATATTCCACAACTAAGTGTGGCTTTGTAATTGTTGCAATTGTTTGTGATTTGGGCGCTGGGAACCGAAAACTTTTCAATGAGCTTGAAGTTGATTTTAATAGTCCCTGGTGAGTGGTACATGTAGTAAGTATGTATTGTGTGGTAATTAAAGTAATTTTAAATTTACAGGTTTTTGTACGACGATACAAAAATATTCGTGTTTAGTGATGTTCCACATATGATTAAACTGTTAAGAAACCATTTTATTGACGACGGGTTCATCATTAACGGCAAAGAAGTTAAGAAGGATATTATTTTAAATATTTTATCGCTTCAATCTAATGACTTAAAAATCACAAACAAAATATTAGCACATTATCTAAGCGTTGCTGGAGCTGAAAGACAAAAAGTTAAACTGGCTACGAAGCTGTTCTCACATACAGTTGCTCAATCAATTACATGAGCAGCCAGTTTAGGATTTTTGAGTGATAAAAATTGGAGTGAATGTAGTCAGTTCTTAAAATTGGTAATGAGATGTTTTATTTTAAAATATAATAAATCATTATACATTTTTTACTATACGAATGACTGGTTTGATATAATGAATTCAAGGGTACCAAGACAGGATGCAAGAGAGCGATTACACGCATACGGCTTGTCACTTGGAATACAAAATGAGACGTTAAATAATATGTCGCAAATGATGTTAGATATTCGTGCGATTGGCAAAAATACGCTCTTACCATTTCAAAAAGATACACATACATTTAATTTAAACTTTAAAAAATGTATCTATTGTAAAACATTTATTTCACAGGCATTATTCAATCAAATAACGCATTGAAGATGCTCCACGACGAAGAATCGTTATAATATAGAATACGTCTTAACATATCGCCTAAATCAGGATGTTCTTGAGAATTTTTTTGGGATAATAAGATCTAAGGGAGGTCTTCATGACCATCCCGATCGTCAAGAATTTAAATATATTTATATTTTGGGGTACAACGAAGGCATCTTGGGCAGTAATGCAAATGTAGAGATAGACAATACTCCCGATTTGGAGGACGTACATTATTCATTAACAGGTAAATTTAAACTAAAAATTTAAAATCATACAGTTTTTAAAGTTTCGTTTGATTTCTTAAGGTAAAATACTTAAAAGTATTAATCCCAGCATAGAGCAAGACGATTTACCGAAAGAAAATTACGAGGAGGAGGTGGAAAACCTGAATTATGATGGTTTGGAGAATTTGGCCGGCTATATTTGCAACAAATTAAAAAACGAAGATCCCAGTCTCGTCGCTAAACCTGTAGAGGACTCGACATACTCATGGGTTAGACATTTAAATGAAGGTGGGTTAAGTATTCCATCAAACACTTTAATGGAAACGTTAAAATCTTGTGATGCAATTTTTGTAAAACTAAATGGGTATAAGTTGCTTGCTACAAAGAGATATTTAGAAAAGCACTTGGCGGAAGCAAGGAATATAAAAGAAAGTGAAGAAGTAAAAAGACTTTTTAGATGCAGAATGTATTTTAGAATACGGTCTCTTAATGCAGAGATGTCCCAAAATATGAATAAGCGTAAAAGAAAATTAAATAAAACAACAACGTAATATAAAAAAAAAATTCCATTTTATTTTTTTTAACATAAATAATAGTTTGCCCCACTGTTATGTTTACATATTTTTTGAGAGTCGTGACGTCACTTAACCTACATGCGCAGAAGAATAAAATATTGTGTGCGTGATGTCGTAATCTGTATTTCTATCATTCTTGCGTTGCTAAGCGATTTGAAATTGCTCCATCAACTCTTACTTCAATAAAGAGAATTTATTATGCAAAAATCTTCAGGTAGTAAGCTAAAGCGCGAAAAACTACCTGAATATCCAGAGCTTGAAAATCTGCGGTGAAAGTTCGGCCGTTAATGAAAATACATATATGTTCAGAATGGAAAGAAAAAATCATTTGACAAAAGATTATGATGCAAAAGACATTTTCAACGCAGATGAAACTGGCTTATTTTTTAAATGCTTACCAGATCGTACACTTTGTTATAAAAAGGAAAAATATCATGGGGGTAAGCGCAGTAAAGAGTGATATTATTATTTGCTGTAAACATGGATGGTACAGAACAGCTTAAAGCCCTTCTTATAGCAAAGTCAGCAAATCCGAGGTGTTTTAAGAACATGAATAGTTTTTCAATGGATTACCAGGCACGTTGGAAGATAACGAAATCCTAAAAGAAGTTACAGCTAACAATATAGAAAGTGATGACGACGACGTTGATGGCAACAACGAAGTTCGCTAAAAATAACGAATAAAGAGGCAAAATTTTTTTTTTTTTTTTTGCAATTGGACCAGTACTCAGGGGATGAACCCTATTTATGTAGTGCATTGTGCTGGAACTAGGAAAATAGGATAGGGTGAGGAGGATAGCGAGAGTAGTGCTTATGGATATTCGACTTGAATCTCTCCACGCTGGGTATGGCAGGAAAGACATCTGCAGGGAGCTCGTTCCACATACGAGCCGTTCGATCAAAGAACGAATTATTTCTGTAATGCGTAGTGCGATTCGCTGTTATATCGACCACAAATGGATGTGCTCTTAATGAGGAACGTGTTGCTCGTAAGTAAGAGCGGATCTCAGGAATATGTTCTCGTACCTCATCAGAGCACAGTCCATTGAAGTAACGATAAAACAGCGTAACACATCCCACGTTGCGACGATGCTCCAGTGAGTCAATAGAGTTGGCTACACTATTGTCACCTATGAGCCTTTTCGCCCTCTCCTGAACTCGGTCCAGTAGCTTCAAAATAGAATTTGAAGCACCGGCCCATACATGAGAGTTGTATTCCATTTTCGGCCGGATGTAGGTGGTATAAATAGTGAGGATATCAGAAGGGGTGAAGTATCTCTTACACCGTCTTAAAAAACCGAGGCACTTGAATGCTTCTTTGGCGATATGAAAAATGTGCTCAGACCATCGAACATCGCACTGAATTTTCATGCCCAGAACATCAAGAGCTTCTGATTCCTCAATATTTATATCACCCATAATTACAGATGGAGCAGCATGTACGGTCATACGTTTATGCGTAAGCATACAGCACTGAGTCTTCCGGGCATTGAAATCGACCCGATTCGCATGACCCTATTCGGAGATTGTTACAAGATCTTGATTTATTGATTCGACCATATTTTGCCTCATAGCCCTAATCTCCAACGGACTTGGCCTATGGTCAAATGAGTAAGAATGGCTAATGCTGCTGTCATCTGCAAATGAGTAGATAGGGTTGGAAGTTTTACAAAGTAAGTCATTAAGAAAAATGAGAAATAGGGTAGGAGAGAGAACGGAGCCTTGTGGTACCCCTGAATTTATCTTGAACTCGTCTGATGAGATCCCATCTATAACAACTCGTATAGTGCGATCACTGAGGAAGCTCGATATAAACCGAGTGAGGCCATTACCAACACCAAAAGCAATTAGTTTTGCCAGAAGTGCCCCATGCCAGACTCTGTCAAACGCCTTGGAGATATCCAGAGCCACCACCTTACTTTCGCCAAAATGGTGAATGGAATGACACCATTTCTCCGAGAGGAGTGCAAGTAGGTCACCGGTAGAGCGGCCCCTACGAAAACCATACTGTCGGTCATTTAGTAAATTGTTGGACTCTAAACACCTCACAAGATGAAAGTTAATCATACTTTCCATCACTTTGGAAAGTGCGGAACATATCGCTATTGGGCGGTAATTTTCAAGGTTATTAGCCTCTCCTTTTTTGGGGATTGGCGTTACATTAGCAACCTTCAGCTCTCTCTGAGCAATGTTCACTGTTGTGTTGTTTTTTTGGTTTGTTATTATTGGTACTGTTTATTTATTTTTTTTTTTATATCAGTTCCGTATATATTTGTTGTTTGCTTGATTTTAGTTTTGTTTTTTATTTTCCTTTTTATTGAATGTTAAAATTTTTTTTTGCTCTTTGGCAATTAATAAATTAAGATTTATGTCTCCAATCATACTGTGGACGAAGAAATGTTTAATTCCTTAATAAAAATAGGAAATACCTTGGACAACCTCCGTGAGAAAAGTCTGAAACAAATGCAAATCACTAATTTTTTAAAAAATTAATTTTAGATAATCGCCCTTATTCTAGTTGTCAACACCGACAATTAACGATGTTGTCTAGTGTTACCTACTTCAATTTGTCATTCCAGTTGTCGTTATCGGAAATTGTCGTTCGCTATCAATATGAGTTTGACATTCTATAATAAAATGTGACGGCGATATTGTGTTGAGTCGGCACTGATTTTGTCGTCGCCATTTTAGATTACGACTTGAGCTGTTTTGAAGCAATAAAAACTTAATTATGGAAAAACCGGAAAAAATTAAAGTAACAAATGCAAATCAGTTTGAAAAATTAGTGGAAGAATTACAGAAAAATCCCCTTTCTTGCAGTGGGATTCCGTAGAGGCACTATTCCCAGCAACTTTAAAGCGCAGTGGGAAAAAATAGAATAGTATTAAATTCGCTTGGTCCACCGATAGGATTAGGAGATGGATGGCAGAAGGTAAGAAAAAATGGGCGCATATAATGCATTCCTAAAATAACACATGAAAATAATTTGTAGGTTTGGCGAGATTTAAAGTTTAAAGTCAAGAAAAAAATTATAGCCAACTAAGCCGAATGTAATGCATAGGCAGAGGAATATTCAAACAGTTTAGTCCGCTGGAGGAATCTGTAGCAAATCTTCTGCAATTCCAAAAACATCTGAACCCTGAAGGAGTTGCTCAGGGAGTTTTGAATGATTAGTCCGTAGAAGCGGAGCATGCATTACAAAGAGAAGTGGAAACGCAAAAAGAAAATAAAAAATAACACTAAAAATAATTATAAAAAGAAATGTGACTGTATTAGTCACAGTGAGTTACTACATAAGCATAGTACTGAGCAGGCAAAACTGTTGACAGACATTTCCAATTCACTAGGGTCAGTAAAACGAAGCCTGAAAGACGTTGACAAGAGTCAGAGATATCTACTAGAAGTTGAACAGAGAAGAAATAAAATTATTAGAAGAAAGATATAAAATTGATAAAGAAAGAAATAAGAGAGAGCAAGAGATGCACGAAAACGATTTAAAAATTAAAAAGCTTAATATATTAATAAAGAAAAAGAGACTTAAATTGCTTAACGAACGTCTTTAAACAAATAAATAGGATGTAAATATAAAAAACTCTGGAATAAAAGACTTGAACTATTATTCAAATTAAAAATGGATTTGTCCATGTTAAGCCGGCTAGTCGCATATGTATGTAAGTAGATACCCTTTCCGCTTTCCTTGTTGGAAAATGTTACTTTTTATTTATTATTTAATTAAAACTACATTTGAATTCGTTTTTATAATGTATTTTTAATTGTGGTTTAATAAATAAAATACTGAATTAAGATTACAGAAAACTTCGCTTTATTTCAGATGCTTCACTACTACTTTCAGTAAGTTCTATGTCACGTACTCGAAATCAGGTTGGCTATTTTCCTCTGTAATTACATTTTCATATGTTATGCCATATTCGATGCATATGTTATGAAGTGCAGCACAAGCATTAACAATGTTTGTGGCTTTTGCTGGCTTATAATGCAGTTGACGTCCTCCAAGAAGACAACGAAACCGATTTTTTATCACGCCAATCGTTATCTTTGCTATATTTCTGGCTTTAGCGTCCTTTGTATTGAAAATAGCCTCTTCACTTCCTTCATCTGCAGAGCGATAAGGAGTCATGAGATACGGCTCTAAGCCATTAATTTCCTTCAGCATGGCTAACATTCCAGATTAACGAGTCGTAAGCTGAACCTGCATCCATCCAAAGACTTTATTCGCATTTTATGATTAGAAATCAAAAAATAAACAAAACAAAAATGACTTGACACCCTTACAATCATAACATTTAAACTAAAAAATCCTTTACGGTTAAAATACAAATGTTGGTCTTCTTTAATTGGGGCAATAATTTTGATTTGGGTTCCATCCACACACCCAATAACACCGGGAAAGCCCGTCTTTTCAAAAAAATTTAACTTAGCCTCATTTTTTCAGCAGCAGTCATTTCAAATTTAATCCATTGGGGGCAAACCATAATTTCTAAGGCGTCCAGCGTCTCTGACAAAATTTTTGAAAACATTGGCTGCTACAATTCGAAATTAAAATCGTATCCAACACTAAGTTGGTACGATCGTTGCGCCAAAAATCTTAATTTAGATGCTAACTTAATTGTTGCGGAAATAAATGTTGACCTTTTCCCACTTTTCAATTTGGGTGGTATTTATTCCAATACGGTTTTGAATGCTGCTTTGCTGAGTCTAAAGTAACTTTCAAATCTATCCGGGAAAAAACAGATTATAGTTATATCCATTCACGTAATTTTATTTCGTAACTTACTTATTATCCGGCAGGTTAAATATATTGCATTTCTGTCTGAGCAGTTTTCTTTCCAATACCAGGTTCTATTTTTTTATTTTTTCATCATCGCTGGAATCACAACTTGCTTCACAAATAAAAAACATTTTTAATTATTATTTTAACTTTCCCACAAAATATCAAACTATATACGTCAACTGACTTAAATATATAGATGTGTTTTTAATCAAAAAATCGATAAAATGACGACGTCGTTGCAGGGTTGTTACAGAATGCAAATTTTTTATTGAATTGATATTGATGTCGATACAAAATGATGTTAACTTAAAAATGATGACGATGTTGCCGACACCAAACATAATAAGGGTGAATGTATATATGTATTTTAAATTAAGAAAATGAATTTGTCAGTTTTATTTTCATCTTATTGTTGTTTTTTTTTGCTATTAAAATTACATGTATTTTCGCTAAGTAAATGAATTTGCTATTTTATTTTATGTATTTATTTTGTATTTTATTTTTAACAATTAATTTTTATTTTTTATCGATTTAGTAAATAAATTGAAAAACCCCGTTAATTCGTATTTATTTTATTTTAACCTCCTTGAATCGAAACCCCGCTAAATCGAAAACCCCTATTTTGTTTGTTTCTTTATTTAGTCTATGGATTAATAAGATCCTTACAGACAACAATATTTAAGAAGAAAAGTTACATGTAATTATATAAAACTAAAATAGTTATTTAAATATAAAAATTAAATTAAAAAATATAAAACTAAACTAATTATTTAAATATAAAATTAAATTACGTTTAATCACATTTATGTTAGAAGACATATCAATAACATTATACAATTCATTGAAGCTACAACAAATTTTACGGAAAGGATAAGCATTAGCATAGTTTTGGCGAAAATATTGCAGTGCCAGAGGATGATATTGACGTAGGGATCGTTGCGGTACGTTAAACGTCAGCTCATTTACCAGAAATTCGGAACAGATGTCACCATTTATAAGTTTAATAACAAATATTGCATTTAAAACTTTTCTGCGGCTCTTCAATGTAGGCAATTTAACTTGTTTTTATCTGAATTCATATGATGGAAGATTTGACGAACGGTTAGGGTATGTATTACGCAATATAAAAAGTAGAAACTGCTTCTGTACGGACTCTAAACGATCAATGTGGATGTTATAGTGAGGGTCCCAGATGACAGAACAATATTCAAGAATAGGCCTCACCAAGGAAGTATATAGTTGCCTCGTTACTGCTGGATCATTAAATTCTTTGGCCCAGCGTTTAATAAATGCAAATACACCACGTGCCTTATTAATGCACGTATTTATGTGGTTGATAAAGAGAAGCTTTCGATCAAACAGAACTCCAAGATCAAGAAACTCATCAACGCACTCCAATAAGCAACCTCCTAAAGTGAAATATCCACTAGAGTTAACTCTTCTGGAGAAACGCATATGTTTGCATTTTTTGACATTTAAAGCCAAAAGGTTCTCCTTACACCAAATAAAAAATGAGTCCAAATCTCGCTGCAGGTATGACTGACCAAGTTGATCATCCGAATTCAAAAATATCTTGACATCATCAGCATAGATTAGTATATCAGAAAATTGTACTGATGATGGTAAATCGTTGATAAAAAGCGAGAAAAAATGGGCCCAAGGTGACTACCCTGCGGAACGCCAGATTTAACATATATTTTTTTAGAAAGGACGTTTATGAAGCGAACGCGTTGGTGTCTTCCTTCCAGATACGATTTTATCCAATTCAAAGTTCTATTGGAGAATCCCATTAAATACAATTTCCGCAACAAGAGGTAGTGATTTACTCTATCAAAAGCCTTGCTGAAATCAGTATAAATAACATCAGTATGTTTTCCATTTGTGAATCCCTGATTAATTATTGTAGTTAAATGCAGCAGATTAGTTGAAGTAGAATGACCTTTGCGAAACCCATGTTGAGATGGTGTTAAAAAAGATGATATTTGGTGGCAAAGAGGCTCACAAATACATTGTTCAAATAGTTTTGGAATAGAACTTAGCTTGGCAATACCTCTGTAATTGTTTATACTTGACTTACAGCCAGATTTAAACAATGGTATAATATACGACTCTTTCCATAGTTTAGGAAAATAACCATACTTAATTGACAAATTGAAAAGAATAGTAAGAGGGTAAGACAAATTTTCAGCACAATTCATCAGAATACAGTTTGGAACGCCATCAGGACCACTAGATGTTGAGAACTTTAGTTTCTTTATAAAAAAGATGACGCTAGATGTATTGATACAAGGAAGCATAATTGGTTGTTGTTCTTGTATAGGAAATGGATAGTTGCGTGATGCGTCGTATTTAGCGTCAGAATAATTTGAGGCGAAGAAATCAGCGAACATATTACTTATTACAGGTGCCTCAGAAGATTCTATCCCAGAAAATTTCATAGTAGAGGGGTAGCTATTAGATTTTCTTTTGGTATTCACAAATTTATAAAACGATTTTGGATCACGTGTAAGATTTTGTTTTATATTATTTATATAATTTTTGTATAGCCTCAGATTAAGTAAATTGTACTCTGCCCGCAACTTACAGTATTTTATATATTCAATTGCCGACGACGTAGACTTATATTTGTTATAATGTTTGTTTTTTTGATTTTTCAATCTTGATAACATTTTAGATGCCCAAGGAGGGCCAGATGATGAACTAGCGTAGTGCTTTGGTACACACTCATCCATATAATGCTTTAAAATTGTATAAAATGTGTTAATAATTCGATCTATGGCATCGGGAGAATGATCAGATAAAGAGAGGATATCAATCCAGTTTGTATTGGTTAACAAAAAGTTTAGATTTTCGTAGTTAGCTTTAGTAAAACAATACTGTTTAATACGATTTTGGCTTCGTCTAGGATTTATGTTGAACTGGAAATTACATTTTAATTCGATTGTGGGGTGATACCGGTCCTCCGGGCTAGAGATTGGGCTGTGACGAGACGGAGTACATTCAGTGGGTTCATTTACAAATATCAGGTCCAGTAATCTGTTAAAGTCATTGAAGATACTATTTACTTGAAAAAGACACGCATCAGATAAGTTATTTAAAAATTCTTCAATAAAGTTATTCGTGTTCATCGGAAAGTAACAGCAGGACTCAGGTAAAAATTTCCAAGTCAGAAATGGTAAGTTAAAGTCCCCAAAAACAAAAATAGAGTCTTCGGGATTTGATAGGAGAACGATGGATTTAATGGCTTCAGAGTGCTGAAGATATATCGCTTGGTCAGAGTTCGGTGGAATGTATGAACATGTAATAAAGATTTGTTTATGATTAAGATTTATTTTTACACTAATAAATTCAATATTGCGTGCAGTATCCAATTTAATTTCAAGAGTAGGCCAATGATTTAATACAGCAACCAAAACTCCACCTCCAGTAGTGTCAGTTTCTCTATCTCGTCTATATATATTATAATTATTGCAAAAAATTTCGTTATTTAAGATGTTACTATGAAGCCATGTTTCGGTGAAGACAATTACATGATGACAAAACACAAAACTTTTAATAAATAAATCAGATAATTTAGATTTAATTACAGTAACGTTCTGATATACAATATTTAATTGATTATCACAAGAGTGGATTAGTTTTTTGAGTTATGAGTTGTATTTTCAGGCAATCGAGCAATATTTGTGGGTCTGTGATTATTATTGCTAGTAAATTCACGTATTATGGCGTTATAAGGCCAAAAATTTGGATCAACTATAATATCAAATACATCAAAAGGCACCATGATCTTAAATGAAGCAATACTTCGCTGCTGAGCATATTTAAATTTGTAAGCTGTAATGTCAATATCACGGTTTAATTTATTTTTTATGTAGTAGACAATGTCATTGGTTGTAGTTTCATAGGCAAAGCGCGAGATAAATATTGATTTCTTAGGAGGTATCACTATTAAAGGACGAGGTATATCATTATTTCTTGCAGCATTGTTAGTTGAGACACCATGTTGAGTAACCACGGATAAATGTCTGGTAGGAGCGGGTGCAGGCGAAATGGTATTATCAGCAGTAATCTGGGTCAGGCCTAAATGTTGTGGTGGAGTAGGTGATGAATTGTTAAACTGGCTGTCAAATAGCGGAGCAATATTTAGTGGTGAAGTAGCAGCAACATTATTAGAGCATGACGTAGAGTTCGGAGCTACGGATTTAGTAGTTTGCAATGGAACTGATTCAGTTAACACTTTATTTCCTTCAGGAGGTGATGGTCTATTTAAATCAGCTACAAATTTATCTAATTTTTTGTATTTAGTAAATAGTTCACCATATTTATTAAATTTATTTTGTAACGCATTGAATTCAGCATTAATTTTATTAAACTCCTCCTTAGAAGATTTAAATACGTTATAAAATTCTACGCTGATAGTTTTACAACCCGGACAAGTCCAGTGAAGGCTTTTGGTTGAATCGTTTAAAGCGTCAGCATCACGAGGTTTGAGTCCGCAACATTTTATGTGGCACTGGCCAAGACATAACCAACATAACACCATACGATCATTTCCAGTTATTGAACAGCTTACATTTAAACAGTTCATATTACAAACAAAGATAGGTTGCACAATACGGAAAATTTTAATTTGAAAATTTGGTAGCACTTAAAGAGTAGCTGTGATAAATGAAACACTACGGATTTTTAATAAAAGTGTAATGGTATTACTTTTAGATTGTTTGTTTGTTTAAAATTTTATGTTTGTTGTAATTTTGGTGGAAGAAGAATACAAGTATTAATTTGTTGTTGGTTAATTTGAAACTGTTCCCAACACAGACGAAAAAAGCACTGTTGACGATTTTAAATGTTTGATATTTTGTTGTAATATTTATGTATATTGTATTGTTTTTTTTTTTATTCCCCTTCCCTTCTTTCTCTTTTTTTACAGAAGTGACGATTTATGAATTTAAAAACATTCAAATTAAGGGAAAAAAGTCTAATATTGTTTATGTAATATATCTCTTATTAAAAAAAGAACACAAACAAAATGTAATCCACAATTAAAACAGATTTGTACGGCAATAACAAAACAAAAACGAAAATTTATACAGAGCGACAACAAAAGTACGTGTCAATCTTACGGCAGTTGCTGTATGTATTATTCGTAAGAAATGGCCGGTCCCTTGCGATTACGAATTATCGGGAGTCCACTCATAAATTTATAGATATTTGAAGAGATCATAATGAAAAAAACTTGTAATCAGTTTGAAATAAGGAAGAAATACAACAAAAACAAATTTATACTTCATTTCACATTGTCAGTAAACTCTTCGCATAAAAATTTTCTTGCGGACGGTAATCTAGTTTTCATTGAATCTGTAATGAGTGAAATTGATTACTTAAATATTATGAAAGAAAATGTCGCCCCTAGAGTTGAAAAATATAGACTGCCAAACAACTGAGTCTTTCAACACGACAAAGACCCGAATCATACGTCGATAATTGTCAAGGAATTGTTGTTATACCGAACGCCTAAGACTTTAGATCATCCATATCAGTCTCCATTCCTATTAAGAATTTATCCATTTCCAACAAACACGAATTTAAGAAGGATCTAATTGAATAATGGAACAATTTCTATCAGGATATAACTATAAATTGTGAAATCAATGCCCAGAAGATTGAATGCACTGCTGAATGAAAATCTAAAACAAACTAAATATTAAAAGTTGGCACTAATTTAGTTTAAGTAAATAGATACTTTTTTTAAGCATAAAAACTTCAGTGTTTTGGGATAAAGTGAATTATTTTTGTTTTTGTTTAATGTTTATGGCGAATTAAGCTCTTATTACTACATAAGCCTCTTATGCAAATCGGCATTTTAACTCTTATTAATAGCTGTACTGATATGTACGCTTTTAAATAAATTAAATAACTTTTTAGTTTTGTCATGATCACAGTATATATATATATATATATATATATATATATATATATATATATATATATATATATATATATATATATATATATACTAGCGGACCAGGCGAACTTCGCCTCGCCCCAATTTTAAGCCTTCAGACAAACTTTCTATTTTTTCATGTGAAAAAGCCATTAAGGAATAATTTCAAACAAAATTCCATACAAAAACTCCTCTTTTCCAATTTTCCGACTTTTCCGGAGGGATTTTGAATGCTGCTTTGCTGAGTCTAAAGTAACTTTCAAATCTATCCGGGAAAAAACAGATTATAGTTATATCCATTCACGTAATTTTATTTCGTAACTTACTTATTATCCGGCAGGTTAAATATATTGGATTTCTGTCTGAGCAGTTTTCTTTCCAATACCAGGTTCTATTTTTTTATTTTTTCATCATCGCTGGAATCACAACTTGCTTCACAAATAAAAAACATTTTTAATTATTATTTTAACTTTCCCACAAAATATCAAACTATATACGTCAACTGACTTAAATATATAGATGTGTTTTTAATCAAAAAATCGATAAAATGACGACGTCGTTGCAGGGTTGTTACAGAATGCAAATTTTTTATTGAATTGATATTGATGTCGATACAAAATGATGTTAACTTAAAAATGATGACGATGTTGCCGACACCAAACATAATAAGGGTGAATGTATATATGTATTTTAAATTAAGAAAATGAATTTGTCAGTTTTATTTTCATCTTATTGTTGTTTTTTTTGCTATTAAAATTACATGTATTTTCGCTAAGTAAATGAATTTGCTATTTTATTTTATGTATTTATTTTGTATTTTATTTTTAACAATTAATTTTTATTTTTTATCGATTTAGTAAATAAATTGAAAAACCCCGTTAATTCGTATTTATTTTATTTTAACCTCCTTGAATCGAAACCCCGCTAAATCGAAAACCCCTATTTTGTTTGTTTCTTTATTTAGTCTATGGATTAATAAGATCCTTACAGACAACAATATTTAAGAAGAAAAGTTACATGTAATTATATAAAACTAAAATAGTTATTTAAATATAAAAATTAAATTAAAAAATATAAAACTAAACTAATTATTTAAATATAAAATTAAATTACGTTTAATCACATTTATGTTAGAAGACATATCAATAACATTATACAATTCATTGAAGCTACAACAAATTTTACGGAAAGGATAAGCATTAGCATAGTTTTGGCGAAAATATTGCAGTGCCAGAGGATGATATTGACGTAGGGATCGTTGCGGTACGTTAAACGTCAGCTCATTTACCAGAAATTCGGAACAGATGTCACCATTTATAAGTTTAATAACAAATATTGCATTTAAAACTTTTCTGCGGCTCTTCAATGTAGGCAATTTAACTTGTTTTAATCTGAATTCATATGATGGAAGATTTGACGAACGGTTAGGGTATGTATTACGCAATATAAAAAGTAGAAACTGCTTCTGTACGGACTCTAAACGATCAATGTGGATGTTATAGTGAGGGTCCCAGATGACAGAACAATATTCAAGAATAGGCCTCACCAAGGAAGTATATAGTTGCCTCGTTACTGCTGGATCATTAAATTCTTTGGCCCAGCGTTTAATAAATGCAAATACACCACGTGCCTTATTAATGCACGTATTTATGTGGTTGATAAAGAGAAGCTTTCGATCAAACAGAACTCCAAGATCAAGAAACTCATCAACGCACTCCAATAAGCAACCTCCTAAAGTGAAATATCCACTAGAGTTAACTCTTCTGGAGAAACGCATATGTTTGCATTTTTTGACATTTAAAGCCAAAAGGTTCTCCTTACACCAAATAAAAAATGAGTCCAAATCTCGCTGCAGGTATGACTGACCAAGTTGATCATCCGAATTCAAAAATATCTTGACGTCATCAGCATAGATTAGTATATCAGAAAATTGTACTGATGATGGTAAATCGTTGATAAAAAGCGAGAAAAAATGGGCCCAAGGTGACTACCCTGCGGAACGCCAGATTTAACATATATTTTTTTAGAAAGGACGTTTATGAAGCGAACGCGTTGGTGTCTTCCTTCCAGATACGATTTTATCCAATTCAAAGTTCTATTGGAGAATCCCATTAAATACAATTTCCGCAACAAGAGGTAGTGATTTACTCTATCAAAAGTTTAGTTTAGTTTAGTTGTTTATTTAGTAGTATTTCTAATACTTTACAAATTTTACAAGTTTACAAATTTACATATTTATATATAATTAGAGTTTTTCTCTATTATGCATGATTGACTGTGTTATTTTTTACAAATTGTGTTATTTTTCTCCTACTTATCTTAATATTTCTTTCTGTTTTTATATCATTTGGTAACATATTGTATAATTTAAGTCCTTTAAAGAACAGAGATCGTTGCATTGCTGTTGTTGTTACCCTCGGTAGTCGGAAGTTTTCAGTGTTCCTAAGGTTGTATGGTTGTAATTCCCTCACGTAGCCTAGTTGTTCTGTAAGATACTCCGGTGCGATTCCCATTTTCATATTCTGAATGAAATGCAGTGTGTTTAGTTCCAGTCTTTGGTGAATATTTAACCATTTCGGTGTGTCTAGCATTAGTTGAATTGGGGTGTATATGTTGCATTTTAGTATCGCCCGCATAGCTCTATTCTGTAGTTTTTGTAATCTTTCTATTTGTGTTGTTGAGCAGCATGTGTATAAAATTGTGGAGCCGAATTCAAAGTGTGGTTTTATCATTGTGTTATACATATGTATTGCCGTTATTTGAGATATTTTATTTCTAACCCGTTTAAAAAAACCAATTTTCTTCCCAATTTTCTTACATATATAATCAATGTGTTCTTTTAGTTTTAGATCTTTATCGATTATAAAACCGAGGTATTTAATTTTTGTTACTTTTTCTATTTCTTTATTATTAATTTTAATTATTGTTTCACTGTCCATATTTATTTCCATTAATTTAGTTTTGCTTTCATTAAGTTTTAATCTATTCATTTTAAGCCAGTTATTTATTTTATTTATGTCGTGCATTAGATTCTCTCTACATTCTTCGTCTGTGTCTCCTTCAGAATAGATTAATGTGTCATCCGCATATAAAACTATTTCACATTTCTCCAGTATATTTGGCATATCATTTATATATATTATGAATAGTAGTGCGCCTAGAATAGAACCTTGAGGTACTCCAAATTCATTGCTTACTTTGTGTGATTTTACATTATTGACTTTTGTAATTTGATTTCTATTCGTAAGATATGATTTAAACCATTTTAATTCACTTTCTCTGATGCCATACATATATAATTTTCGAATAAGTATTTCTCTGTCAATGGTCTCAAATGCCCTTTTGAAATCCAAAAATATTGCCATTATCTTTTTCGTTCTATCCATATATTTCCATCTGTTTATTACATAATTTACAGTGGATTCGCATGAAAATTTTTTTCTGAATCCAGATTGATATTTTGAAAGCAAGTTGTATTGTTCCATATACGTTTCCAATTGTTCCTTAGCAACTTTTTCCATAATTTTTTCGCATGTTTTTAGGGTATTTATAGGACGGAATTCTTCACATTTATTTGTTTTTGCGATTTTTTCTATTGGTGTTATCATTGAGTATTTCCAGCTATCCGGGAAAACTCCTGTTTCAAATGATTTATTTATTATTTCATGCATATATTTTCCTATAATCTCCCAGTTGTCCATAATGAGCTTAATTGTAACGTTGTTGAAATCTGGTTTATTTTTCATATTTTTACAAATAATCTGGAGTTCTTGCATTGTTATTGTACGGAATCTAAATCTAGTTGTTATCATAGGTATGTTGTTTATATATTGCATATTTTCTATTGTATCATTTATTGACTTAATACTATTCACAAAATACTCATTAAATTGGGTTGCTATTTGGTAGTTGTCCTTATATTCTATATCGTTAAATATCACCTCTTTTATCACAGCTTTATTTTTCTTAAGGACTAAGTCTTTGATTTCTCTCCACATTTGTTTTTGGTCTTTGGCATTATTTATTTTTTTATTTATGTAATTGTTCTTAGCGGTCTCAATTTTGGTTTTATATGTATTTCTAATTATTTTATAATTACTCCAAGCTGTATCTGTATTTTCTGTCTTAGCTGTTTGATATTTAATAACTTTTTCTTTCTTTAACCATTTTAGTTCTCTGTTAAACCATTTGTTTATGTTACTTTTTGTATTTATAATTTTTTTCTTTGTAAATTTTTTTATAGTCTTTTCAATGGCTGAATCAAAATTATCAACAGTCTTATTTAAATCATCGTTTTCATTATTTCTTAATATTGTACTAATTTCCTGACTAAAAATCGTTCTATTATATTTAAATATTTCTATTTCATTTTTGGTGATTTCATCTCGATTTTCAGTTATGATTTTAATTTTGATGTCTATGGCTTCATGATCTGATTTTTTATTTGAACTGATAGTTGCTGCTGATACATTTTCATTATTTGTGATGATGTAGTCTATAATTGTTTTTGTGTTTTCTGTTATTCTCGTATAATCTGATACTATTTGTTTAAGTCCATTATCATTAAGGGTACATTCTATTCTTTTTTTATATGTTTCCTCTTTACACCAGTCTATGTTGAAGTCACCTGCTATTATTATATCGTGCTGTGCCTCGCATATTTCTTCCATTACTTGTTCAAAAACTTGACAAAATTCTGCTTCATTGCCGCTTGGTGATCTATAGACCGCTACTATTATAAATTGCTTGTTCTTGATTGTTGCCTTGTATGCACTTATCCAATATTTGTAATCAGAAACTTTTTCCCCAATTTTTATAACGTTCCATTGCTTTTTCCAATAAATCATAACTCCACCCGTTCTCTTTGAATTTGATCTTGTTGTATTCTGATCATAGTTTCTTAGTTGTATTTCCTGTTCCTCTATGTCCTCTGTTAGATGTGTTTCTGTAAGAATTATAAAATCTGGTTTTCGTTCATCTGCAGTAATTTCCAGTTGGTTGTAATTGTTGACAAGTCCACACACATTCGTATAGATACCATATATTAGCTGTGATTGTTAAATTTCTATTCCCAACTTATTCTTTTTTATATTGAGTTTATTTTTATAAACTGGGCATTCTCTGTTTGATGTGATGTGATTCTCATCTAGCCCCATGTTTAACTTCTTATTCGCTCTTATGCAATTAATACATTTATTTTTAATCTCATTTTCACATTCACTTGATCTGTGTTTTCCATGACATCTAAAACATGTTTCTTCGTTTTTACATTCGCTCGCTTTATGATTATACCCTAGGCATTTATAGCACCTAATTATGTCAGTCCCATCATAAACTCTACATTTTTCCCATCCTATGTTTAATTTTTGTGCTGTCTTTATCTTTGCATATGTTTCTTTATCCACTATTATTTTAGCATTGTAAATTACCTTATTATATCTTTTAACTTCGTATACTTTGACTATTTTTATGTTATGCTCTTGTAGTTGTTGATTTTGTCTCTTTATTTTCCCTATAAGTTCTTCATCTGTGTATCTAAATGACATATCCGTTATAATTATTGACATATCATTTTCGTTTGGTGCCTTTATTTCATACGCTTCACCCATTTCATTTCCAATAGCTTTCTTTATCTTATTCCTTTCCTCAAGAGTTTCACTTTGTATCACAATTGCACCATTCTTTCTGTTTTCAATGTTTGTAATATTTAAATTAACCGGATCCACCTTATTGTTTAAGTCCTCTTTTGTTTTTTCTATTCTTTGTTTTTCTTTCGGTTTTATTATTAGGGGAACTTGTTTTTTTAAATCTGGCAATATCGTATTTTTTTTAATCGCATCAGCAAAAGATAGTTTGTTTTGTTTTTCATTTGTTTCTTTTATGACTTTTTTTATTTCATCACACATCTTTACATTGCTTTCTTCCAGTGATTTATAAATTTCTTTATTTTTATTTTGAACATCGCTTACGACTCCATATAGTTTTTTAACTTCATTTACATTATTTTCGCATATTTTTTGTACATTATCTATTTTTTTAAGTCGCTCTTCGTACCTTTTTTCTATTGCTTTCAATAACTGTTTGATTTCGTTTTCATTTTGCCTCAGGGAGACTTCAAATTCTGTTTTATATTCGGCTAAGTTTGTTTTGTTTTTGTTGACACCATCTTGGATTTCTCTCAAAACCAAATCTACATTGTGAATATATTGTACACAATCGTCACACATATATCTCACAAAGGGATTGCATTCCAAAACCTTTGAGGAATATTGGTCAATGCCCGAACACTTTTCTCCACAATGATACACTTTGCCACACACTCCTGCACATATTATTCCTGTCTCGCCACGAATTGTTCTTTTACATTTATGGCATTCAGCCATTGCAGTTTCAGCTGTATGTTTAAAATCGTCTTATTTGTATTAAAAATAATGTTTATATATATATTTTTTATTTCATACAAATGAGATTCAGTTTATTTATTGGCCTTGCTGAAATCAGTATAAATAACATCAGTATGTTTTCCATTTGTGAATCCCTGATTAATTATTGTAGTTAAATGCAGCAGATTAGTTGAAGTAGAATGACCTTTGCGAAACCCATGTTGAGATGGTGTTAAAAAAGATGATATTTGGTGGCAAAGAGGCTCACAAATACATTGTTCAAATAGTTTTGGAATAGAACTTAGCTTGGCAATACCTCTGTAATTGTTTATACTTGACTTACAGCCAGATTTAAACAATGGTATAATATACGACTCTTTCCATAGTTTAGGAAAATAACCATACTTAATTGACAAATTGAAAAGAATAGTAAGAGGGTAAGACAAATTTTCAGCACAATTCATCAGAATACAGTTTGGAACGCCATCAGGACCACTAGATGTTGAGAACTTTAGTTTCTTTATAAAAAAGATGACGCTAGATGTATTGATACAAGGAAGCATAATTGGTTGTTGTTCTTGTATAGGAAATGGATAGTTGCGTGATGCGTCGTATTTAGCGTCAGAATAATTTGAGGCGAAGAAATCAGCGAACATATTACTTATTACAGGTGCCTCAGAAGATTCTATCCCAGAAAATTTCATAGTAGAGGGGTAGCTATTAGATTTTCTTTTGGTATTCACAAATTTATAAAACGATTTTGGATCACGTGTAAGATTTTGTTTTATATTATTTATATAATTTTTGTATAGCCTCAGATTAAGTAAATTGTACTCTGCCCGCAACTTACAGTATTTTATATATTCAATTGCCGACGACGTAGACTTATATTTGTTATAATGTTTGTTTTTTTGATTTTTCAATCTTGATAACATTTTAGATGCCCAAGGAGGGCCAGATGATGAACTAGCGTAGTGCTTTGGTACACACTCATCCATATAATGCTTTAAAATTGTATAAAATGTGTTAATAATTCGATCTATGGCATCGGGAGAATGATCAGATAAAGAGAGGATATCAATCCAGTTTGTATTGGTTAACAAAAAGTTTAGATTTTCGTAGTTAGCTTTAGTAAAACAATACTGTTTAATACGATTTTGGCTTCGTCTAGGATTTATGTTGAACTGGAAATTACATTTTAATTCGATTGTGGGGTGATACCGGTCCTCCGGGCTAGAGATTGGGCTGTGACGAGACGGAGTACATTCAGTGGGTTCATTTACAAATATCAGGTCCAGTAATCTGTTAAAGTCATTGAAGATACTATTTACTTGAAAAAGACACGCATCAGATAAGTTATTTAAAAATTCTTCAATAAAGTTATTCGTGTTCATCGGAAAGTAACAGCAGGACTCAGGTAAAAATTTCCAAGTCAGAAATGGTAAGTTAAAGTCCCCAAGAACAAAAATAGAGTCTTCGGGATTTGATAGGAGAACGATGGATTTAATGGCTTCAGAGTGCTGAAGATATATCGCTTGGTCAGAGTTCGGTGGAATGTATGAACATGTAATAAAGATTTGTTTGTGATTAAGATTTATTTTTACACTA
>OY813003.1:11348528-11381028 GCA_963681545.1 Germaria angustata | reverse complement strand
TTTGTAAATCAGTGCAGTCACCAAATGTATCAATTTAAAAAGTTCTTTTTTGCTTGCTTTTCATTAAATATTTTCACGAGGGCTAATGCTCAAATATGAATATGGTATATATAAATGTGTAATGTCTGATTTGTGGTAGGTCGCGTGTAGAGAGGCAAATTGTATTTGGTCTACTGGCGGCTAACCGCCGATATCCGCACCGTCGCTATTTTGGTCGCATAAAGGCTAGTTCAAATTTCTATACATTTTTATATTCGTTGGTATATTTGTTTATTTGTTACTATAAATAACTAATTTTTGCCATAAAGAATAATGTTGGATATTTATTTTTTTACAGGTAAGATGCATTGTTTACAAATTAACTGATTTCTGTGCGTAAATTCCTAAATCCCCTTTTATGCCGTTGAATTTTAAAAATTTTCAGGCTACGTGCATTCCATTAGCGTTTTTTACATTGGAACACTCAATGTAAATTCATCCATTCGTTCTGTACGTAACTTTTGTTGTTGTTCCGCATTAAATTTACTCTCTTTTTATATTTATATTCTTTAACTTTTCACTTTTAAATTAGTTTACAAAAAATTTGTTTACAAAAATATTTCATTTTGACAACTAGTGCAGATAAACTTAGGATAAAAATTAGAGAAGAGAGGATTTTTTCTTGATTCGCAAGTAGATTCAATATGAATCTACCTGCTTCGCTCTCAAAATTTTGTATGGCGAAGCAAATTGATTCGCTCATGATTGGGGTGTGAACAATGTTGCCATAATTTTTTTTTTACAAAAACTGACAATTACCAACAAAAAATCTGTTTTTTACGAAAAAAATCTGCACCTTCAAAACAAAACTAACTAAATAAACACTGCACTAGATCCTGCGTGCAGTTCAATTGCCTTCGCATTTTCAATGTGTTTTGATGTTTTTGCGTGAGCTTTTAAATCTGTAATTCCGGCCATCGCTCTTAACTTGCAATTACAAAGTTTACGAAAAGCTAAATTGCTTTCACTTCTTTTTAGCCACGGTTTTAATAAAACATTTTCTTCCCACGATTTATTGTAATCGCCAAGTTTTCTTTTTCTTGAACTCGAAAGCTGTGTAGCTGGCACTGCATTATTATTATCTTGGTAAGAATCTGGTAAAATTCAAAATAATTAATTATTTGAATTAAAAAAAATTATTTAGTAGCAAACTTACTATTTTTGTTAGATATTTATCCATTTTTTAGAAAAATTGGCACAATACTCGCAAACAATTCAAACAATGCAATGAAAACTTTAAATTTAAAAAATAGAATATCACTTGCAAGAAAAGGAATAAGAAAAAATACAACACGTTGTTGCTTTTAAAAGGCAGTACAATTTATAATGCTGAGTATAGACGTTACTACAAATCGTACAAGTATAGAATTAGTAGCGTGTATCATGCTGTCGTACTTGTGAAGAATACAATACGAATAATAAAAACTGCTTTGGTTAAAAAAACTGTTTTTTAGAGTAAAAATCTGCAAGCCTGTTTCGTACTTTAAAAAACTGCAAAAAACAGATAAATCTGCACATTTGGCAACGCTGGGTGTGAAGCAAGAATAGAGAGCGAAGCAGGTGGCGTGGAAACAAGCTATTATCTCGAACATATGTTATGAGTTGTTTGTTTTTATTTTAGTTTGTTTGTGAGAGGCACAGAATATATACGGATTACCAAATTTTGACGTTTAATAAAGGCCCAAATAAAGCTTGTATAAGCAAGAGAGAACATAAAATAATGCAGGTTGAATTTGCTTAATAATTGAACTAAACGTGCATATAAAATAAGTGAAAAGTGCAAAGTATGATTCCAGCAAGACAATTTAGGGAAATATTAATTTAATAGCTTTAAAGGACATGAATTGTAGGCTCATGCTTGAAAGAGATTACATATAATGATTGAGTGCGATTTGACAAGAAATTAAATTGCGAAACGGTTCATTAAACTATTTTGTAAAAATGTAAATTGAATTAAATTTACCGCTCAGCTAAAAAGGTGTGTTTAATGAAAAACTACATTTATACCACGTACATGTTCGTAGTATAGTGCAGCTATAAACTACTTTGTTCAGTGGTTTAATTGTAGTTGAAGTTGACACAAATGTAATTAGTATACCATACTATTGCAGTATATAAACCTTATGTCAGTCAGGGGTATTAGCTTTCCATAATAGTATTAAAATTTATATTTGTTTAATAGGGTACTATACATAAAAGTAGTTATAGAGTTCTATATGGACATTATTAAATTATTTGTGTAATTTTAAACAATGTGTCATTCGTCAGTATAATATGATTTGCTAACATTTTTTGGAGTAACATGGAATATCGTCGTGAAGAAAAAAAATTTTTAAGCTATATTGTTGTTTTGACAAACTTTCCACAATAAAAAAACTGAATGCATTAATTTAATAGGTATATATCACTTAATATAAAACAAAAGATTTGATATGTGTAGCACTCAAGGTTCTAAATCAAATTATGCAACTCGTATTAACATTATTTGATGAATGCGCTACATATTCAAGATTTACTTGGAACACGAATCTTTCGTCAATAATAGTAGAACAAAACATTACATTCGTATGGCGCTATCTGCGACTGATTTAAAATGAGAATGTACTCAAATTGTAGAATAAACATTTTTACGCGAGGCCTTCCGATAAAATTTGTGAACCAGGATTATATGAACAACCTTGCCGAAAAGTACAAATTTAGTCTTGCACTCATAAGAATCAAGAATCAAGGTGACCACATATAACGCTGCCTGTTAATAATAGTACATACTCATGCGCGTCGATATACTTACGTATAGGTCATATCATGGTAAAAAAATTATTGTCCCAGCATACTATCAAAAAGTAACAATATCGCTGAAAACATAATTTTTAGTGTTTTACTCGTTCCACGCAAACCATTTAGTGACCACGAATAACGCTGCCTGCAATCAAAAGCTGTTATTAATAAGCGATTACTTACATATGTATGTAAGTTATATCCCGGTGATACTTTCCAAGAAAAGTTACAGTCCCAGCAAATTTTCAAAAACCACTGAAAGCTCTATTTTTAGTATTTTACTCATTGCACGCAAACGGTTCGGTGAGCACAAAGCACCCTACCTGCAATCAAAAGCTGACATTCATACGTTCGTGTATCAATAACAATGTGTGTTGTATTTGTATTATACACATAAACTTCATTTAAAAATTTACCAATCCAGCATATCAGGTGTTATTAATAATGTATATATATATATATATATATATATATATATATATATATATATATATATATATATATATATATATATATATAAGCAAAAGTAATAAACGACATCTCTTTCGAAATCTTAGTTCCCGTCCACACTAGCAATTTTGTTGCATGCAATTCTTTAAAATTCTGCTTTGAAATTGCTTTAGTGTCCACATTAGAAAAAATCTAGTATTGCAATTTTTGCATAAAACGTATATAGAATGTCAAATACAACAACACCAAACATCAAGTTGAATATTGAGAATTTCAAAGCAAAAGAGAATTGCAGAGAACATGAAACTCTGTAGCCCTCCCCAAACTTCTTACCGCTCACGCCTAAAGGTGAAGGTACATAACACACGTCAGCGCGTTGTAGACTTCTGTCAAAAAAGTTGAACTAGAGTATTTTCATATAACAAGGTACATAAAAAAGTCGGCAACGCGTCTAACGCGTGAAGTTCGTCAACTTTCAACTTTTCACACGTCATGTTTAAAAATGGCGGCTACTCAGCTCATATTATGAAGCAAATATTGTTACCAGCTGATTGAGTATGAACAAATATGAAGCGTGTTGTGTAACTTGACTCGTGTAACGCGTAAAAAGTTTACAACGCGTGCGCGCGTTGAACGGCTAAAGTTAACGAACTTCACGCGTTAGACGCGTTGTGCCGACTTTTTTATGTACCTTGTTATATGAAAATACTCTAGTTCAACTTTTTTGACAGAAGTCTACAACGCGCTGGCGCGTGTAACGCGTGTTATGTACCTTTACCACAGAATAATGTACAGAATACCCAACTTTGACGTTTAAAAAGGGTCCAAATCAGATTTGTAACAGTCAGGCAAGAGTGAGATAGGAAATAAAATTAATAAAGGTGATGCAACAGATATACATCACAATTGCGAACATATGTTTGAAAAATTTGAGGATTTTGTTTTGTTTTTTGTGGGGTGGAAATTTATAAAATTACATTAAAAATGTAATTAAATAAATAATAGAAAATATATGTGCAAAAAAATTTATGTGCCAAGTGGTGTAAATATGTTTCCAACTGTAGCAATAGTAAACAATGTTAATGCAATAGTTGGAAACAATAAATTCAGGAATATCTGTTTGCGTAAAACAATAGGCAGTGAAAAACTGCAATAGTGAAAATGAAAATGTTTCCAACTATAGCAATAGTGTACAATGTTAATGCAATAGTTGGAAACAATAAATTCAGGAATATCTGTTTGCGTAAAACAATAGGCAGTGAAAAAAAGCAATCAATAATGAAAATGTACACGAAGTTAAATTAGTCTTATAAACTTAATACATATATGTATAATAAAACTTAATATTCATTTATGTTTCGTTGATTGCCATTCTATAATTACAGCAATTACGGCGGTGTTGAAAAAACGAAGATGTTTTGCATGGAAACTCGTTGCAGCGGATGTGGACATTTGCAGCTATTACTCTGTGACTGGCACAAAGATGGCAAATTATTTAACTCAAGGTAAGACATATATGAATTGATATATTGATATCTTTGTTAACCATAATTTTTCTTATCTCATCGTAGTATTGTAAGGTGTATTTTCTTCATCGTCAACAGCTAGAGCAAACTATGGCAAGGGCTGAAATGTGTGTATAATAACTCCTATTTATTCCATATCAAATAAAAGTCTTACGAGAAATTTATGTTAATGCATTTATTTAAAATAATTAATGTATAATACAAAAATATTGTTTATTTCTATTAAAGACTAATTGAATTTTATTTTTAAATTTTCATTTCCATATCAAATAAGTCTTAAAGAATGCATTTATTTAAAATAATTATTGTATAGTGTATAATACAAAAATATTGTTTATTTTTATTCATTTTGTTAATTTATATATTATCTATACATTGAAAAAGTAAAAAGAAAATATGAAAAATTAAAAAGAAACTATAATTATATTAACTTGCAATAATGTGTTTGTAATTAATTTGAAAAATATAGTTATAATATACTGTGTTATTAGATTGCTACCAGTTGTTGTTGTTTCACATGGATATCGTGGTAGATTAGGTTTCTTAATTAATTACCTATGTAGTTTGTGGTAGTCTGTAAAGGACGAAAAACAAGACCTGTAAGGAAAGAAATATATTTATATTATTACATATTTTATGTATGTAAGCTGCAGTACAATACGAACAAACATATAAAATATAATACGAACAAACATGAAAAACAATAGGGGAAAAACATACCACAAATATAAACTGATGATGATTATTTTTCAAATGAAACTTATACATCGTCTTTAACTACTGCAAACTGAAATCAATTGTTTTTTTTCACAAATTTCATTTAAGAAATAATCATCCCTTAACAACTTTATATTTATATGCAATATTACCACCACATGTATACGTTAGGTTCATATGTAAGTAACACATTTGTACATTGGATAACAATACAACTAAGTATATCCAATGTGCAATGTATATTCTTCCAGCAAAGATTTATTACATTGAATAGAAATACAATTCTTTCCAATGTACAAAGTCTTCCGGCTTGTACCACGTATCACAAGTAAACACGCACAAACACTTATTTTGACTTAGAACTTACCTGGTAGGATTCCTCGGAAAAACGTGGAGTTTCGCTCCTGCTGGACATCCCATAACACAACGTCGGCTCCTAAAAACAATAATACAGAATGTAACATTACCTAAATAGAAGGAAGGATTCTTTCAATACTTACATTTTTTCGTCTGCTTATTTTTCGCTGCTGTACACGTACATAAGGATGTATTTTTTTATAAATATTTCTTTGCTGTCAAATTTTTTTTTAAATTTGCGCCAATTTCGCTAAACACTTTAATAAAAAAATTTTTTATTTGCTTATATTTTTTTCACAGCACAAAATTAACATCAAAAAGTAAACATTAACAACTACTCAAGAGAGAGATAGCTATATGAAAATGAATAGATTAGCTATTCCTTACTCGAGCAAGTGTTAACGTCAAACGAGTTGTCATGTCTACTTAGTTTATGCCTTTACCTTAAAACAACCAAGAATTGCTGCAACAAAATTGCAAATGTGGACGGGGACTTAGTGTTCGCAAATGTCACAAACTGCTTTTGATCGTACATGTTTAGAAATTAATGGTCAACACGAGGTTAAACAATTATGTCTAGTACAACTGTCATATGTTCGCCAGAAACTAATGGGATTTTCGCTTTCAACATACAGGATGTGTTAATGAAACAAACAAAATATGGTTACAAATTTCGTGGCATAGACTGTTAAAATGTATTGGCAATTGCAGGATAAATTCAAATTGATTAACTTATGAAATCAATTCCATTTTGTTTCCTTTTGTGATGTCATTCCGCTGCAGTTTTTCTTAAGTTTAGAAAAAAATTGGTTGTTAAGATAGTATCAGGGCGTATTTAATGTACGGAAGTACCAAGACAGTACCCTCATTGGTCTACATATAACATCAATATAGAGTTAGCCAGCCTTTGCATCAGATTTCACTTGTGGTGAATTTTCATTGAATTAATAAATAAAACACAAAAGTGCATTAAGTCTACATAAACAATTTTTGCATTGGTCTTATGTTAATGTACACATGAGAGAACTAAATTAATATTAGGTACATGCATGTGCGTACTTGTTTCTCTTCGCATCAATATGGCCATGTTCTTTAATTGTTGATGTTCTCATTCAGACATATTATTTTTACAGTATTTGAGCTTAATATTTTCGTATGTGTTTCGTGTTCTACTATTATTTGCACAATGGCCTGTGAGTTTTCTTCGACATGACGAGCATATAAATGTTAAAGCAACAATGGCAGCACTTTAACGGAACTTGGACATGGTCTGTTCCCACAAGAAAAATTAATGTGCGATATATGTTATATTCACCGTATACAATAAGTTATGGCTAGTGGAAGAAAAAATAAATTTATATAAAATCGCTTGATCTCACAGTCAAATCGATGTGTTGCCATCACTGTTAATAATAAAGCAATACCAAGAAAATACGAACACGTCTCCTTTTCGGCATATTCTTTGAAGTTTTTCTTTGTTTAATTGAATTACATTATTTTGTACAATTAATTTGTAAGGAATATTATAGTACTGCAAGTGTTTTACAGTTAAATTCGTAAATTTTCATAGTGATTTTGTGATAGTGTATTTTAATAGCAGTTAATAATGGGTTTAACTATATCTACTCTATTATCACGGCTTTTCGGTAAAAAACAAATGCGTATTTTGATGGGTAAGGCTGTGTGTTTTTAAAATAATTACGAATGCGGTATATATAAGTATATAAGTATGTATATTATATATATATATATATATATATATATATATATATATATATATATATATATATATATATATATATATATATATAGTAGTATTTCTCCTAGTGCAACTCTTTAACATGTAAAGCAGTTTACTTGCTCATAATCTATAATCTATAAGATATTTATTATTTTAATATTTAATGAACATGGAACATATATATATATATATATATATATATATATATATATATATATATATATATATATATATATATACATATATATATATATATATATATATATATATATATATATATATATATATATGTATATATATATATATATATATATATATATATATATATATATATATATATATATATATATATATATATATACATATATACATATACATATAACATATGTATGCACATACATACATAAGTACATACATATGTATAATGATGACGTTTTCACCATCGCCATTTTTTAATCTTAGAAATTCAGCATGTACTTAAGTATACATACATACATATATATATATATATATATATATATATATATATATATATATATATATATATATATATATATATATATATATATATATATATATATTTAATGGTATCGTAATAAGGTTTTTGCAGTCTGAAGCTGTGCAGCGTCTACGATATCCAGGTTTTATCTTCATAAATTGGTGGTAGCTCTTAACAGTACATACGTTAATATGTGTATGTCGTTAAAAGTTTGCCCAAAACCTGGTAGATGAAGTGGTGTTGCAAAATTTTTGATAGAGCTTATTGTAGTAAGGGTGACTTGGTCATTAGGATGCAAGTACCCGTAATGCTTTTCATTTCTCAGGTGGTGGAGTAGCATCTCATTAACACTAACTAATTGTTCACTCATGTTCTGGTATACGTTGTCTGCTCAAAAGAAAAGGTGAATTTAGAGATTTCTCGGGCTACGTGCTTATTAGCGATTTTTTATGTTGGCACACTTGTTTTGAACATAAGTATGTTCTAAGTTGAATTTGTTATTGTTTAGTTTAGTTTGTGAAATGCGTTTTGCTTGTTCGACGACTTTCTGCTGTGGAAAAAAATTTATCAAAGAATTTGCATAAAATTTTGTGTAAAAAATATAATTAAGTGAGAGTGGCAGATGGTGATTGTACTCTGATTCAGAAAAAAGTTTAAAAGTGGTACAAGCTTTTCAAAGAAGGTCGAGAAGATGTGAATGACGACGCCCGTCATGGAAGCTCCACCACACCAAAAACCGATAAAAATGGTGAGAAAGTGGGGAAAATTATTATGGAGAATCAGAAGTTGCAGAGCATTTCGGCATATCGCCATACAATTTTGTTGTTGCAAATTTTAGGCATGAAGCGTGTGGCAGCGAAGCTCATTCTAAAATTGCTGAATTTAAAAAAAAAAAAACCGAATGGCATTAACGACGATCCAAATTTGCCCTAAAGGGTCATGGGAATCATGGATATATAGTTATAACGTCAAAACCAAAGGCCAATCGTCCCAATGGAAGAGTCAATAGAGCCAAGACCGAAATCTACGAACAAGCAAAACATGTCTAACTGTTATGCCTCTTACAAGCAAACTAAACTAAGCACAAAACATATGTACGAGACAAGACTACTAACATATTCGCCTTTTCTTTGGAACAGATCACGTATGTTAATTTTATGAATAAACGTGTTTTAAGTTGCAGTCTCTGACGTCTAGCCATTTAAATACCTATAACATATTGATGCAAATCTGTTGCACATAATTATATGCCCTCTTGCTTTCTTCTGAAGTTTCTGTAGTCTATATACATATATATATATATATATATATATATATATATATATATATATATATATATATATATGTATATATATATATATATATATATATATATATATATATATATATATATATATATATTATTTAGCATATTTGTGTAACTTGTTGTATAAATTCAAGCCGTTGTAAAACAGAGATCGCTGATTGCATTAGTTGTCACTCATTGTAGTCTAAAGTCTTATATACATCTAGTATGGTTGTATTTATCCAACGTATTAAAGCTGCTCACATACATAAGTATTAAGGTGCATTTCCTATCTTCATCTTTTGTATAAAATTCAGCGTGTTTAATTCCAGTCGCTGTTTTATGTTAGCCATTTTAATGTACTTAAAATAACTTGGATTGATGTATCTCATCACACGAAGTCGACACCAATATTTCGGCAACTGTAGAATCGATGTCGACAACAATTATATATATTTACAACCTGTTACTATTACTAAGGCTTACAAAATGGCAAATGGCCGTCTATAACATTCAATTCTGGTCATCAACGAGCACAGAACTGACATTTATTTTAAAGTCGACTTGATGTGATGACGATGACGACAATTAGAATAACAGGCATGTTCTCACACTCGCAAGTTTTTGAAATCGCCAAGCGACTTGAAAACGCCAAAGTTATATTTAGATGTTCTGTAACTCACGTGTTTTGCTTGCGAGTTGCCATATTCGAGGAGAGGAAAAATGAGCAAAACAAAAAAGCTTTTTTAAATTTAATATATTTTATTAAAATTGTCAGCAAAATCGTCTAGTTTTGATACAAATAAAAAGAAACCATATTTAATTTAATATATTTATCATTTTATTGTTTGTTTAAAGTTCAGTTTATTGTAATTTCATCAGTTCACTTCAGTATACCCATGCGAGTTCAACTCGCCAAAATTCTGGCGTTTGGGATTTACAGAACACTAATCTTGCGAGTTCGTCATAATCGCAAATATTATACGAGTTGCGAGTGTGAGAACATGCCTGTAAGGGAGTATACTTTTCAATTTTTCTATATCTTTATTATTGATATTTATTGCAATATCACTGTCCATATTTCATTCCATTACATAATTTTACTTCTATTTAGCTTTAATTTATTATTCGATTTTATATTATTTACTTTTCTTGTTTGCTTTTGGAGTCACCATATTTCTGAGAAAACATTATTGCATGACCCGTTACATTCCAATTGCCCAATATTATCTTTCTTGTCTTTTTATTGAAGTCGGGTTTGTTCTTAACTGTTGTACATATGTCTTTCAATGCTTCCATATTTATTGCACTGCATTTAAATCTAGAATTTGTCACAGGCATTTTATTTATATATTGTTCATCTTCTCTAATTGTCGTGATACTATGGATTACACAAGTATACACGGTTTTGGATCTAAGCAACCAAAAGCTGTTTCTAAGGTCATTTGGGGCGCTGAATCCGAATCTGCACTCCGTTTTTTGATACTGGTTCTATTTTTCGAGATATTAAATAAACACATTTTTACAATTTTTGACAATTAATCTCCATTTTATTCATTAGAAAGTGTTAAATTAGAAATGAAGAGTAGTCGAACTGATTCGCTTGTGCTGTTTGGGATCTGTTTCACGCATTAAAGTCCAACACTAGTCGCTCATCATGCCCTCGTCGCTCTCCTTGCTCGTCGCTTGTATCACCCAAGTTTTCAGGAAAAATTCGAGATGGGAATGCAGAAAATGTATTTTGAGAGACATTCGAGCTCCAATCTTGCAATAATTTTGCAACAAACTGTCGATTATCTGCTTGAAATCCGGGAATTTGCGGTTACCGAGAAAGCTGTGAACAACATCTTGAAATGATACCCAAGTTTTTGATAAGGCCAAGCTTTACAATTCTGTCTTTGCATTTTCACACGTTTTGGATTAAAAAAAACTTTAAAAATACAAATTAAATAATGTTTCTAGCGACGCCAACAGCTGAATGTCATTATGATAGCGCAGTGTTGCCAACATGCGCGAACTCACAAACTAGAACCAATTTTGAAAAACGAAACCCGGATTTGAATTCAGCACCTCAAATAACGTCAAGATCTGTTCTCATCTTCTCTGATCCAAAAGTTGACCGGAATTTGTAAACTTGTGTTAGTATTAAATCGGTTACCAATTTAATTAGTTTTATTTTTGATTTCTTTGCATATTTGTTTTGGATCTTTGACGCATTTTATTTTTTCTTCAGACACTTATTTTTTTCAATATTTATCGACTTATAGCTGGACAGTCTTTGTTGAACCTTCGTAGTGAACAGACGTCTTAGCGGAGTTTTTATTACATACTAAACGAACAAAAATACAAAAAAAATAAATATTCGTAATAAGTACTGATTTTGTTAAATTTGCTTTATTTGCATTACTAATATTTTTTATATAATCTTAAACAACAAAAACAAAAAAAAAAAAAACCGCAAACAAATTGACTGAGGAATACCCTGCATGACTACCTCAAAAACAAAAAAAAATTGTGAAGTGAGTTCTAACGGCAGAAATGTCTATATTACTGTGACTTCTGAAGCTCTTAATGCAAACAATAAAAATAAAAAATCTGACGATAGTTCTTTTCTAACGGCAAAGCCAATTTTACGCTAGCGATCAACTTCGCTTACTCCAATGTGATTCGTTAACATTACTGTTGCCTAATACATCTTTATTTAAGACAGCGCCATTATCCGCTCCGGGATCGTGTTCATCACTTAACCAAGTTACCACTACAGACAACAGTAGTCAAAAACCTAAGGTGCCTGTCGGAATGGACAGATATATTACAGTAGTAAAGCACGGGCGAAGCCTAAATTCTTCAAAAATCTGATCTGTTCCCAAGATATCCACGGATAACGACGCCGCCTCAGCAAACCGACAAAACCGTTTTAAAATATTGCAAGATGACAACGACAAACCCGAAGTATGCTCAAAAAAAAAAAAAAAAAAAAAAAAAACTCCAAACCACCACCAATCTATTTAAGAGAAAAAAATTCAAACACCCTTATTAAAAAATTAATTTCGGTCATTGATGAAAAGGCATTTCACATTGTTCCAATAAAACGTGGTAATATTGATGTAACAAAAATTCAAATAAATGAAGAAAAAGATTTCCGTAAAATGGTCAATGAATTTGAAAAAAATAAAACAAGTTTCTACATATTCCAGCTTAACAGTGCTAAAGGCCTACAGATCGTATTGATGGACATAGATTCTTACGTTGTTCCTGGTGAAATAAAAGATGCTCTCACCCTGAAAGGATTCAAGGTAAAAAATGTATCAACATAATAAACAGGGAGAAGATCCCCCAACCTCTATTTCGCGTTGAACTGGAGCCAAATGATATTGTATTGAAGAAAATGAGACCCATCCCATTTATTATTTAAAATATCTCCTATACCGAAAAATCACAGTTGAAGAACCACACAAGCGTTCAGGACCCGTACAGTGCCATAATTGTTAAGAATATGGCCATACAAAATTTTACTGCAAATTACCTACTGTTTGTGTTGTATGCGGTGAATTACACGATACTGCTATTTGCAATAAGTCGAAAGAGGATGTAATCACACTGCTAACTAAAGAGGATGTCCTGTATACTCTTTCGTTAAACAGGCTATGTAATCCCAGCTCAAACAGGAAATACGTACTCCGCCACTTATTCTCTAATGGCCCAACCAATCACGACACAAGTATCGTATGCTGACGCTGTGAAGATCAACCCTATTCCCATGCCAAAAGTGTCACCACTAAATAATACAACAAACACAAACCCAAGCTTTGATTTCAGTCGCCTTGAAGCTACTATTGATAATCTGGTGCAAACTATAAACAACTTTACAACAAATATGACTAGCATGATGCAAGCATTAGTTAACAAGCCAAGAACACGTTAAAAGTATGTTTCTGGAACGCAAACGGCATTCGCCAACATAAAAATGAACTTGTGCACTTCCTCACGGTAAAAAATATTGATATAATGTTGGTATCTGAGACTCATTTGACTTCGAGAAGCCTTTTTAAAATAAGTGGCTACACCTTATTGATACAAAGGACCCGAGAGGAAGAGCTTGCGGAGGATCAGCAGTTCTAATAAAGTCAAGACTCAAACACTATATTCTTGAGAACACTTGTGAAGATCATCTACAAGCAACAAATATTTGCATCGAAAATTTTTGTTCAAATCTCGTGATATCATCAATTTACTCCCCTCCCAGCTGTTCAAATTCTGAGGATCAATACGAGAATTTTTACAAAACTCTTGGCCCTTGTTCCGTAGCAGCTGACGACTACAATGCAAAACATACGTTCTGGGGATCGCGTTTTATTACACCTAGAGGTTGAGCGTTGTTCAACACAATTTCAAAAATGGGCTTGGACGTCATTTCGAGCGGGGAGCCCACTTACTGGCCTACTGACATACAAAAAATTCCAGATGTTATATATTTTGGCGTCATGAAAAATATCTCTATTGATTTAATTCATGTTGAAGCATCTCATGATCTCTCGATCACTCGCCAACGATCGTTACAATTTGTAGCCCACTAAGAAGTGACTTACCTCACCCATATGTGAAGATGATAAGTCATGTTAATTGGCTGGGGTTTAAAAAATATCTCAGTAGTCATTGTACGGAGAACATCAAGCTCAGAAAATATTAAACAGACTGCTAAACATGCCAATAACTCTCATCCGCAGATTGGGTTTAATAGAATTTATTCTACGGATATTGAACGTCCCGTATGTGAAAAAAGAAGAGCTAGAAGGGAATGGCAACAGCACAAATCACCCCAACATAAAATCAGACTTAAAGAATGCACTAAACGACTCCAAGAGTTGCTTGCATCTGAAAAATCTGTATCTCTTAGGAACTATCTGGAAGGTCTCGATGTCACGGCAGCATCTAATTACTCCTTGTGGCGTGCTGCTAAAAAACTTAAAACACCCGTTGAGTTTAAACCACCCCTGCGCCCTCCTACTGAAAAAGGTAAAATATTTGCTGAGCATTTAAAATACGTACATATTTACCCCAAACACATGTAATGGTGCTGTTGATTCATCGAGTGTAGTTGTTCTACCCCCTCGACTCAATATATATATCTTGATTTTATTTTGTTTTTCATTTAGAAATATTTATTTAAATACATATGTACATCCTTTTAAGTTCTTGTAATATCAAAAAATAACAAATAAAATTAATAAAACAAATACTAGTTCAAATATTGCAATGTAAATCAAATAAGGAATTGGTTTTATTTTAATTTACTTAACGTTTGTACTAATGCAGACTAGGTTACCAAAACAAAAAACATAATATTAATATTAAAAAGTTTTAAATAACTTAAAAGTAATTCCTTTTTTCCTTTTTTCACTGGTATTATTCTCATTGCTTATCTGTAGAACGAAATTTACTTTCAATGCTTTTTAAGGGTGTTTCTATAATTAACATACTCGTATGTATGTAAGTATATTTCTTAGCAAAATAATGTAAATATACAAAACTTTATAGTGATGTACATACAACCAAAACGAGTAAACAAAGCTCGTTCTTCAAGTAATCGGTTTAAAACCTTTACAAAAAATTGGCGTATTTATTTTACATTGCCATAAATCTATTTAGTTTATGTTTTTTATGTACTATACATATTAATTTACATCTTAAATAACGAAAAATTACATTTTTTATTAAAACTATGCAAAACATTATCAATATATCCGACTATCCGGATGAGTAATACTCGTTTGTTTTGCATCGTTAACTATAAAGAGACAAGAGAGAATGATGGTGTTGCCAGTATCAACATGTAAAATTTATTAAAGCATACACTAGCTAAAGTACTGTTTTTGAATAGGAATTTTTAACATAGGTTTGTTAGCCTTAAAGTCTTTGGTAACTAATGTGAACTTCAAGCCTCAATCAAGTTTTTTTTTTGAATAAGGCTGTAATTGTTGAAACCAACCCGAAGAAAGCTCAGGGTTTCGATGGAATTAGTAACAAGATGCTGATGAAGTTGCCTCGTATTGCTATAAGAACCCTGTTATTTATTTTTAATGGCATTTTACGACTGGAGTATTATTCACACAGCTGGAAACTTGCCATTGCCAAAATGATTTCAGAGGCGTGCAAAGATCTTACCAAGGCTGAGTCATATAGGCCAATAAGTTTACTGTCAACAATTTCAAAGCTCTTCGAAAAGCTGCTCATGACAAAATTGTCCCCAATTCTAACTGATAATGGGTGCATACCGGACCATCAATTTGGTTTTAGAAGTCAGCATAGCACCATAGAACAAACTCATAGATTGGTTCATTTCATAAGAAGAATTTTTGAAGAAAGTAAGTATTATTCTTCCCTCTTTATTGATGTTTCTCAAGCATTTGATAAAGTGTGGCATGAAGGCCTAATTTTAAAATTGAAGACATGTACCCATAAACATTCTAAATCTTTTGGAAAGTTACATTCTTGCCCGGAAGTTCACTGTTGTGGAAGGAGACTTCATGAGTGTCCCCGAAACTATCTCATCCGGTGTGCCACAGGGGAGTATACTGGGGCCAGTTTTGTATTTGATTTATACCTGTGATATGCCTTTGAGCAGTAATATCCTCACTTCTATATTTGCCGATGATACAGCCTGCCTTAGTATGCATGACAACCCTCACGAGGCATCTCGATATCTTCAGGAACATATAAATCTGTTGGAACTGTGGTTGAACTTATGGAGAATAAAAGTAAATGAACATACATAAGTGTGTTCATGTCACATTTACCATACGAAGAGACACTTGTTCCCCATTCGAATCAACAATCAAGTTGTTCCTCAACATGCACAGGTGAAATACCTTGGTGTACACCTTGACCGACGGCTTACAAGAAAACACTGCATTGATTCTAAAGGTGAATTCACCCATTCGTTCTGAACGAAATTTTTGTTGTGAGACAATTTTAGTTTACAGAGAGTTTGCTCACAAAAGATTCATCCACATCGAACAAATGTTCTGGAGAAACAAAGCTACCATATGGAACAACTCTGTAAATGATGTGTGTTACTTTTCAAGCAGGCAGCACAGTGGCAGATGATTGCAATTTGCTGTGTTCTAAATTGAACAAATTTTTATAAAATAAAAAATATACAAATGAATAAAAGTCGAGTGCATGTCCTAATAGCTATTTTGTTAAATAAATATAAAAAATTTACAAATATATTCTGTATATTATTATACATACATATGCTTTTGAAACCCATATGTTATGAAATTCAGCTATGGGGCACTGCTTCAGCTTCAAATCCAACGAAGGTAAAATAAAATTTTAAGGTTAATAAGATCGGCTCCATGGTACATGAAAAATTCAAATTTACATCGTGATCTAAATATGCCACTTGTGACCGCTGAAATTGCAAAATGTGCAAGCAAATATTTAACAAAAATCGGGTCCCATCCTAATGCCCTTGCTCGTAATATCTTGAACTTTACTGGACACATCCGCTTGAAAAAGAGGGACACTACGGCTTTAATACGCCACACTACAGATGAAATTCTTTGAAAATATTTTTGTGCTTAACACGACATTTATGTATTATTAATTACTATCACTAAGTTTATGTCCGACACTGGTTGGGCCTAATAATTATATCTATACTTAAGATTTGAATACTTAGAAAAAAAAAAAGACAGCTATTCATTAGTATTTGCAATGTGGTATTTGAAAAGCTTTTCTTGTTTGAGAATTCTTAGCTGTACCTTAAATCAATTATTGACGCAACTTTTTTTTTATCCTTTTATATGTAAACTTTCGTATGCCCTTTCGATTAGTGAGTCAAAACAAGCCACAATATTCTTTATGTCATCGTTATCATTTATATTAAGACCTGAAAATAATTCTCTATTAAATAAGTTTTTATAATATTCAAAACTCTCTACTGCAGTGCAATGAACTGCACGAATTCTCTTTTCTTTACTTCACATTCAACGTTTATATAGAGCGTTACTGTTATGTTTATCTTTGTTAGTTACAATATAATCTATTGCTGTCCTTATATGTGAGGTTATTCTTGTTCTTTTGTTCTTTAAATGTTCTTTTTAATTCATTGTCATCAAACGCACTTTCCACTTTTTTTTTTAAAATCATCACTAGACCATTCTATCACATGTATTATGTACATCGCAGTCACGTCGAATTTGTTTTGGTTTTTCCACATCATATTGCAGATGTCGCTTTTGAGTAGAAATACAACTATCAAAAATTGATTACAAATTGTGGTATTGTGTATACCATTTTTTAATGTGAGAAAAAGCGTCGTTGTGTATTTTTCTAGTGACATTTAAAAATAAAACAGAAAAATTAAAAATTACCTAAAAATGAGTAATATAATAATGTAAGTGCAATTCTATAGATTCTATGAATAATTTTCCTAAAACTTTTTATGTACTTATGTACATACGTACATTTAAGGATAAAGAAGACAACACCAAAACAATTTGAAGCTCTTGTTGATACAATGTGCAAAAATCCAAATATCGCAAAAGGATACCACAAAATCAGTGATAAATCATCTAAGTCGTGAAACGGAAGGTTGGATGAAGGTGCGGTCTGATATGAAGACCACCGTCAAATGCTGAATAAAATTTAAAGTCGTTGCAAGTGGTGGCGGAAGTTTTAACCAGAAAACATGGACGCTAGCATGGAGAATATAAGGATGGATATCCAAATCGATCCGATCAGCACTGAAAAAAAAACAAACTCTAAAACTAAATGCACTTCTGGAGCAACAACTAGAAGTTCAAACTGATTTGTATCAGATTCTAGAAAGAAGTTTATCGAAGAAGTTTATAATATTTTCAATAAACTTTAATTTAATTGATATTTGTTTAAATTTATTAAATATATGAAAATTTTCATCAGCTGATCTATTTTGCAACAACGTCTCAAAATTTTTAAAAATACCGATTTTAAATTCGGGTTCAGTGCGACAATTCTTCACATTCGACTACGGCATACATAATATGTGTGTATTCATGTTAAAATCTCCTGTTATTATAATTTGTATTCACATATATCTTCAACGAATATCTGAAAGCTATAACTATAGACTGCTGCTATTATAAAATAGTTGCTTTCACTTTTCATCATACAAACATTTAACCAGTAAATGATCAATTTTTTCCAAAACCTTTTTAACTTTCCAATTTTTCCCTTTTTTTTTTAATTAGACAATTTTGTAATTTCTCCATACCCTTGTATTTATATTTCCTTTTTATCTATGTATATCTTCTGTCAAATGAGTTTCGGATAGAACAATAAAAGCTGGTTTTTCATTTTCAGTAATAATTTCTACTTGATTAAAGTTGTTTATGAAGCCTTGAAAAATTTTGGTAAACTGGACATTTCCTGTTCACAGTGAAACGATTCTCATCTAGCCCCATATTGAGTTTCTTATTTATCCTTATACAATATATACATGTCTCAATTGTTTCCTTATTACAATCTCGATGTTTGCTGTTTTCGAGACACTTCAGGCACGTTTCCTGGACAACTGGATGTCACCTGGATAACAGGAATCGCCAAAAGTCCTGTTGCTATACCGGACCGTCAATCTTAATAGGGGACGCATAATGTACCTACTTAGGCTTAATTCGGAAAAGCCATTCAGGTTCCTCGACTGGATGGCGTCCTCCATGCGGATAATCAACCTGGATCTGGCAAGAGTGTAGTCTGAACCAATGTATCATATGCAAAGTAATTTTTATCACTAAATCGAAAGCAATTTTTATGTCTTTAAGCGTAAAACTACAGATTATGTTAGAGACATTTTTAATAGCGTATACAAATTGTAAAAATTATTAATTGTAAACTTAATTATTTTTTGAATAGCATATTTTGCTAAATAAATAAATAAAAAAAAATATGTACTTAAGTAGGTAGGGCTTCGCACACGAATGTGAAAGACTGTTGGCTGAAAAGTCTCGTTATTTCTCCAAACGACTCTTGAGAGACTACTAGACGCTGATTTAAGACATCGACATAAATCTCCACGACAGAAACATGCCTACATCAAAGGCAATTGAGACAGCCTATACATATTTTTACATTGAAAAAATCACTTAAGTATAAGAATACACTCTTCTGGCCTTCATGGACATAGTGGGTACCGTCAACAACGTCGAACCGACGAAAATAACGATTAGGTTAGCTTAGGTTAGGTTAGGTTGATTGGAGGGGTGTGATAGCCCATGTCATACGACATTCACTTAAGCCAGTGAAGGCTTGTTGTGTGCTCGCTTTAATTATCAAACACAAACTGCTAGAGTTCTGCGGCAGGATTCGAATCTGCGACGTTCGCACTACGAATCTAGTACACTACCTACTAGTCTACGAAGGCCAGTTGAAATAACGATTGCTCTTATGGATCTGGGAGTCGAAAGATCAGTTTGTCAGATCATTGAAAGCCTGGTAAAATACATAATAATCTTCCTCGATAGGTTCGGTGAGCATCATCAAACAAGCTAGCAGATGTACATTACAGTATTAGGTTAGGAGTCTACAGATGAGCTGGCATAGGCAATAGCGCATTGTCAGGCACATAGACTAGCTTAAAGACCAAATAAGTAAATTAAACTTTTTAATTCAGATATTTTATTAGGAGGAAATATAATTTAAAGTCTCAGTGTATAAAGGCTACAAACCGTTATTAGTTAAGTTTGTAAATTTTTAATATCTTTTTGTTTTCTTAGTGGGACTGGACGCTGCTGGTAAAACCACCATTCTATATAAGCTAAAGCTAGGAGAAGTTGTAACGACCATTCCAACCATTGGCTTTAATGTTGAGAGTGTAGAATATAAAAATATTTGCTTCACAGTGTGGGATGTGGGTGGTCAGGATAAAATTCGCCCTTTATGGAGACACTATTTTCAAAACACGCAAGGTCTAATATTTGTCGTTGACTCTAATGATAGAGATCGTATAACTGAAGCTGAAAAAGAGCTGCAAAATATGGTACGTATAAGAAAAATACATACAATCACATACATATATATCATTACTCCTTTTGTTCAATTATTCATGCACACGATAATCTCTACATTTTACCTGTTTTGCTTAATTAAATGCAATTGTATAATTTCAGTTACAAGAAGATGAACTAAGAGAAGCTGTATTATTAGTATTTGCCAACAAGCAAGATTTACCAAATGCAATGACCGCTGCGGAACTAACTGAAAAACTACGTCTAAATCAATTGAGAAATCGGCATGTATGTAAACTTAGTAGGCTTTAAAAGCACAATTTAATATTAATTAAAACTCACTGCATTGATATACATCAGAGTTGTAAATGAATCATTCAATTCAATTTGATTGATTTCAATTGATTTCAATTCATTACGAATTAGCTAAATTTTGAATTAATTCTTTTCGTCAAAAAACGAATTGAATGAAATTTGAATCAATTCATTTGAATTTAGCAAACATGAATTGCAATTTATTTTTAATTCAAATGAATTGAAAATGAATTGCAATTCATTTTACCAATTCATTTGAATTAAAAATGAATTACAATTCATGTTTGCTAAATTCAAATGAATCTATTCAAATTTCATTTAATTTGTTTTTTGACGAAATGAATTAATTAAAAATTTTACCAATTCAGTGCATGAATGATTCGCGAATTAATTTATAAATGAATGATTCGTTTACAACTCTGATATACATATACAAGATCTGATCAATAGAAAAGATGTGCGTTCGCTTAGCGATTTTTTTTTAATGTTGGCACGCTTGTCTCGGACATATGTTCTTAGTTGAGTTCGCTTGTGTTTAGTTTAGTTTATTTGTGACAGGCATACCAGTTAGACGTGTTTTGCGATTTTCTGCTGTGGAAAAATATGTATCAAGAATTTGCATGTATCTCAAATTGCTGAATTTTGGGGTGGGGGGGCGAACCGCAGCATGGGAATCGTTCAGGAAATGTTGAATGGCGTTAACGACGATTTAGATTTGCTTCAAAGGGTCATAAATGGTGACGAATCATGGGTATATAGTTATGACATCGAAACCAAAGTCCAATCGTCCCAATGGAGGAGCCAAGGAGAGCCAAGACCAAAAAAAAACACGCTGAGTTCGACCAAATGTTAAGGTTTTGCTCACTGTTTTCTTCGATTACGGTGACATAGTTCATCATGAGTTCTTGCTACATGGTCGTACGGTTAATAAGGAGTAATATCTTGAAGTTATGCGCAATACGAAAAAGAACGTCCGGAATAACGGAGAAACAAGTAATGGCTTTTGCATCACGATAATGCGCTTGCTCACTCGTCATTGCTTGTTTTTGGCCGAAAAGAATACTGTAATCATGCCTCAGGCACCGTATGCACCAGATTTGATCCCCGACTTTTTCCTATTCCCAGAATTGAAGAGAGCCATTAAAGGACGGCAATTTGCAACGATTGAAGATATAAAAACCGTATCGCTAAGAGAGCTCAAGGCCATACCAAAAAGTGAATATCAGAACTGCTCCGAGGATTGAAAAAAGAAATGCTAGCACAAGTATATTATATCCAAGGGGAATTCTTTTAAGGGGGCAAAATAGATATTGACCCTCGAAGTGGCACATGGTTCTGGCCAGACATATTTCATTTTAATGCTTCAATTTAGCATACTTCTATTTTAGGTACATGGCTGTAATTTCAGGTAATCTCCCAAAATATTGTTGGCTTTCGATGTATAAATTAATAATTGAAAAAAAGTCCTTGGAACAGGACAAAAAAGCCAAATAAAAAATCTTCACCTTACTTTTGGTACATGGTGTCTGGCCAGACCCCTATGCATTTTGTATGAACGCATAGGCAAAGCACATGGCACGAGTTGGCAATTTGTATTTACTTTATTCTTTTATGCTTCTTTCTTTCTTCTGATTTTGTTTGTGAGTTAGTTATTCATTGAACGTTGAACAGTGAAGAAGTAATCTAGTTTTTGTGCGGTAATTTTGAACTTGTGAATAATTTTACGCAGGTAGATTTGTTGCGTTGTTAGTATATTATGGCTGATGAACTGGAATTTATTTATAATACACGCTTGCGTAGCGCGAATTTGCAACCCCAATTGTCAGAGGCATTAGTGCGTGATTTTCAAAGTCAGGTAGAAGCTGATGAAAATGATGATGTTTTTGAAAACGATGGTGACGACACTGCTGATTATGTGCCAGAAGATGATGCATCAGACATAGAAAATGATTTGGAAATTGAACCTAACGAACTTTATGATAGTGATGAAGACGTAGATGAAGAAGAAGAAAGTGGAAATGATGCTGAAGCAGCAAATGAAGTCGACTCAGGCTGTTTTTATGGTAAAGACGGTACTAAATGGAACGAAACTGAACCCCCTGCATCTCGTTTGCGCCAGCATAATATCATGCGTTTTCAATCTGGAACAAAAACAAGGCTCACCAATCCAGTTGAGGTATTCAAGCTATTTTTCTCAACCAATATTACGTTCGTCATCATTAGTGAAACAAATCGGCATGGGCGAGAATCAATTAGAAAATGGAATGAAGAACATCCAGAGTCTACCCAAAGAAAATGGATTGATTTGACAAGCTCTGAGCTAGATGCATTCATTGGGATTTTGTTGGCTTCTGGTCTCAGCCATAATAATATGCAAGACTCCAGTATATTGTGGCGTTCTGATTCGCTGCCCATATTCCGTGCGGCTATGTCGATTCATTACTCTGTCCAGATATATTCGTTTCGATAATAGTCGTACGCGGGCATTCCGACAGCAAACAGATAAAGCAGCTCCTATCCGGGACCTTTGGAATTTTCTCAATGAAAATCTGCAAAATTATTATGAACCTTATGAAAATATCACCATCGATGAGCAGTTGTTTCCGTATCGTGGGCGCACAAAGTTCACCCAATATATCCCATCAAAACCCGCAAGGTATGGGATCAAAGTTTGGTGGGCATGCGATGCTAAGACTAAATTTCCATTGAAAGGAAAACTATACACTGGAAAGGAAGGAGACAATCGGGAGATAAATCAAGGTGAAAACGTTCTAATGTATTTCGCAAATTGTTACGCAAACAGCGGCAGAACAATTATTTCTGATAATTTTTTCACCTCATTGAACGGCGCTAAACGACTTGCTGCTATGGGACTGGCATTTGTTGGTACCATTCGAGCAAACAAAAGATGTCTTCCTAAGGAAGTTATGAAGAGCACCAGATGACCAATTCTTTCAAGTGTGTTTGGTTTTCATGAAAATCTTGTTGCACTTTGCAGCTACGTGCCCAAAAAAATAAGGCAGTCAATTTAATTTTAACCGTGCAAGAAAGAAGACGCACATTTTTATATAAACTTGCAAAGCAATTGGTACTGGCCAACGTTGAAAATCGCATCAATAATCCGCACATTGTGGCTCAACCAACAACTCGTATAGCATTTGAAGCGTTCTTTGGGAGACCTCTCAATATAGCAAACCTTAATGTGGCTTCACGCATTGGTCCAGACACATTAGCTGCCAAAAAAGATTGCAGAATTTGCCTGCAGCAAGGTGACAAAATACGCCGTAAGACACGCTTTTTTTGCTGCAAATGCAACAATCCTGTTTGTCAGCAACATTCAAAAGTAGATTATTTATGCTTTTGTTGCCTTCCGCAAAATTCTGAATAAAAAAATCAATGTATTCTTCATAATAATTTTCTATTTTGTCATAAACATTTATTACTTTACCCATAATAAAGAGAAATATATATAGAACAAAAAAATTTTGCCCTTTTCATTCCAAAGATTTTTTCAGGTCTATTTTTTTTCCTCAGGTAGCTAATAACATAGTAAAAAGAAATAGAAACACAAAATATAACAAATATTTTCCTATCTTAGTAAAAACTTTAACGGCAAACAGCCCTTATTTCCATACAAATGCATGTAAATGTATAGGGGTCTGGCCAGACACCATGTGCCAGAACTAAGGGCTCAAAATATGTGCCTGACGAAGGGTTGATGAATAAATAAATATTAAAAAATTCACCCTCTAAACTGAACAGACCTCGTTTATATATATATATATATATATATATATATATATATATATATATATATATATATATATATATATATATATATATTTATATTTATATTTTTTTTTTTTATTTATTGTATCTTCAGAACTGAACTAACAATAAGTGTTCAAATCTTAAATATAGATATAATAATTAGGCCCAACCAGTGTCGGACATAAACTTAGTGATAGTAATTAATAATACATAAATGTGTTAAGCACAAAAATATTCAAAAAATTCCATCTGAAGTGTGGCGTATTAAGGCCGTAGTATCTCTCTTTTTTAAGCGGATGTGTCCAGTAAAGTTCAAGATGTTACGAGCAAGGGGATTAGGATGGAACTCGAGTTTTGTTAAATATTTGCCTGCATATTTTGCAATTTCAGCGGTCACAAGTGGCATATTTAAATCACGATGTAAAATGGAATTTTTCATGTACCATGGAGCCGATGTTATTAACCTTAAAATTTTGTTTTGCATTCGTTGGATTCGCTCTACATTGGAAGCTGAAGCAGTGCCCCATAGCTGAATTCCGTAACACCATATGGGTTTCAAAAGCGACTTGTATATTAAAAGTTTACAATCCAGACTGAGTGTTGAATTTTTACCAATCAGCCAATGTATCTGGGTTAATTTAAGTTTTATTTGTGTCAGCTTAGAGTCAATGTGGTGTTTCCATGTAAGCCGTCGGTCAAGGTGTATACCAAGGTATTTCACCTGTGAATGATGAGGAACAACTTGATTGTTGATTCGAATGGGGGAACAAGTCTCTCTTCGTAGGGTAAATGTGACATGAACACACTTTTGTTCATTTACTTTTATTCTCCATACGTTCTACCACGGTTCCAACAGGTTAATATGTTCCTGAAGATATCGGGATGCCTCGTGAGGACTTCCATGCATACAAAGGCAGGCTGTATCATCGGCAAAAGTAGAAGTGAGGATATTACTGCTCAAAGGCATGTCACAGGTATAAATCAAATATAAAACTGGCCCCAGTATACTACCCTGTGGCACACCGGATGAAATAGTTTCGGGCACACTCATGAAGTCTTCTTCCACAACAGTGAACTTCCGGGCAAAAATGTAACTTTCCAAAAGATTTACAATGTTTATTGGTAAATATGTCTTCAGTTTTAAAATTAGGCCTTCATGCCATACTTTATCAAATGCCTGAGAAACATCAATAAAGAGGGAAGAACAATACTTCTTTTCTTCAAATGTTCTTCTTATGAAATGAACCAGTCTATGAGTTTGTTCAATGGTGCTATGCTGACTTCTAAACCCAAATTGATGGTCCGGTGTGCACCCATTATCAGCTAGAATTGGGGACAATTTAGTCATGAGAAGCTTTTCGAAGAGCTTTGAAATTGTTGACAATAAACTTATTGGCCTATATGACTCAGCCTTGGTAAGATCTATGCCCGCCTTTGGAATCATTTTGATCATGGCAAGTTTCCAGCTGTTTGGATAATACTCCAGTCGTAAAATGCCATTAAAAATAAACAACAGGGTTCTAATAGCAACACGAGGCAACTGCATAAGCATCTTATTACTAATTCCATCATTACCCGGAGCTTTCTTCGGGTTGGTTTCAGCAATTAGTTTTTGTACATCACGCATCTTAAATTTCATGGGTCGAGGGGGTAGAGCAACTACACCCGGCAAATCAACAGCACCAGTACATGTGTTTGGGGTAAATACGTTTTTTAAATGACCAGCAAATATGTTACCTTTTTCAGTATTGGTTCTTGCCCAACCTCCGGTAGAAGTGCGCAGGGGTGGTTTAGACTCAACGGGTGTTTTAAGTTTTTTAGCAGCGCGCCACAAGGAGTAATTAGATGCTGCTGTGACATCGAGACCTTCCAGATAGTTCTTGAGAGAAGCAGATTTTTCAGATGCAAGCAACTCTTGGAGTCGTTTAGTGCATTCTCTAAGTCAGATTTTATGTTGGGGCGATCTGTGCTGTTGCCATTCCCTTCATATACGAGACGTTCAACATCCGCAGAATAAATTCTATTAACCCCAGTCTGCGGATGGGAGGTAGTGGCATGTTTAGCAGCCTGTTTAATATTCTCGGTAAGATTGGCAATGTTAAGTTCAATATCATCGGGAGTTCTTAGCTTGATGTTTTCTGTACAATGACTACTAAGATATTTTTTGAACACCAGCCAATTTACACGATTTATCATCTTCATATATGGGTGAGGTAAGTCACTTCTTAGTGGGCTACAAATTGTAACGATCGTGGGAGAGTGATCGGAGGAGAGATCATGTGAAGCTTCAACATAAATTAAATCCCTAGGGATATTTTTCATGACCCCAAAATCTATAACATCTGGAATTTTGTGTGTGTCAGTAGGCCAGTAAGTGGGCTCCCCGCTCGAAATGACATCCAAACCCATTTTTGAAATTGTGTTGAACAATGCTCGACCTCTAGGTGTAATAAGACGCGATCCCCAGAACGTATGTTTTGCATTGTAGTCCCCAGCTGCTACGAAACAAGGTCCAAGAGTTTTGTAAAAATCCTCATATTGATCCTCAGTGATTGAAAATCTGGGAGAGGAGTAAATTGATGATATCACGAAATTTGTACAAAAATTTTCGATACAAATATTTGTTGCCTGCAGATGGTCCTCACTAATGTTCTCAAGAATGTAGTGTTTGAGTCTTGACTTTATTAGAATTGCTGATCCTCCGCATGCTCTTCCTCTCGGGTCCTTTGTATCATATAAGGTGTAGCCACTAATTTTAAAAAGGCTTCTCGAAGTCAAATGAGTCTCAGATACCAACATTATATCAATATTTTTTACATTTATATATGCATATATATATATATATATATATATATATATATATATATATATATATATATATATATATATATATATATATATATATATATATATATATATATATATATATATATATATATATATATATATACATTTATATATGCATATATATATATATATATATATATATATATATATATATACATTTATATATGCATATATATATATATATATATATATATATATATATATATATATATATATATATATACATTTATATATGCATATATATATATATATATATATATATATATATATATATATATATATTTATATATGCATGTATATATATATATATATATATATATATATATATATATATATATATATATATATTTATATATGCATGTATATATATATATATATATATATATATATATATATATATATATATATATATATATATATATGTGGCACCCTATGCTAGAGAATTGCCAACCAGTTACTAAGTACTCGGATACCTACTTCGGGGACGCTTCATGTTTTTTGGTATCACTAACAAAAAACTAATTATCAACCATTATAAATTTTGCTTTTCGCCAACACGGTTGCTAAACATAAAAAAATTTTGATTTTATACACACGTTCACTAAAATATTTTTAAATAAATCATTTAATTGTATTCCATTAAAAAAACAAACCGAGTGTAACTTTTAATTGGTAAAGTAAACAATAAAATTACCAAAAGTGGTGACCCCGAAAAGTTACAGTTTTTTTTTTCGACGCCATCTTGGCATCTTGTGAACGGTGCATCGAACGCCATTTTTTTTCGACATTTTAAAAAAAAATGGAGCCAAAACGCGACCACGATGCCTCAATGGAGGCTAACAGAGCTGTAGAACCACCTCGAAATCCATCACCAGCACAAAACGTTTCTGTTGTCTACGCCAGACTACCAGTCCCACAAATGTCCAACACAAATATTGAAGCTTGGTTCACTACGATGGATTTTTGGTTCACAGCCTCCGGCATCGTGGCCGACAAGCAGAAAACAGCAACTGTACTGGCGGCGCTCGACCCCAACGTCATTTCGCAGCTGGCCGACGTTATTGCCTCTATGCCACAGGTTGACAGGTATGAACACATCAAAACGAAAATTATAGAGCACTTTGCCGACAGCGAGCAACGACGTCTGAATCGCCTCCTATCTGAACTCCCACTCGGCGACAAAAAGCCTTCAGATTTATACTTTGAAATGAAGCGTGTGGCTGGAAGCACATTAGGGGACGCAGCATTAAAAGGATTATGGATTAAGCGGTTACCTGACTTCGCCCAACCTGTCGTGGTAGCTTCAACGGGTGCGCCATCTGAGTTCACGAAAATTGCAGATTCTATAATAGACGCAATGGCCGCCAACCACATCAACAAAATTCAACGGCAACCAGAGGGTGAAGTCAACGAACTGCGTCGCGCCATGGCAGAATTAAGCAAAAAATTCGACAAACTCTCGGCAAAACCACGATCTCCAAACTCCTCGCGACACCGAAGTCGCTCGCAAGAACGCCGTACAAACTTCTCAACCCTAAATAGCAGTGAATGTTGGTACCATAGAACATTCGGCAAAAGCGCAAAAAAGTGCCGTAGTCCATGCCGTCTTAAAAAACAACAAGTGAACACAATGTCTGCAGCAGGACCACCATCGTCAAATTGACTCAAAAGGCCGACGGAGAAGCCTTGCGAAAGCCCTCCTAGCAAGCACCATATATTTCGCCTCCAAACTAAAGATAAGTATACACAAACAAATTTTTTAGTAGATAGCGGCGCAGATGTTTCTGTTTTGCCTTTAAAATTTAAGTCACCTAATATTCGTCCAACTGCCATTACGCTATTTGCCGCTAATGGATCACCACTAAAAGTTATTGGTGAAAAACATTTAAAAATAGATTTTGGTCTACAACGCGACTTTTATTGGTCATTCGTGGTGGCCAACGTAACGTCACCAATAATCGGGTCGGATTTCATTAAACATTTCGATTTATTAATTGATTTACGGCGTAATCGGCTTATCGATAGCAACACCGGCTCAGTCTCGCAGCTTACAGCTATAGATTTTAACAAATCAACCGGCATTGAAACAATTAAAATTAACGAGCCATTTGCTACAATATTAAAACAATTTCCTGGCATTGCACAACTATCGCCATACGGTTCTGCAACAAAATCTACCATAGTTCACCGCATCGAAACATCGGGACAACCGGTTTTTTGTCGACCACGCCGTCTTTGCCCCGAAAAACTCGCAGCAGCAAAAAAAGAATTTAATTTTTTACAAAAAAGCGGTATATGCCAACCATCCAAAAGTAATTGGTCCAGCCCATTACATATGGTTAAAAAAAGTGACGGATCTTGGCGGCCGTGTGGTGATTATCGCGCCCTTAATTCGCAGACGTTACCTGATCGCTACCCCCTACCTTTCTTAACGGATTTCAACACGAACCTGCGAGGTAAGAAGGTATTTTCGAAAATAGATTTACAGAAAGCGTTTCATCAGGTACCAATTCACCCAGACGATGTCCCGAAAACCGCCATCAGTACGCCATTCGGTCTCTTCGAGTTCAAATATATGACGTTTGGACTCTGCAACGCCGCGCAAACTTTCCAGCGACTCATAAATGAGGTACTACGAGGGCTTGATTTTGTTTTTCCGTATATTGATGACATTTGCGTAGCATCAAGTTCGCTCGAGCAGCATTGCTCCGACCTTACGCAAGTTTTTCGTCGCTTACGCGATAATAACCTGGCAATCAACCTTCAAAAGTGCGAATTTGGCAAACATCAAATAAAGTTTTTGGGCCATTTAGTCGATGCCGGTGGTATACGTCCGCTACCTGAAAAAGTTGCTGCTATTAGAGATTTTCCAAAGCCGAAAATTGTCCAAGAACTTAAAAGGTTCATCGCCATGGTGAATTTCTACAGAAAGTTCCTGCCTCACGCGATAGAGTATCAAATGCAACTGCAGAGCTTAATTGCTGGCAACAAGAAAAACGACCGGACAGCAATAAAATGGTCTCCTAGTGCCGACGCCGCCTTCGAACGTTGCAAAAATGAGCTGGCTACTGCCACGCTTCTCGCTCATCCAGCCCCCGAAGCACAGTTGGCCTTGTATGTTGATGCCTCGGACACTTCTGTAGGTGCGGCATTACATCAACAAATTAACGGAAGTTTGCAGCCTCTGGGTTTTTATTCAAAAAAATTAACAAAGTCCCAAACAAGATATTCGGCATATGATCGCGAACTCGCAGCCATGTACCAAGCTGTCTGTCACTTTCGCTACATGATAGAGGGACGAAATTGTTACATAGTAACCGACCACAGGCCTCTTATCTTCGCCTTTCGCCAGAAACTTGAAAAAGCTTCGCCGCGTCGAATACGACAGCTAGATTTTATAAGCCAGTTTACGACCGACATCCGCCACATACCCGGCTTGGAGAATGCATCAGCCGACGCCCTTTCGCGCATCGAAACAGTTAGTCAAGCGATCGATTATAAACGTATAGCCCTTGCACAAGAAAATGACAGCGAACTTCAGCAAATGATCAAGACACCAGAAGTTGGAACAAATTCACTAAAGTTAAAATTTTTTCTAATACCCGGCAGTACCGAACAAATTATATGTGATACAACTACTTCTCATATTCGCCCATACATTCCGAAAGAATTTCGCAGGCAGGTTTTATCAACGGTTCACAATTTATCACACCCTGGTGTGCGCGCTTCTACAAAATTGGTTTTAGCCAGATTTTGCTGGCCTGGTATCCGTAAAGACTGCGCTAATTATGTACGAAGTTGTTTGCAGTGTCAACGCTCAAAAGTCCAAAGACACACCCGTTCGGCAGTCGCTAAATACGAACCACCAAAAGAACGATTTTCCCACATCAATATCGACATTGTCGGTCCATTACCGTTATGTGAAGGACAACGTTACTGTCTAACCATAATCGACCGTTTCACTCGTTGGCCCGAAGCTGTCCCAATACCCGACATGTCAGCCGAATCGATAGTAAAGGCAATTATAAGCCAATGGATTTCGCGGTTTGGTGTGCCGACTCGCATAACTTCCGACATGGGACGTCAATTTGAATCCAGTATTTTCGCCGAACTTTTAAAAACTATTGGCTCAACACACTTGCGTACCACACCGTATCACCCGCAATCGAATGGTATAATCGAAAGGTGGCACCGTTCACTGAAGGCAGCTATTTTGTGTCATGACCCGGCCAGATGGGTACATCATCTTCCAGTCATCTTACTAGGACTTCGTGTCGCGTTTAAACCAGACATTGATGCTTCACCAGCAGAGATGGTCTACGGATCAACACTTACTATACCTGGCGAATTTCTCCAGCCAACAAATTTGCATAAAACAAGCAGCAACTACTTATATGAATTTCGCCAAACAATGCAGAAATTAAAGCCTACCGACACTGCCCACCATATAGCTCCACGTACTTTCATTTCAAAGAGCCTTCAAACCTCCACACACGTTTTTATCCGCAACGACTCTATCCGACCTTCGCTCACACACCCTTATGATGGACCTTTCTTAGTAACAAAGCGTAATGAAAAATTTTACACTGTTTCCATCAGGGGTCGCCAAAGCAACATTAGTGTCGATCGGCTGAAACCTGCTATCATATCAAACGAGGAGGCTTATACCAACTCAAATACTTCAGTCGCACCAACAACAATAAATACTTCGCCTGATGTGCCCTCAAATAGTTCAACACGACCAATACTAAAAAAAAGGATCTCAACTCTGGTAGTACAGCAACCGCCTTCAATGCAACCACTTACTCTGCGCCTAAAGACTTACAGCCTTATTCAAAAAAAAAACTTAATTGAGGCTTGAAGTTCACATTAGTTACCAAAGACTTTAAGGCTAACAAACCTGTGTTAAAAATTCCTATTCAAAAACAGTACTTTAGCTAGTGTATGCTTTAATAAATTTTATATGTTGATACTGGCAACACCATCATTCTCTCTTGTCTCTTTATAGTTAACGATGCAAAACAAACGAGTATTACTCATCCGGATAGTCGGATATATTGATAATGTTTTGCATAGTTTTAATAAAAAATGTAATTTTTCGTTATTTAAGATGTAAATTAATATGTATAGTACATAAAAAACATAAACTAAATAGATTTATCGCAATGTAAAATAAATACGCCT
>OY813003.1:11271028-11343528 GCA_963681545.1 Germaria angustata | reverse complement strand
TTGTCAACAAGATGAACGTTCTTTTAAATATCACGATATCTTTGTCTAGAAAGTGATTTTGATACCATTTCCATGCCAACATCTTCATCGTAAGACCAGTATAAATCCTCTCTCGGTAATTTGTTATATCCAGATGGTATCAGTACACCTACAAAATTTTTTAAGTCGGCGGGGTCAAGTTGAAAGTTATGTCTATTATTTTGACTAGCATATAAAACTGTATTGCTGATAATCAAACTAGCTACTTATTCATCAAATATTTTCAGGAATATTGTACTGTGTTCAGATTACTAAGCAACTTCTTTGCACTTTCTTGCTTGTCAAGAACATCAGTCGATACCCGAGATGTTGAAGGTACGCTAGTGGGCACTTACGCCAAGCTGATAGATGATTGCGTCTTCTTTTTACCTTTTCGGCCAAAGGTTCGTCATCGCTACTCTCGTTATCATCACTTAAAATGATATTATTGTAGCGTCTAAATACCTCAATGTTACCTGGCACATCTTTTGGGAAGTTTTCAGCTACCATGTCCTCATCATAACATTCTTCTTCATCTGTCAATACACTCGGTTCCGGCGGAATAATTGCAAAATCATGTAAAGAATCATTATCACTATCTCCCAATATCGCGTTAACAGCTTCTTGTAATCCTTTGAAATCATTACAAATTTTAAAACGTTTAGTACTCATCATAAATGTTTGTACTCTAAACTTATAATTTTTATATGGATTCTGCCGCTGTACTCAATTGAGTACAGTTGTATTTAAAATAGGATAACTTTGTAAAAGTAGCTAGCACATAATTTCTTTTTTGCTTATTTTAGCAAAACAAGTGTTCGTTTTCAGAAAAATAAAATTGAAAAGAAATTACCAATATAGTAAACGCTGAAAAAGGGGAAAGTCTGTCCTTATGTCGCCACTCCAACTTTGTGTCAGTTAAACAGTCCATTTTTTGACAGTTGATATGAATATAACCAAAATTTTTTTTTTTTTTAATGGGGTATAGGTTTCTTTCAATAAACAAATGCGAAAATTTCACAAAAATTTTCAAATTTTTAAAATTTTTGCAAATGTTTGGCTGTACTCAAATGAGTACAGCGGCGCCAAATGGGTTAAGCCAAACTAGAGGTCTATGGTCAGTTTGAATTTTGAATTTCCTTCCGAATAAATAAGGTCTAAAATATTTAACAGACCAAACAATTGCCAATAATTCCTTTTCTATTGCGCTGTAATTTAATTCATGCTTATTCAGTGTTCTTGACGTAAAAGCAATTGGATGACCATTTTGGGATAATACCGCACCTAATGCTTCGTTACTTGCATCAGTTGTTAAAACGAATAATTTGTCAAATTGGGGATATGATAAAACTGGTGCATTACATAAAATTGACTTCAATTTATTAAATGAATCGATGTAACGCTGATCATTAACGTCGATTACAGAACCTTTTTTTAAGTGTGCAATCATTGGCAAAGCTACTTGGCTATAATCTTTTATGAATTTTCTATAAAAACCCGTCAAACCTAAAAACGATCTTATTTCCTTAATAGTTTTGGGCAATGAAATTTTTTGAATAACATCTATTTTTTCAGGGTTGGGTTTTATTCCTTGAGGAGTAATTATGTGTCCTAAATACTCAGAATCATGCTTAAAAAAATTGCATTTATCAACTTGAACTTTCAGGTTATATTCAGACAATCTCCTAAAAATTCTCTTTAACGATGAAACATGCTCTTCAAGAGAAGTAGAAAATATCAAAATATCATCCATATAAACCACACAAATATTATTTATAAAATCTTCAAGTACTTCATTCATCATACGTTGAAATGAAGCTGGTGCATTTTTCAAACCAAATGGCATTCTTGTAAACTCGAAATGACCTTTTGATGTGGAAAAAGCCGTTTTGTGTCTATCTTCAGGGGAAATTAAAATTTGATGGAAACCTTTTGCTAAATCTAAAGTAGTAAAATATTGCGAATTTCCCAATTTTGAAAACAAATCTTCAATATTAGGAATCGGAAATTTATCTTCAATCGTAACATCATTTAGTTTTCTATAGTCCACTACAACCCTCCATTTTGTTTGACCAGAATTATCAAGCTTTTTAGGGACAACCCAAATCGGAGCATTGTAAGGGCTACTTGATTTTGTTATTATTCCTGATTTTAGCATTTCATTGACTTGTTTTTCTACTTCCACTTTATGGATTTCAGGGAAGCGATAAATTCTCGAATAAACAGGAATATTATTAATAGTTCGTATTTTGTGTCTATATTTACAAACGGATGATAAGTTATCACCTTCAACATAAAAAACATTCTTAAATTCTTTGATTATTTCTGCCAAAACACTCATTTCTTCACCATTAGCATTCTGGGAGTTTAATTTTTGTAAAAGTAAATCAATTCTAGGTTCATTAAAATTAATATCAATTTGAGTATCTTTTACAATATTATCATAATTTGTATTCTCATCTGCTGATCCAAAAAAAATCAAAGGAATTTTGGCATCATTTGTCACTAGTAGGTTATTAGTAAAATCTATTTTTGCTCCTAAAGGTTTTAATAAATTTGATCCTATGATACCATCAAATTCATTGTGAATTTCTGTTTCCAACATTTCTATTTTTGCATTAGGACGATTAAATTCATTAAAGAGTGGAATTGTGATTTTGGAATCTGAGAAAGTTTTTGAGCAAATTGTTCTTAAAATGATTGGATTATCAAGTTGACTTCTAAAACAACTATGAAATAAACCTTTCCTAGCTATTGTTGTACCAGAACCCGTATCGATTAGTAGCTTTATTGGTTTTGTTTTAGTTGTAACTATTATGAAGGGAAGATCTCTTCGGCCAATAACTGAAAATTTGAAGTTTGTATATTATCAACTTCCATTTCTAATGGATAGTCCACACTCTTTTCATTTAATTTATTATGAATACTATTTTGACTAAAGTGTCCCGAATTTTGTTGTCTATTTTTTATTTCTGTTATTTGTCCATTATATGTTCTGGGTTGAAAAGTAGCAGAATTCCTATATTTATTAAAATTAGAATTTCTATAATTTTGATGATTTGGTCCATTTAAATTATGATAAGTTCTAGATGAAAGATTCTTAGCTTGAAAAGTATTGCTTTGAATCTGGTCATTATTATAAAAACTGTTTTGATTTTCAAAAAGTTTATTATTATATGCTGTCGAAAAAGATTGCAGCTTTTGATAAAAATATTCTGTTTCCACCAAAATTTCTTTTGCTTTCAATAAAGTTTGAGGATTTCTTGAGATAAGTACTAATTTTGGTTCATTTGGAAGCTTACTTATAAAAATTTTTAAAACCATTAATTCATTATTTTTACAGCTAAACCAATGATTATCTTTATCAATACTAGATTTTAAATTTAATTTAGTTAAGAGTTTTAATAAATAATCATAAAAATCATTAATGCTACTTCGAATCTCCGCGATCTTAATTTTGTTAATAATATTTTCAATACTCTCGCTTATATTAAAATTAATTCGTAAGATAATTTTTACCTCATTCCAATTGATTGGGTTGTTGTTGTTTATAAGAGTTATGTTAGCTTTCCCAACAATTTTGTTTCTTACTCTTATATCAAATAACGTATGAAAGTCGTCTGCAACTAATTTTCGTAATTCCTCGACATGCAAAATAAACATACCAAGTTCATCCGGATTTCCATCAAACAACGAAATACCATCTAAGAGGTTGAATATATTGAAGGCCATTTCTTAAATTCTTCAAATTAATACAAATCGAGCAATTGCTCCTTCAGCTAATCAATTTTTTCTCTTGAGAAATTGTTCTTTGCACTATTCAATTTGTTTTCCTTAGTTTAAAACTGCTCCTTAGAGTATGCTGCAAATTTTTTTGTATAACACTTCTCTCCTTTTCTAGCAAACTAAGGGTTAGTTCGTAACTCCGACTGCGCCAGTAAAATAACTTTATATTTATTTGAAATAAATATACAAATGTTTTTTATTCCTTTTAATTGTTTGTTTTTTTACAAAAAATAATTTATTAAACAATTTCAATTGTTCTTCTTTCAAAAATTTTCTACAAATTAAAATTATTAAAAATTAGAAATACTTATATGAGTATTTGATTTGAAAAAAAAAAAACATAAACGTACAAACATATCGTTTAACGAAATAAATATATTGGTATTAAAGTTATAACAATTACAATAGAAGTAATGATTTAGGATATAAAGGAATATTATATAACTCTGTGCCTCTTTCGCTGCAAACGTTTATGACTATTGCCGTTGCAGCGAAGTGCACTTGAAATGGCCTCACATACAACTGCACCTATGCCTTTGCACTTGTGGGAAACATACAAAATATTTACACACAAAACACCCAAATATTTACACACAAATTTTCCCACCATATGTTTGTACTAATTCTAGATTTAGTGATATTCTCATAAGTAGTATATAAGCCCAAAATATTTAGTTTTAAAATCAATCTGAATTTAGCGCGACCTAGAGTTGCATGTAAATAAAGATTCACCCAATCTGAATTTAGCGCGACCTAGAGTTGCAAGTAAATAAAGATTAACCAACCAAATCGAAAACATTTCTTTCAATTTAACTTCCAATGTTTTCAACATGCATATACGCTGAATGAAGAGGATCTGCTAATGATCCTACTGGAGGAGCTGATTCTATTTGCGAACGTATTAAACTGCTTGGAACAGGGGAAGCACAATAGATCAATAATGGTCGCAGTGCAAAGGGCCATCCTGGGCCAAACCCCCATTACATTACAATTACAAAAATTACAAATACATGCATATATAAATATATGTATATATAAATATATGTATATATAAATATATGTATATATAAATATATGTATATATAAATATATGTATATATAAATATATGTATATATAAATATATGTATATATATATATATATATATATATATATATATATATATATATATATATATATATATGTATATGTATATGTATATATATATATATATATATATATATATATATATATATATATATATATATATATATATATATATATATATATACAGATATATATATATATATATATATATATATATATATATATATATATATATGTATATGTATATGTATATATATATATATATATATATATATATGTATATGTATATGTATATATATATATATATATATATATATATATATATATATATATATATATATATATATATATATGTATGTTTGTATGTATGGAGTGTGACTTTCATATTTTTTAACATTAAAAAAATTTTAATATTCTATTGTTTGTTGTTGGCTTAGCTAGGTATATGCCTGCATTTCATTGGCGCTAATGAAATGCAGGCATAAGCTAAGCCAACAACAAACAATAGAATATTAAAATGATTATTTTGGAGAATATCTCGAATAACAAATTTGATAAATATTGTTATTAAAAATTTGTTTTTTTTTAATTTTTAATCTTAAGGTCTTTTATTTTTTATAAAAAAGAGAATTGTCCTGAAGATGATACTCAATGAGTATCGAAATATTGATTATTATTTTTTAATTAAATTGTTAAAAAAAATAAAAGACCTTAAGCTTAAAAATTAAAAAAACAAATTATTATAAAAAAAGGTCAAAAAATATAGATACATTATTATTGTTATTAAAAATATATATATACATTCATAAATATTTACATTTTTAAAACATTCAAAGAAAAAAAGGGAACAGAATTTATAATATTATTTCAACCAGATATGATATGTAACGCTTAAAATAATAAGTAAAACTATTATTAATAATTTATTTAATAATTCCAATGAGGAGCAGGTAAATTTGTTGACTGATTACAGGTTTCATCCAATTTTAAGGAGATTTCATTAACTCTTGTAGTTTAAGGTGTTATTTATGCTCATTCCTTCCTAAGGCTTTGAAATCTGCTATTGGGGAAATTTATGATCTAAAATTAACAAGTTTTCTCTGACACTTAGATCGGGTTTTTGCATAGGGCGGTTGCATCAGTTGAGGACAACTTCAAATGTGACAATATTGAGCAACTTCCATTTTATATATTTGTCCATTGCACTATCAATAACCTGTAAGTTTCCATCTACTGTAGCTGCCAACATACAAACCCAAATCATATCAATGCCGCTTTTAATGTTTGAACTTCGCTTTTAAGTTTTAGTTTTGAAACTGTTAGTTTGGTTTACGCCATATATATGCATGTTTGACCATCCAAACCGAAAATGTGAAATATTTGCCGCTTTGGGTTTGCATGCCGGCAGATACAGTAGGAAACTTGCAGTTTATTGAGAGTATAATAGACAAATAGTTACTCCGTTAGCTAAATTGCAATTTGTTGCAAAGTGCGGAAAAATTAGATACACGAATAAATCGACAACTTTTCAAAACTGGCTTATTTGAAATTGCCTCAACAGATGCAACCGCCTACGAAATACCTGACCTTAATTTAATTGAGAATTTGAGTTCGGTTTTATATAAAAGTTCTATCCATAAAATTAAAATGTTTTAAACTGCAACAGTGAAGCTGATGGTGTCCCAAAATACATAAATACGGAACATACAAAATAGCCACATGATAAAAGTGGTGTATCAGTCATAAATTGCTTTGTAGTCTTCGCGATTATTTTTTATTCAGGAATCACTTTATACACATTCATTCCCTTAAAAATATGCACGTTTTTATCTTAAAACCTTATGCACACATTTTCTCAATCTTTCTTTCAATGATTACATATGTGTATAAATATTTATGGTGATTATTAATTACTATATTATACAAGAGTTCTACTAAATATTTACAATATATTCTCATTTTAAGAATTTTCTGCTTATTCAAAGACACCGAATATATTTGTTTATTTCTTTCTTTTTAGTGGTACATACAAGCTACTTGTGCAACACAAGGAAATGGTCTATACGAAGGATTAGATTGGTTATCTTCTGAATTGGCTAAAAAATAGCTAATTCGTAATTAGATTAAATTAAAAAAAGATTAAACAAAAAATATATTTTTATCGTAAACATTTGTAAATCATTATTATATGAATTTTATGGAAGTTTTAATGTGTTTTGGTTTTATGAGGTAATCGAATTTTTATGCATATTTCATGTAACTTAATTTAATACACAGTCGAAAGTTTTGTTGTATGGAAATATGTACATTTGTAATTTCGATATACATATTTGAATTGTAAAGGGAACTCAGCCGAAAAAAACATGTTAGGTTTAACAGCGCCACTTGCTCTAAAATTTGTGAAGCGCAGAACTTCGTCCAAACATAACATCCATTTTAATAAAACAATCAGCTTGATTGTGTAAGGCGTTGTATGCTATAGGTAGCTTCAGTGTCTACTATAGTACTCGGTAGGTAGCCTTTGTGGCGTAATCGCCATTGATATGTTACAAAAACTGTCGTTAGCATTTTCATCATGACAGTATTGAACATTACAATTTAAAAAAATGGAGAACAAAAAGTAAGTATCAAAATATGATATGTTATTTTTCTTAAAAAAGTGTTTTAATTTGCTTTAAACAATATCAGTTTAAAAATTACTGCTCCTAAACAGTTTGAGTGAATTGTTGAAAAAATTCGCATTTGGCTACAGGATTTAATAAAAGCATTAAGAAATGCAACGTTAAAGATGAGTGGAACAAACTCGCAGACGAAATAAACTGTTTGGGGCCACCTGCTCGAACAAGCGAAGGGTGGAAAAAAGTATCGGAGGAATACAAATTTAAATTAAAAACGAAGTTTATCCATAATAAAGTAGAATATAGAGCCACATGAGGAGGATCTTTTAAGCAATTTGATTTATCGCCTTGTGATGAAGCAACTGTAAGTTTATTACAACTGCATTTCCTAATATGCCCTGGAGAATCTATTGGAGCGAAGAGAATACTAAACGTTTTGAAGGAAAACCAACAGGAAAGTGAAATGCCATCTTCTTCGATATATGGAAAATATCCGCAAGAAGTGCAAAAGTCAAAATCTGATCTGTCTGAGCAGCTCAAGGTCCAAACTGATTTATATACTGAATTTAAGCAATCACTAAAAGAAATAGAACGATATAGTAGAAAAAGGTTTAAGATAGAGGAAGAAAAGTTAAAATTATATAAAAGTAAATTAAAGAAAAAGGAAGAATACAGAAAATCTTTAAAATCTTATACAAGTTAAGAAGAGAGAAAATTTAAATTAAGAAAATAAAATCGAATTAGAGGGAATTTTTATATTTCAAGCAGAGAATGGTTTCTTTTTTTTTAAACGGATTAGATGATCAAATCTTTAAATATATATATATATATATATATATATATATATATATATATATATATATATATATATATATATATATATATATATATATATATTATAAAGATTTAATCATCATGGTTATTTTGGAGAATATCTCGAATAACGAATTTGATAAATATTGTTATTATAAATTTTGTTTTTTCATTGCCTTATAAATACTTTCATTATCACCCAAAGGGCGATTAATTGTATAAAAGCGTAAAAAGAAAAAACAAAAAGACGCAAGTAATTATAATTGTTTGTTGTGTTGTGATTGTACAAAAGCTTTCTAAAGTTATTTATACTTTTGTGTTTTTGTTGATTACAAATAGAAATTTATGATTGAGTTCTGTTTGAATTCTCATTTAGTGTTTGTAGTCTGTGGCATAAGTATACGAGCTTTGAATGCTTTCAATCATTTGACATAGTTCTAGAATCCGAATTCACTCGAAAGTGGATTACTTTACCATTTTTGGTGTTCTGCAATTCACATCCCCATGTTTTTATTCGTTTTCAATTAGAGTAGGAAGGGATGGGTGAAAGTAAAACGAATCGTACTTTATTCTTATAAAGTACCTGCTTCGATTTTATAATTTTTTTTCTTTCCATTGTTTTTTAACTGTTATAAAATTTAAATAAAGTAACTTTTCACTCAATTCAAATTTATTATTACGTCTAGGAAACACACACAAAAAACAATTATATTTTTTAACTTTTCACTTTAAAATTTGCCTTGTTTACGAAAATATTTAATTTTGACAACTAGTGCAGATAAACTTACGATGTAGAATAAATCACAACTCCGCTTATCTTGGCTTCTGATCTACCACTGCCTTTCTTTATTTCATTATTTTCTTATGTACATAATTCTTATACTTAGTTGTAAAATAAGGTATAAATAGGGTGCTTGAATGCAGAGATGGCACTATACCTCCCTTCTTTTGAAAGTGAATATAATAATTATATTCATAATAATATAATTTTATTTTATTTTATTGTTACTGAAAATATGTTTTTTTTTCGTTAATTAGTTTTGGTGCTTGATTGCAGGAATGGCACTATACCTCTATTCTTTTTGAAAGTGAATATAATTATAATTTTATTTATGTTTTTTTTTTTTTTTTTTTATATGTTTAAATATAAAAATCTTATGTAATAACAATTGATGTTTTAATTTTATACAATGTTTGATACAATTTCATTTATCGATAATTCGTATTGATCTCATTCTTATTTTATACTTGTTTAAAAAAAAATTAATTGAATTTAAGTTTTGTTATTTAAAATTTCCTTATTCTATTCTTATGAACAGTTTTTTCTTTTGCAGTTGAGTTATTATAAATCGTAACATTGACTCCATTTATATTTTTAACAATATAAGGACCTTCATAGATATTTTGATGTTTTTCGTAAGGTTCCTTTTTCAATAGAACATTATCATTTACTTTTAGTCTTAAGGGATTTGCAAATCTGTCATAAAGTTGTTTGTTTCGTGCTTTATGTCTGTCTATTAAATTCTTAGCAATAATGTTTGTTTTTTGTAGTCTATATTTAACTTCTTTACAGTAGTTATCTACGTTATAAAGAGGATCTAGATTGGTCTTTGTGTCAATTGGCATTACCGCTTTTTTCCCAAACACTAACTCAAAAGGTGTGTATTGGTTATTAAAAACAGTGTTTGGAGTAGTATTGTGGTAAAAAGTAAAATATCTTAAATATATGTCCCAATCGTTTATGTTCTCCCTTATATACGCTCTGATATACTCATTGAATACGCGGTGGTTGCGTTCGACTGTACCGACGGTTTGATGGTGATATGGACTGGAGAAATTTATGTCAATCTTTAATAACTTGCAAAGTTCAGTAAACAATTCATTCTTAAACTCAGTTCCTTGATCTGACCTAATCGTGTTCATTCTGCCATATATCAGAATAAAGTTCTCGAATATAGCGCGTGCAATAGTATTAGCAGATTTATCAGGCACCGCGACGGTGACCAAGTATCTTGATAAATCGCAAATCAATGTTATTGCATAACGATTTCCGTACGCTGACAATGGTAAAGGGCCTATAGTATCTAAAACGATTGTGTCAAATGACCTAGTTGGGGTAGGTGTTAGGACGAGTTCTTCTACATTACCTGGTCTTACCTTATTCAAAATACATTCCTTACAGTCTTTAACAAACTTTGATATATTCCTTGTCATTCCCTTCCAGTAATATTTTGTTCGAATTTTCGCGTATAGTTTCTTCTGTCCGCAGTGTCCGCCTGTTATGGGATCATTATGGTATATTTCCATCAACTTCTGCTTATCCCCATCTTTCGTTATCATTTCCACTGGTTCTCTTAAAACAATTTCTAAGGTTTTTAATATTTTTATTCCATTATCTTTTAATGACTGAATTGTACAAATTGAAAAAATTGGATCACCTTTGGACCACTCTGCTATAAAAATTTTATGAGTGTTGGCCTCTTTCTGTAGCCTCGAAAGCAAATTGTCTAAACAAATTGTTTCGTTAACAATCTCAAAGTCAAAATATAGCAATCTTTTAAATTTCTTATAAACATTTATGCGCATTGTAGTAAGTTTCTGAATTATATAAAATAATTCTGTTTTAATTTTTGGTACCTTTTTATTAAAGTTGTACGAAAATTTGTCATATATTTTAAATTTAATGGAATTTTCCTGTTGTTCTAAATCAAGTCTATTTCTATTAATTTTCTTTACTTGGTAAGGATTTTCTTAAAAACAATAAATGTAGGCTTGACTATAATAGAATGGCAATATTTTTTTACATTCATAATATAAAACTTGCGATACCAATGCTACAAGGAACAGCTGGTTCGTCATGCATCATTCCTCCTAGATGTGAAGTCTATAGAATTTTCAAATTAGATAGGGTTGAGCAACCATTGTTTGTTGACTGTCAGAGATTTCAAAAGGAGTATTCATAGCCAAGGGTATTATTGACTCAAAAACACCTGTTCTACGCGTAATCAACACAACTAACGAAATAAAGCATATAGACAACTACAATATTAAAACAGAAAGTTTATCGAATTTTTACATTTATTCCATAAATGAAACTATAACAGACGTCGATCGTGTGGCCAAACTTAGAACAATTCTTCAACAACAAATGCCGAAAGAACATTTTAATGATTTATTACCACTTTGTGAGCAATTTTCAGATATATTTGCACTTAAAGATGATAAAATGAGTATCACTAACTTTTATGAACAGAAACTACGATTGAACGATTCTAATCCCGTTTACATAAAGAATTATCGATTGGCACATACACAGAAAGATGAGATAAACAGACAAGTAGAAAATTTATTAAATAACGATTTGATTGAACCTAGTAGCTCAAATTATAACAGTCCTTTGATACTGGTGCCGAAAAGGAGTATAGACGGTAACAAAGCGTACAGAATGTGTTGATTATCGAGCAGTCAATAAAAAACTTATTGCCGATAAATTTCCGTTACCCCGAATCGACGATATCTTAGATAACCTTGGTCGTGCAAAATATTTTTCAGTCGTAGATCTATATTCTGGATTCCATCAGATACCATTACATCCTGAGTCACGTGATATTACATCTTTTAGCACCGATAGCGGTTCATATCGTTGGAAAGTTTTACCATTCGGACTTAACATTGCTCCCAATCGTGAGGAGCCCATCGAGGAGACCCGATTATTGCCACGATAACACTATACCTTTCATAACACTTACTACGGTAAGTGTTATGAAAGGTATTAGAGTTTCTATTGCCACGTCTATTTCCAGAATAAAAATTTGTATTGTGAAAATTTCCACGATTATTGCCACGATAAGAGCCATTAGGATGCGAGCGATTAAAATTCTGCTGTTGATTCAATCTTCTTCCCAAATTCGGATTATGTGTTCGGACACTAAGGACTTGATGCTCTTTTGTTTCATTTGCCTGCTCAATTACGAGTTTCGCCACTACCTCTTTTGCATCCGAAAAACTTGATGATGCCAGAATTGACTTCACCAAATCTGATTTTGCATTCGAGCGACACATACTGATGGTTTGATCAACCGCCATCTCATGAGCCTTATTCCTAGACATTCCTTCAATTACTAACGAGCGCTCCAGCGCGTCTGCGAGCTCTTCTGCCTGTTTTGAAAATTCCGTGTAATTATTGTTCTTGACATTCAACGCTGCTATCTTGCCTACTATAACCTTTGAATTGTCTGATCTAATTCTACTCTTTAGAGCAAGTCTGATATCATTCACCGAGCTAACATTATCTGGCAAAATTTCTCTAGCTTTACCATCGAGTTTGGATTTAATAAAACATAGAAAAACCGGTAATAGATTTTCTTCAGTAAGACTCTCTATTAAATCAACTTTATCCAAAAACGAATCCAGTCCTAATGGATTACCATCATAATTATCCCTGATAATAGATGCACACATACCGACGTAGGATTTCTTTTGCTCAATAGTTGCTATTCTGTTTGTTATTTCTGAGATATTTCCTGTATTAATAACAAGCGACGTACCAGCGTGTTCTGGGTTATTCTCTCTAATTGTAAAAACTTCCTTATTGTCAGTGTCAGATACTGTTCCTGTTTCACTACTTTCAGAGTCACTATCTAAGTCTGTTAAAATGTCCTTATTAACCAGTTCAAATAATTGTATGTTTCTTGGAACCCTTACTTTGCAATTAAGTTTCCCAAAACATTTCACTAAAAGTTCACGACAGTGTTCTATTCTACGAAATATTAAGTTTATTTCGATAGATGATATATTTTTAGAATATATTTCTACGTATTCGAGTATTGAATTATATGTTCCAATTAATAAATCTATATATTCGTTAACTTTAATTTTATTAGTAGAAACCGGACGATTTTGGAGAATTCTTTTCTTGATAGCGTGAAATCTTTTAATTAGATCAACGAATTTTTCATTATCAAATTCAGACATTTGTTGTAAGTGTAAAAAAAATTATTTTTAATTTTCAAATTCTTGTATTAATTTTTATAATAAAAAAAATATATGTTTGTTCTTGCTTAAAATTAGTAGAAATCATATTTAATAATTTCAAGAACTGTAAAACTTGTTATTCAAAATACTTTTTATAGTGTTGTTTTCCTTTTGGAAATTTTTTAAAACAATTTTGTTACCGAAATTTATTAAAGAATTAAATTTCGAATTAATGAGACCAATAGTGAATATATTCGTTTCAGAAAAAAATAGATACATATAAGTATGTGTTGTTACAGCTTCATCGCAAAATTATTCAATCAATTTGTTAATTTTGAATTTTTTAAATATTTCGTAACAAAAAAAAAATTTCAATTCAGTATTACGAAATGTTTTAGCCTACACTGTATTTACTCTCCTTGTTGCTTTCTGCTTTCTTTTGCTTTTTAGTTTTTTTTTTTAATTTTTTTTTTGTTACTCTCATTTATCCTTATTTTTCTTTGTATTTTAGTTTTTCTATTTCTTTTGTAATTTAATTCTAAAATTTTTCCTTGTTTCTCTTCAGTTAGTATGAATTTCTATAAAAAAATATTTATGTATATACATATGTGTAATTGTTTGTTATGTACATATTTACATGTTTAATTTTATGATTGATCATATATGGTTATATACATATACATTTTATATATAATTATATCAAATTCTAAATTTATTGGAAAGTGAGGAAAAAAAATTTATAAAAATTATGTATTCACTTTTATTGATATGTATTAACGTTTCAATGTAGGTAGGTTAAGTCTTTTATATAAGTTTCAATACACAGTAAATATGTATGTAATACCTATTTTTAGTATTAAGTATAGTAACTGTTTTTAATAATGTGTATAATATAAAGTATAGTAATATAAGTAAATTATTAAGTTATAATAAAATAATGTTACAGTAATTACTAATAAGGCATATACTTACTAATTTTAATAAAGTATATAATAATTTTATAAGTACATATGTACATAGGTATAATAAACTATTGCCCCTATTGCGGTTCACCACTCAACTCAGTTTGGTCGTGTGAGAGTCAACCCAACTTATGCACAACCAAACTCATTTTAGTTATTGCGATACACAACTGTTTTTAGTTGAGTTTGTCATAAAATTGCCAACCTAAAATATCGAATTTCCAACTTTAAATATCACGTTTGACAAGTGAAATTTGAAGAAAATTAAACTGAAAGTGTTGTGGGAATAAAAAGTGTAAAATATTTTATTTATGTATTGTGAAACAATTTGTTAATTGAGTCTTAAAAGGTTAAAAAAAGAATTCCGTACATATATTTAAAAACTTGTAATTCTTAAAAAAATAATACCACTTGTGAATTTTAATATATAAAAAAATAAGATGAAATTTACAACAGCAAACAATAAAATATTATTAATTTTTAAATTTATTCTGAAGTTTTTCTATTTGTAATTTATCGCACTCCACCTTAAGATTGTGGAGATCAGTAGCCTCATTTGCTTGTCGTTCCAACAATGCAAATTTTTTTTTCTAATTTTTTTAATGTTTGCAGTGGATGCTGCAACGCCAAAAACTTGGCCAGATGGTGCCGCTTGCTCTTGCAAAGACAAGAGTTGTGAAACAGTATCATCAAGGCTATTTAATGGTGCCGCTCCCTCTTGCAAAGACAAGAGTTGTGAAACAGTATCCTCAAGGCTATTTAATGGGATTTCTTGTGATGGGCCTCAACCTGTCGCCTGAGTGTTTCTTTTATTGTTTGCAAGTTTTTTCTTAATGCTTGCTTTATAGTGGATCCAAACCTGTGAAAGATTTTAATTATATTAAGAATATTGTAATTGTTCAATATTATTTTACTGACACACTTACACGTTGTCATTCTTGCGATGTTCTTGTCGGTGGTCCCAAACTATTTAATTCTACAGCAAACTCTTCCCATAACTCCTTGCACGTATTTTCCGTTGCACCAAAATTTGGTTTTCCGCGAGCAATTTCCGGATTCCTGTCCATAATCTGAACAAGCCGCTCAAATTGGACTTTCGTTGTTATTTTCAAACTAATAAAAGTGTTTAAAAATTGTGAAAAAATTATTACAAAAATTGATACTTACGATCTCTCCATTTTGATTTAATTTTTCACCGCTTTAAAAAAAAATTTCACTCTAACTGATAATGACACAACTACAATTAAGCAGTTGTGTGTATTCAACGTTTTTTACGACCAAACTTTTACAAAGTTGAGAACGGCAATACCACGAAAAAACAGATACACAACTGAATAGTCAACTGGCAGTTTAGTTGAGAACGGCAATGCGAAATCACCTAAGACGACCAAACTGACACAAAAGTGGTGAACCGCAATAGGGGCATATAACTATAGAGTTCTTACGTGTAATATATGTACATATATACATATATCAGCTGTTGTCTTCTTTCCTATTTATTATTCGCTTCTCTTCGTTTGTTGTTCGTATTTATTTGGCTGTCTTTCTCTGTAGTTATGTCCATATATATGAGGAATGAAATTTATGTTTTAAATGCTGATCTTTGTTGGGTTTTTTTTTGTATTTTAATAGTTTTTTGTTTTTGTGCTTCTGTTTGTTAGAATGTCTTTTCTTAAATATTTTAGTTTTAACTTTTCGTTTTATTTAGGTTTCTGTTGTTTTTCATTTGAGCTTTAGGTATATAAGTGAATTCTTGTTCTTGTATTTTTATGTGTGTTTTTGCTAAGTTAATTATGATTAATAACTGTTTCTGATTTTTTAATTTGTATTTTCTGATATACTCTGTTAGGTTTTTTTTGATTTCAATTTACAGTCACTCGCCGTTTAAAATAGAAAGAGTTGTTTCATTTATTGTTTGTTTGGACATTATTCGTTGGAACACATTTTCGTTGGTACACAGTCACTCGCCGTTTAAAAATAAAAAGAGTTGTTTCAGTTATTCTTTGTTTCCACATTACTCGCTGAATTTTTTATAAGTTTCACTTTTTCGTTTTTGATGTATGCTGATGTTTCCCGTTATTTTAAGTGTTAAATTTTCTTATAAAACTAAACCAAGACATTTTGCGGCAACTGTACTTCTTTTTTTGCATTGTAGACATATGCTAACGATGTATAATTTAGTGTAGTATTTAATATTTAATGTAGTATTTAATATCTTAAATACTATTTTTGATGAATTCTTTTGCTTTGAAAACTATAAACTTTGTATGTTAATTGCTCGTCTTTAAAATTTTTATTAAAATCCAATAAGAAAAGTGTATTCTCTCCAAATTTTTACTTGTTCTTTTTACTCTCTGCAGACTTTTTGCAAGACTAAAAAATTTCACTTTTTTCTAATCAGCTTTTATATTTAACTTAGTTCCCTAATCTTGTCGTTATTCACCACATTTCTATTAACAATTCTTTTTGTAACACTTTGTAACTTAAATATTTTATAAAATTTTCAGGAAAAAGTATACAATTTTCATGCAATAAATCGACAAAAATTTTATTTTTCGTGTAATGTTCGTTTCAGTGTTGCATTGTGGAATTGCTATCGATGTCACGGTCGCCATGTAGAATAAATCACAATGTAGAATAAATCACAACTCCGCTTATCTTGGCCATAAACTACCTAGACCCGACAACTTTGAAAACGTGCATAAACTTTGTGTAAAAGAGATAGCAGAGCTATTTATTTTTATATAGATATCTCTTCACACAAACTTTATGCACGTTATACACAGTTTATGCAAAATATGATTCGGACCCTTTTTATACGTCAAAGTTGGGTATTCTGTGTATATTCTGTGATCTTGGCTTCTGATCTACCACTGCCTTTCTTTATTTCATTATTTTCTTATGTACATAATTCTTATACTTAGTTGTAAAATAATGTATAAATAGGGTGCTTGAATGCAGAGATGGCACTATAACGATAAAAATTAGAGAAGAGAGGATTTTTTTCTTGATTCGCAAGTAGATTCAATATGAATCTACCTGCTTCGCTCTAAAATTTTGTATGGCGAAGCAAGTTGATTCGCTCATGATTGGGGTGTGAAGCAAGAACAGATAGCGAAGCAGGTGCCGTGGAAACAAGCTATAACATTATTAAGAAAAATACAATTTTGGTTTTTAGTTTGAAGTGTTTATTATTGAACTTCATCAAAAAAAAATTAGTTTTTCACAGAAATATTAATGCAAACAATTTTTTTTTTAAACTTTGCCAAAAATTTCAGTTTGGTTTTGCAGATCTCACTTGTGTAAAAAAATACAGCAATTTTGTTTATGTTCGAAAACACAAAGTTGCCTTACATACTAAAGTTTGATATGTCAATCAAACTAAATCTTAATGCATTTAGATCTTATTGAAAAAGAAAAATGAATTTTTTTGAAGGAAATTAAAACTAATTTCATATATATAAATCTATTTAAACAATAATTATAATAATACGATTGCATTTAGTTGTAAAATCGCAATGTAATAATCAGGCAATACTTTGTTTTAACAACTGTTAAACGCGCTGTTAAATAACGCAACTAGAAGAAGAAAAGAGAATAAAATTAAAAAATTTTAAAATCAAAGCCAGCTTTTAAGGTCTTTGTATTTGTTGATGTGAATTTAAACTAACAAGAGCATGTTTCATGTTCAAAAGTTGTACGATATAACGGTATATCAAATCAAGCAGATCAACCAAAAGCAAATATGTTTATTTTCGTTCGTAGTCTTTTTTGAAAGTATTGAATAATTTTATTTTCATTGCATCGTCCCGATTTGAGTCGTTTCGATTTGCGTCGCTTTTTTGAGAACTGGAAAAATTCGATTTGCGTCGTTGCAATTTCAAGTTTCGTCGGTCCGAGTTGCGTCGTTTTGACACCGATTTGCGTCGGTTCGATTTGCATCGTTTTGATTTCGATAAGCTTCGTTTTGATTTCGTTAAATTGTTTACTGCAGCATTGTGGATTACCATTTTTATCATTTGTAGTACCTGATATAGCATATTTTCTGTCTTTTAGCATTTTCGCAACTTCTGGCCTGTACATTAAGAAGTTTTCAAATTGCATGAAGTAAGGGGAATGCCCTTTTCTTTGTTATATAAGTGGTGCTAAGAACAACTGCCTGGTTATGGTAAGAATTTAGTGTATTATTCCCCAAAATCCATCCAATCAAATGTTGTGTTGTTCATTTAGATGTATCATCTGAAGAGAGCTCAATGTAAGATAAATAAATAAATTTTTTAATGTTTCTACTTTTTATGAATATACATATGTACATATGTAAATAAATGTAATTTTTATTATGTTTTTTTTTATTAATTTATTGATTTATTTCTTTATAATAATTATAAACATTTGTTGAAGTAAACAAAATAAATAAAAATGTATTCATACTTTTTTTTATCAAAAATAAAAAATTTTTTGCTTTGTTTTCAATATTTTCCACAATAAATTAAATTTCAGTGTATTTATATAGAAAATGGTGATTCGATTTGCGTCACGATTCTCCGGTCCCCATTAACGACGCAAGTCGAGGTTCGAGTGTATTAATTTTGTTTTTATTCGCGTAGAAAATTAATTGAAAAATTTTAATATCTTTGTTTTCATGCTCTGTAAATTGTTTTACTTTTGTAATTTGTTAATTTTTTTGCAACTTTTTTGCCGACCGCCGCACAGTGGCTGAAAATCGTTTTTCATTGGCCAAAATTCTGTAACTTTTGAACCGATCAAAATATTAAAGTAATTTTTTTTCAATGGATAGATATTTAGTTCAGCTTGACTCAGTTTTAATTACATTAAAATTGATTGAGTACTTCTTAAGGACTTCTAGGTCAAAGTTGAACTTTTGATTTTTTTTTTTACCTTTTGGAGTGAAATATGGGTTTATTTTTTTATTTGCATATTAAAAAATTTTATATTTGGAACTTAATAACAATTGTAATTATTTTTTGTGATAATGGAATTTTTTTAATGTTACACTCAAAAAAATTTTTACACTCAAAAAAATGTTTACACTCAAAAAAAAAATAGTAAAATTAACTGGAGATTTTGCTGTTACCACAGAAAAATTTTTTATTTTTTGCTGTCAAAGTAGGTTCTATTTATTATTATTTTTTACTAATACTATGTTTTTCGTACTTAAATAGCAATGAAAGGCAATTATAATTATTATTCATTTGACACAAATATTGATTGCAAATATTCTATATTTTGCTCCGTGCTATTTCCGTTCTTTAGTAGTTTTTTGGCTTCTTCATCTAAATCCCGATGTTCCACTTTCCATTTATTTCGAATATTGGAGATGAACGGATCTGACGTTGCCAATAATATATTAAATAGATCTTCATTTGTGGAATTTCGTGAAATTTTTCTAGTATTGTGCTCTCTATAAAATCTGTAATCCTTGTTCCTTTTTTCCTGAGCCTCCTCTGATAGATCTCCAAGTGGCACCAAATGATATTTAATGATATCTTCTCTATTAAAAAGGATTTTGTGAACTGTTGCAGACATATTTCTCCATGGGTAGTTAGTTGTATATATTTTTGCAGTTTCCTTAGCATAATCTCCAAATTGTTTAAAGTCAATTTCTTCATTGTACGCAAGTACTTCTAGGATTATTTTAAATCTGAAAATAAGGTTTAAATCCACTCCTGTTATTTCAGATGCTGTTTCTGGATCTGAAAAGAATCTTCGTGCGGTATTGCCATCATTTGTAGTGCCTGACCCTTGTTTTGGCTGATCTATAATCAATGCAATTTTGCGATATTCATCTTGAACATGTTTCTTTTTTGAACTTCTTAACTCTTTGTTGGTTTCATTGTTTCTTATGGATCCTGAAGACCCGAAATCCAAATCATAACTGATTTTTAGTATATGTTCCATAAGTCGTATCCTTGCATGTAGTGGTGATAATCCCAATTCATATGCATCGGTATTATCTAATGATTTTGTCGGAACTTGGTTTAATTGGGTTGATGCTGCTTGGCATATAATGCAGTTGGATGCAGCCTTCGTGTTAGTCAAAGCCTGACCTACTTTTCCATCTATCATTGTAAGGACTAATTGTTAGCTTACTTCAATTTGCTGCCTATCTAACTGTAATTGTAATGGCTCTAGTGCTGCAATTTGGGCCTTGATATCACTAATTTCTTTGTTAATGGCATCACAAATTTCTTTTTTGAATTCACAGCCAGTTTACCGATGTCGAAAGAAAATGCATGCGAAAGAAAACAAGTCACTCACTTTCGAATCAATTTGGGTTTACCTATCTCACTGTCTTTCGTTCGCATGGACTTACGTATGCTGATTGCAGGCTCTTACGTAGTATTATATAAAAGTAGTGTCAAATCATAAATTTAGATATTTTGCAGCGATTTTTTCAAAAAGTACAAAAAATACTACTTAATTGTTTGAAGATAAATGCAACCCTACCTAATGTTGACCAGCTGTCAATACAAACAAAATTAGTGAATAAAAAATAAAAAAATTAAAAATTTGTAAAAATTGTATTCTGTGGTAAAAATAAATGTACAAAAATTAAATAATGGATGTGTCGATAGCTCTAAATTTTTTGGAATTCTCTGACGACGAAGACAGGAATATCGTCAATTTGAACCGTAGGGAACTGCGAGATAATTTCAATGTTTTGGAGATGCCAGCGAATCAGTAAGTGTGAATGAACATTTATGTATAAAAGTACATTTATAAAGAAATTTATCAATTTGTTCTTTGTATCAGATTTGTTGCAAACTTTCGCGTGACGAAATATATTTTTAAAATGCTTTTGGAAAAATTAGAATCTAAGTGTGCACCTTCTTATAGAAGTACTTACATACGCCCGGATATTAAGCTTGCAACATTTCTGTAGTTTTTAGCCACTGGGAGTTACCAACAGACCATTGGAAATGAAATCTCCTCCATGTGCAAAGCCACTGTTTGCAAAATTATTGCAGAATACTTAAACCTTTTTGAGGACCACATTTGTGGAGATTGGATAAAAACGTTTCACTCAGAAGATGCAATAAAAGAGGCTTTTTTTGATTCAACGGGGTTTCCTGGAATTATTGGCTGCGTCGATGGCACTCACGTCCGAATAAAATCTCCAGCTAACAGTGTGAAGCATTTATACTATAACAGGAAAGGTTACTACAGTATAAATGCGATGGTGGTAGGTTTTTGTTCCTATATATGTATACATATGTACATATGTATGCTACTTTATGTAATAAATATTATTTGCTAGGTTTGTGATCACAAAACCTATATTATGGACGTCGATGCTAGACACCCAGGTCACAGAATATACACAGAATACCCAACTTTGGCGTTTAAAAAGGGTCCAAATCAGACATTTAACATTTTGTGAAGAGTGAGATGGGAAATAAAATTAATAAGGGTGATGCAATGTACTTAAGACAACAGATATACATCACAATTGCGAACATATGTTTGAAAAATTTGAGGATTTTGTTTTGTTTTCTGTGGGGTGGAAATTTATAAAATTACATTAAAAATGTAATTAAATAAATAATATAAAATATAAGTGCAAAAAAATTTATGTGCAAAGTGGTGTAAATATGTGTCCAACTATAGCAATAGTGTACAATGTTAATGCAATAGTTGGAAACAATAAATTCAGGAATATCTGTTTGCGTAAAACAATAGGCAGTGAAAAACTGCAATAGTGAAAATTAAAATGTTTCCAACTATAGCAATAGTGTACAATGTTAATGCAATAGTTGGAAACAATAAATTCGGGAATATCTGTTTGCGTAAAACAATAGGCAGTGAAAAACTGCAATAGTGAAAATGAAAATGTTTCCAACTATAGCAATAGTGTACAATGTTAATGCAATAGTTGGAAACAATAAATTCAGGAATATGTATCTGTTTCCGTAAAACAATAGGCAGTGAAAAACTGCAATAGTGAAAATGAAAATGTTTCCAACTATAGCCATAGTGTACAATGTTAATGCAATAGTTGGAAACAATAAATTTAGGAATATCTGTTTGCGTAAAACAATAGCCAGTGAAAAAAAGCAATCAATAATGAAAATGTACACGAAGTTAAATTAGTCTTATAAACTTAATACATATATGTATAATAAAACTTAATATTAATTTATGTTTCGTTGATTGCCATTCTATAATTACAGCAATTACGGCGGTGTTGAAAAAACGAAGATGGATGGAAACTCGTTGCACCGGATTTGGACATTTGCAGCTATTACACTGTGACTGGCACAAAGATGGCAAATTATTTAACTCAAGGTAAGAAAAATACGAATTGATATATTGATAACTTTGTTAACCATAATTTTTCTTATCTCATCGTAGTATTGTAAGGTGCATTTTCTTGGTCGCCAACAGTTAGAGCAAACTATGGCAAGGGCTGAACAATGTTTATAATAAGTCCTATTTATTCCATATCAAATAAAAGTCTTAAGAGAAATTTGTATTAATGCATTTATTTAAAATAATTAGTGTATAGTGTATAATACAAAAATATTGTTTATTTTTATTAAAGACTAATTGAATTTTATTTTTAAATATTCATTTCCATATCAAATAAATCTTAAAGAATGCATTTATTTTAGTGTATAATACAAAAATATTGTTTATTTTTATTAATTTTGTTAATTTATATATTATATATACATTGAAAAGGTAAAAAGAAAATATGAAAAATTAAAAAGAAACAATAATTATATTAACTTGCAATGTGTTTGTAATTTATTGGAAAAATATAGTTATAATATACTGTGTTATTAGATTGCTACCAGTTGTTGTTGTTTTACATGGATGAATTAATTACCTAGTTTGTGGTAGTCTGTAAAGGACGAAAAACAAAACCTGTAAGGAAAGAAATATATTTATATTATTACATATTTTATGTATGTAAGCTGCAGTACAATACGAATAAACATATAAAATGTAATAGGAACAACCATGTAAAACGTAATTTGTAAACATGTAACATTTGTAACATGTAAAACGTAATTTACGAAATTTGCATTCAATTCAGAGTTTTCATTTTTTGGAACAGCATATTTTGATGTTCTGCCCCCAAAAATGTACTCTGCCGAAAAATGCCGGTCGCATGCATAAAGCCGTTTTACGATAGATTGTATACCTAATAAGTGAAACCATTCGGAGCGTCTATAATGAAAAAGCAATAATATATATTATCGCATTTTCAATTCCATAAAATTAAACAAATTGTCAACAAAATTAAAAACAAATATAATTTCAAAAAACAATCAAATCAATTATGTAATATTGAAATTTATTATTTGGGATATTCTTCCCAACTAATCATTAAAACAAAATTTCATTTAAGAAAGAATTCTATCCACCACCTGTTCACCACCGTCGCCCATATCCAAAAAGCAAAATTAAATACTTATGTACATTTGTATATACACATACCACAAATATAAACTGATGATTATTTTTCAAATGAAACTTGTACATCGTCTTTAACTACTGGAAACTTAAATCAATTGTTTTTTTTTTCACAAATTTCATTTAAGAAATAATCATCCCTTAAATTTATATTTATGTATATGAAATATTACCACCACATAAAGTTTTACACGTATACGTTAGGTACATAAGAAAGTAACACATTTGTACATTGGATAACAATACAACTAAGTATATCCAATGTGCAATGTATATTCCTCCAGCAAAGATTTATTACATTGGATAGCAATACAATTCCTTCCAATGTACAAAGTCTTCTGGCTTGTACCACGGATCACAACTAAACTCACACACGACACTTATTTTGACTAAGAACTTACCTGGTAGGATTCCTCGGGAAAATGTGGAGTCTCGCTCCTGCTGGGCATCCCATAACACAACGTCGGCTCCTAAAAAACAATAATACATTATGTAATTCTACCTGAAAGGAAGGATTCTTTCAATACTTACATTTTTTCCTCTGCTTATTTTTCGCCTTGTACACCTAAATAAGTATGGATGTATTGACAGTTTAGTTTTTCTTTAGCATTTTTTTGCTGTCAATAATTTGGCGCAAATTTTTTTCTTTTAATTTGCGCCAAATTCCCTTAAACACTTGAATAAAAAAAAATTTTATTTGCTTATATTTTTTTCAATGCACAAAATTAACATCAAAATGTAAACATTAACAACTACTCAAGAGAGAGATAGCTATATGAAATCGAATAGTTTAGCTATCCCTTACTCGAGCAAGTGTTAACGTCAAACGAGTTGTCATGTCTACTTAGTTTATGAAGAAGAGTTCGAAAGTGGGCGCAGAAATAGATGGATTCTTGGTACTTAGTTAGAATTTTAAGGTGTTAATTTATTTATTTTTGCGTTTTTTTAGGTGATGCAGGGTACAAATTGAAACCATATTTGATGACACCATTCAGAAATCCCAGCAATGACTGTGAAAGGCATTACAATAACAAGCACACCAGTTCACGTAATGTTGTTGAGCGTTGCTTTGGTGTGCTAAAAAATAGATTCCGATGTATCATCGGATCTCGGGGATTGCACTATGATCCTGAAAAAGCAACAAAAATAATAAATGTATGTTGTGCAATCCACAATATGTGCATATACAGTCGAATCCGCTTTAGCGCAACACGCTTTACTAAAAAAAAATCGGATTACTGAAAGCGATACAAATCCCCGCACTAATTTTAAACGCAGCTAGACTTATTCACTTCGCTTTAGCGAAACATCGCTTTACCTAAAATATCGTATTACTAAAAACCAAAAGCAAGCCCATAACTACGATTTGTATGAAACTTACTTCGCTTTAGTGAAAAAATAAACATTGACAGATTTATTTACATATTAGAAATCGATTGCATACAAATTTGAAAATTACTCAAAGTCAAACTCAAAATTATTTTAAAAGCAATGCATGATTTTGATTATTAACTGTTATATTAAGTACATACATATTTAATGCATTGCTTTCTGAGACTGAATTCTTATTAATTTATGTTTTTTTAACTGCATGCATACAAACGTACGAATGGACAGCATTGTGAAACTGAATTATTTTAATTTATATTTTAAACTTTTATTTTTGTTCTAAAAATAATTAAAAAATATGAATGTTTCTATGAATAATTTTTTTAATTAAATTTTTACGTTAAATTGACGTAAAAAAATATACAGATTTGATATAAAAAATATTGTTTTACGGATTTTAAGCAGTACGCTTAACTGTAACAAATTTCAGTAATCCGAACTACGTTATAGAGAAAAAATCGGATAACTGAAAAGTAAATTGTGTTTTGGTTATTTCCAGTAAAGCGGAGTCGACTGTATTATAAATGCTTAGCACCGGAAGTTACCATCGATAGCTACGCAAACGCAGAAATTGATGAAGTTGAAGAATTGGAAGCATAGGGAACAGCAGCAATAGGAAGAAATATAGCAATAAATTTGTAGTTTAACTATTATTTCTGCTATATTTTTAATTTTTTATTTATTTTGTTTTCTAATTTTTATTATTTCCAATTTTTGGTTAATTTTGTTCTGTAATTATTATTTTAGATTTTTCGTTCATTTTAGTATTTATTTATATTTTAGTTTTTTAATTTATTTTGTTTTTCGTTATTTTTTTTATATTTTTGATTTTCATTTCATTTATTTAATTATTATATTTTTAATTATTATTGTAAGTACGACAACAGAAAATAATTTATTTCTTTATCACAATTGGTAAATATGATTTGGTGTATTTCAATAAAGTAAAATCCTCATATGGATTTTAAATCTCGGAGTTCGGTTTAATGTTTTTTTGCTCGTTGAAATTAATCCGTTTATACGGAATCGCACAAATTATTGCAATATCTAAGCTGGGGATTCTAATTACACAAAAACATTTAAAAATTATATTTTTTCTTTCAAAAGCATTTATTTACATATTAAAAAATTTAACAAAAAATTAAAAAAACAAAATAATTCAAAAACCAAAATTATAAAAAATAATAACTACAAAACAAAATAATTCAAAAATCAAAAACATAAGAAAATAATAACCAAAAACCAAAGTAATAACTAAAATTAAGAACAAAAATAACAAGTATGTATGTACACATGTAATTCAAAAACAAAATACATAGTTAAAAATCCTAAGCATGCATAAATAACAATGGCCACTCTTCAATTCTAAAAATAGTTAAAAATCCTAAATATACATGAACAATTAAATATAAATTACACACTTTCCTATACTAAAAAATAGTCTTAAATTTTTCTCTCTATTCGTTCAGAGATAGTCACTAATGCTTTCATGCAAGCTGCTTGAGTTTCAGCGGCATCAGCTTGTCTTTTCGCCGATTCTGCTTGCAATTCAGCAGCAGCAGCCAATCTTTTCATGGCATTCGCCTGCTCTGTGCTTGCTGCTGCATTTTTTCAGCTACCCGAAGCTGACGGCGAATGAGACTCAACTGCTCATCGACTGCTGATTTCCGTTTTTTAGCTGAGGAGCAAGCAGGCTGCATGTCGTCGTCGCTATCATTTTCCCGACGTTTAAAGGCATTTTTCGTTGGACTGCCTTGTAGGTTCTGTGACGGTTGTTTTTCGGTGGGCTCTGATGTGAATTCAATAGATTTCTCTCTTGAACTACTTGGGGTGATCACCGCTACAACTTTTGTGCTTCTTGGAGGCGTCTCCACAAGCGATTGAAAACAGTCATCAATTGCGGTTTTCACCCTACTACCAAATGCCCTACCACTAGGAGCTGCGGCCGACGACAAGAGCAATGTGCGGTCAATCACCTGCTCCAGTTCCGTTAAATAATTAAAACGGTAAAGGCCGCCACCTGTTTCCTGTTGGCTTCTTTTGTTTTCGGCAATTTTTTTTTTTTGGTTCTGGACTTCAAATCAGCCCAAGTCTGTAAATAAAACTTAACAGTTACAATAACCATACAAATATGTACATATGTATACATATGTATGTATGTACACACTTGTGTTTACTTACCTTTTTCCACTCAGCAATTGTACGAGTTGGAGGTCCGTTGGAGTTGAGGTTTTTAGAAATAGTTGCCCATTTTTCCTCCGTTAAGAACTTGTTGGCTCCAAACACCGGTGTTCCTCTGGCCAACTCCGGATTGTTGATTTTTTCAAACTAATTTTAATAGATTTATTCCTTTTTTTTAATTGCATGTACATATATTGATTTTACTTACCTCTTGCTGTCCATTTTGATGTTTACAATTTTTGTTTTGTTTTTACCAACACTTTTTCTAATACATAAATACAACTCGAAAGCAAAATAGCAAGTGACTGAATATGACATTTACGTTCGCAATGTTGACAACAGCTTCGAAATAGACAAACCCAATTTTGTATGAAAACACTTACGTTATCATTCGAGTTGTCGTTCGAGTAGATTTTCGCATAGAGATAAGTTACATAAACCCAAATCAACTTTCTTTCGCTTAGATTGCGAAGGAACTCTTTCTTTCGACATCGGTAAACTGGCTGTCAAATTTGATTGGCCTGCAGTATTTCGTAGAAGATGGTGTCTCATTTTTCCAAATCTCCATTGTTTTCGTTGTACTAGTCGAAGGCTCTGAATCTTCCAAAATCTTTTTCAATCGCAATGGTACAAATGATACCATGAACATATCTGAGTCCGAAATATTTTCACATACAACTTGTTTGTATTGGTTTTGTCCCGGAGAACCATCACATCCCCATTTGCAAAAAGGAATTAGCTTTGTGTTTCCATATTTCTTTAACTCATTTCCTGGTATTGATTGTAGCAAGCGTTCGGCTGTGTGATCAAGTAGAGATTGTAGTTGTACCTCTGCCGAAATTGGTGTGATTGTAATAGTATCCTTTGATGGCAAACAGTCCATTTTAGTAGCAGTTATGTGATGATATGCTGGATAAATATTTGAGCCCTTTTCAATCGCACGCAATCTGAGCTTAATATATTGCTGTTTTGCTAATTTCAAATCCAGAAATAAAGCTAATGCCTTCTCATCTGTGTACTGTTTTGCATCGCTCGGAGTTGGTATACTTTTAAGAATTCGTTTTGTTCTCACTGGACTAGCTTTAATAACTTTTTCAATGATATCCATTTTTGTTAATTGGTTCTGTGATCGTAGTTGATGTAGGAAAGATTCTTTTATATTTGTACAACCAATTGTATCGTTAACATCCGCCTCTTAGATCTATCGCTGCAGTTGCCCAATGATTTGCGTGGTCTTTCAACCTTATCTTGCTTTGCTGTTTCTGCAGCGACAGTAAGTTGCCCTTCTAACCACTTTTCACTTTTTATATAAAACTTCTTTGTAGCGTTTTTTTAGTACTTTTACAAAATTAGATAATTGCTCTTGTATTTCGGTGCTACACGAGTTTAAGTTTAATTTTATTTTAACGTAAGTAAGAACATCTTCCTAGTTTTTATTTCTAAAATACTCTTCGGCCAGTTCTTTATAAACGAAGCTCTCCATATTTTTCTGAATATTTTTATTTGAGTCTGTATGTGTGATTTATCACTTGCAAATATACGTACGTACACGTAAAGGATTAACTTATTATTGAGTAATCCCTTATGGAATCCGTAGTTTTATACATTTTTAGATACATGTTATTCACACATTGATCTTCAATTTCATAGCAGGTAGTATTTAAATTGGACAAAACTGCACTTGTTATCCAGACCTTAATATCAGGTAAAACTAATTAGTATCTCGTCAATATAGGGTTCTTTTTATCTTTAGTGGTTTAATGTCGCGATTATTATTATAAAATTGTTTATGATTTTGGCTGACCCTAACAGTTATATTAGAAAGAGATCATATGTTTACTGTAGAACCTATTGTGATATTTTTATGACTGATTTTTTTGCTGATCAAAACAAAGCCATAAAACCCTTTCGCAGGTATTATATTTAATTATTTTAGTTTTACGTAGTCTAAAGTAAAAAACATAAACCTTTTAGGCAAAAAAGTGAAAATTTAATACACCATTGTAATCTTTTTCAATCGCAATGGTACAAATGATACCATGAACATATCTGAGTCCGAAATATTTTCACATACAACTTGTTTGTATTGGTTTTGTCCCGAAGAACCATCACATCCCCCTCTGCCGAAATTGGTGTGATTGTAATAGTGTCCTTTGATGGCAAACAGTCCATTTTAGCAGCAGTTATGTGATGATATGCTGGACAGATATTTGAGCCCTTTTCAATCGCACGCAATCTGAGCTTAATATATTGCTGTTTTGTTAATTTCAAATCCAGAAATAAGGCTAATGCCTCCTAATTTGTGTACTGTTTTGCATCGCTTGGAGTTGGTATACTTTTAAGAATTCGTTTTGTTCTCACTGGACTAGCTTTAATAACTTTTTCAATGATATCCACTTTTGTTAATTGGTTCTGTGATCGTAATTGATGTAGGAAAGATTCTTTTGTATTTGTGCAACCAATTGCATCGTTAACATCTTTAAGTTTCCGCCTCTTAGATCTATCGCTGCAGTTGTCCAATGATTTGCGTGGTCTTCCAACCTTATCTTGCTTTGCTGTTTCTGCAGCGACAGTAAGTTGGTCTTCTAACCACTTTTCACTTTTTATATAAAACTTTTGTTTACTGTAGCTAACTTCTTTGTAGCGTTTTTTTAGTACTTTTACAAAATTAGATAATTGTTCTTGTATTTCGGTGCTACACGAATTTAAGTTTAATTTTATTTTAACGTAACTAAGAACATCTTCCTGGTTTTTATTTCTAAAATACTCTTCGGCCAGTTCTTTATAACCGAAGCTCTACATATTTTTCTGAATATTTTTATTTGAGTCTGTTATGATTTATCACTTGCAAATATACGTACGTACACGTAAAGGATTAACTTATTATTGTGTAATCCCTTATGAATCAATAGTTTTATACATTTTTAGATACATGTTATTCACACATTGATCTTCAATTTCAGAGCAAGTAGTACTTAAATTGAACAAAACTGCACTTGTTATCCAGACCTTAATATCAGGTAAAACTAATTAGTATCTCGTCAATAGGGGGTTCTTTTTATCTTTAATGGTTTAATGTCGCAATTATTATTGTGAAATTGTTTATGACTTTGGCTGACCCTAACAGTTATATTAGAAAGAGATCATATGTTTACTGTAGAACCTATTGTGATATTTTTATGACTGATTTTTTTGCTGATCAAAACAAAGCCATAAAACCCTTTCGCAGGTATTATATTTAATTATTTTAATTTTAGGTAGTCTAAAGTAAAAAACATAAACCTTTAGGCAAAAAAGTGAAAATTTAATACACCATTGTATACGAGTAATTATAGGGCTGTTTAAATTATCATAATTTGAATTTTTTTAGAGTAATTTCATTAAAATTAAAAAAGTGTTCTACCGGCGGGTCGTGGCGGGTGCAAAAGTATATATAGGGTTAAAGAAGACACCTTCACCTTTCTTCGGGTGATATACGTTTCTTGTTCCCTTTTGTTCCCTAGAAGTTCTAATCCACTAAAATTTAAATTTCAGAAAAATATAGTAGTTTCATAAATATTTCATAACACCTCTAATATTAAACGCTAGAGCAGTAACCACTTACAACAACTAAAGACTATAATCCTACCAACATTATAAAAAAGACTGCAGGCCATTATCGATGATAGCTTGCGAGAAGTAACCATTTATTTTCGACAAAAAACTGATAAAAAACACCTTTTTCTGAAATAACAAAAACAGTTGAGTTTGACAGCATGCCACGCCCACAATTATCAATAGTTTAACCTAATTTTTTGGCTACCTTAATATGGATATATTAGCTCCAAAATGGCGTACAAATTTTAAAAATCGGTGACAAAAAAAATTCGACTTTTGGCCAATGAAAAACGATTTTCAGCCATTGTGCGCCGTCGATTTTTGCGTAGCCGTAGCCGTTGACATTTAGATTTTTTCGAACATAAACTTCGAATGTGGAAAAACATGCTGAATTCAGAACACCTATTTATAAATTATGGGGATTCAAAAAGTTTTTCGTTTTCAATCCGAGTCGAAACCTGGAACATACCCGATTATTTGGCTAAAAGGTTACTGATGATTTGGTTAGCGCCAATGAAATGCAGGCATATACCTAGCTAAGCCAACAACAAACAATAGAATATTAAAATAATCGGGTATGTTCAAGGTTTCGACTCGGATTGAAAACGAAAAATTTTTTGAATCCCCATAATTTATAAATTGGTGTTCTGAATTCAGCATGTTTTTCCACATTCGAAGTTTATGTTCGAAAAAAAAAATTTAAATGTCAACGGCTACAGCTACGCAAAAATCGACGGCGGTCAACCAAAAAGTTGCAAAAAAATTAACAAATTACAAAAGTAAGACAATTATAGATTATGAAAACAAAGATATTCAAATTTTTCAACTAATTTTCTACGCGAATAAAAATAAAATTAATACATTCTAGCCCCGACTTGCGTCATTAATGGGGACCGGAGAAACGCGACACAAATCGAATCGCCATTTTCTATATACATAAATACACTGAAATTTAATTTATTGGGGAAAATATTCAAAACAAAGCAAAAAATTTTGTATTTTTGATAAAAAACAAGTATGAATACATTTCTATTTATTTCGTTTACTTCAACAAATGTTTAGAATTATTATAAAGAACTAAAACAATAAATTAATGAAAAAACATAATAAAAATTACATTCATTTACATATGTACATATATATATTCATAAAAAGTAGATGCATTAAAAAATTTTAATTTATTTAGCTTACATTGAGCTCTCTTCAGATGATAAATCTAAATCAACAATACAACATTTGATTGGATGGATTTTGAGGAATAACACACTAAATTCTTACCATAACCAGATAGTTGTTATTATCACCACTTATATAACAAAGAAAAGGGAATTCCCCTTACTTCACGCAATTTGAAAACTTCTTAATGTACAGGCCAGAAGTTGTGAAAATGCTAAAAGACAGAAAATATGCTATATCAAGCACTACAAATATTAAAAATGGTAATCCACAATGCTGCAGTAAACAATTTAACGAAATCAAAACGACGCAAATCGAAATCAAAACCACGCAACTCGGACCGACGAAACTTGAAATTGCAACGACGCAAATCGAATTTTTCCAGTTTTCAAAAAGCGACGCAAATCGAAACAACTCAAATCGGGACGACGCAAGTCGGGGCTCTAGTGTATTCTTAAAGAAACATAGAATGAAAATAAAATTATTCAATACTCTCAAAAAAGACAACGAACGAAAATAAAATTATTTGCTTTTGGTTGATCTGCTTGATTAATTATACCGTTACATCGTACAACTTCTGAACATGAAACATGCTCTTTGATTTAAAAATTTTTAAAAGAGTTTATTAATTTTATTCTTTTTTCTTCTTCTAGTTGCGTTATTTATCAGCGCAGCTGTTAGCCGGCTATAGGCATGTCGACTACGTTGTCTTGGCACCATATGTTGTTGAAACAAAGTATTGCCTGATTATTACATTGCGATTTTACAACTAAATGGAATCGTATTACTATAATTATTGTTTAAATAGATTTATATATATATGAAATTAGTTTTAATTTCCTTCAAAAAATTCATTTTTCTTTTTCAATAAGATCTAAATGCATTAAGATTTAGTTCAAAAAAGATTGACATATCAATCTTTAGTATGTAGGGCAACTTTGTGTTTTCGAAAATAAACAAAATTGTTGTTTTTTTCATGTTTTTTTACACAAGTGAGATCTGCCAAAACCAAATTGATATTTTTGGCAAAGTTTAAAAAACATTTGTTTGCATTAATATTTCTGTGAAAAATTTAATTTTTTTGATGAAGTTCAATAAAAAACACTTCAAACTAAAAACCAAAATTTTATTTTTCTTAATAATCGGGTATGTTCCAGGTTTCGACTCGGATTGAAAACGAAAAATTTTTTGAATGGGGGTTTTCAGACAAGACTAATCCGCACAACTTTTGTTCTTTCGTATTCACACTAGACTAATTATGCTGGCATAAAATTGTGTACGTATACAAAGCTTTGTGTGTGTTAGTATTTTCTTTGTTTATTTCGCAGAACCTGTTTTCATAAGTGTGTATGTGTTAGTTTTGTTCTGCTTGTGCGGGGTTGAAGCTGGATGAAAAAATTGTGCCAACCAAAAACCACTCTCTTCACCGAAAATGCCTACAAACTGCGATTTTATGCCAGCACAATTAGTCTTGTGTGAAAAGGCCCAATCCCCATAATTTATAAATTGGTGTTCTGAATTCAGCATGTTTTCCCACATTCGAAGTTTATGTTCGAAAAAAAATCTAAATGTCAACGGCCACAGCTACGCAAAAATCGACGGCGGTCGGCAAAAAAGTTGCAAAAAAATTAACAAATTACAAAAGTAACACCCAATTTTCAGGATGATTTTTTTACTTGTCTTTAAGACATGTCTTTTTTGTTTGAAGGCATATTAGGTAGATAAGAAAGAGGGGTAGCAAAAGAAACATGGTTTCTGTTTTCGTGATTTTTTTTTTACAACAACAATGAAGAAAAATACATGTCTTCGTTTGAGCTGTCATTCGCAATTTTACTATTATATTTTATTTGCATTCGTCTGTTAAGGTGGTTATTTTTCTTGTTTTAAAGCGACAAGTGCTTGTTTTTTGTTTTGTGTGTATATAAAAGATACATATATTAATATATAAATAAAAAGTGCAAATAAATATAAACCATGTGGAAAAACGAAATTGTGGAGCTTTTCTAAATATCAGGAACACGAAAACTTGTATGATGTACGTAATCCTACATATATGGACCGTGTCAAGCGATCTAGCTCTTTGTTCACAATCTGCCAAGAGCTAATGATATATACTTTTTAAAGTTATATTTTAATAAAAGACGAATTTATTTCAATTAATGTACTTATAATAATTTAACATGTTTCATTTTAATTTCAAAGTAATAAACCAAAGTATTACATTCTATGAATAGGCACAATAAAATAAGTTATTTTTCATATACATATGTACCTACTCAAAAACCTTTAAATATTCATTTTTAAAGTGTTTCCAAATTGCTTGGCATACTTCCGGAATTGCACAAAAAAGAAAGGTTTCCCATAGTCTCGTCTGATAATTTGTGCTTTTGATGGACTCTCCAGTAGCGAGGTATTGGAGTGTAGCTGCCAGTTTCTCTGCTGGAGTTATCGCTTCTCTCAAGATGGTATCTTGTTTTACTATATCACCTTCGATTTTTGCGAGTATCAAATTAAATGTCTCTCGGCTTATTCTGATATAGTTTAGAAAAGACGACTTATCTCCCAAGAAGTCGTTCATAAGAAACGAAAATGTACCTCGCTCCACTCAGCATTTCCGCCATTGCTTCACCCACTGACTAGTTTTAGTCAACTAATTTTACCTCCATTGCTTTCTTCGAGGTTTTTCTGTATAGCACCCAATTTTGATTTTTTTTAAGAAAATTTACTTTTTTAAATACTTTACTTCTCAAGTTATTAAATTCCGTTTTTCGCGCCCAAATTATAGGAATAAAAGGAATTAAAGATAAAGTAAAAAATACAACTCTGGAGTTTTTTTTTTACAACAACAGTGAAGAAATAGACATGTTTTAAAAATCATCATGAAAATGTGACATGATTTTGGGAGCAACTTTAAAAGAAAATAAAAAAAGACATGTCTTAAAAAATCATCTTGAAAATTGGATGTAAAACAATTTTCACAGAAATATTAATGCAAACAAAATTTTTTTTAAACTTTGCCAAAAATTTCAATTTGGTTTTGGCAGATCTCAGTTGTGTAAAAAAACATGAAAAAAATACAACAATTTAGTTTATGTTCGAAAACACAAAGTTGCCCTGCATAATAAAGTTTGATATGTCAATCTTTTTTGAACTAAATCTCAATGCATTTAGATCTTATTGATAAAGAAAAATGAATTTTTTTGAAGGAAATTAAAACTAATTTCATATATATAAATCTATTTAAACAATAATTATAATAATTCGATTGCATTGCAACTACATAGCAAAATCACAATGTAATAATCAGGCAATACTTTGTTTTAACAACAAATGGTGCCAAGACAACGTAGTCGATATGCCTATAGCCGGCAAACAGCCGCGCTGATAAATAACGCAACTAGAAGAAGGAAAGAGAATGAAATTAATAATCTCTTTTAAAAAATTTTAAAATCAAAGCCAGCTTGTAAGGTCTTTGTATTTGTTGATGTGAATTTAAATTAAGAAGAGCATGTTTCATATTCAAAAGTTGTACAATGTAACGGTATATCAAATCCAGCAGATCAACCAAAAGCAAATAATTTTATTTTCGTTCGTTGTCTTTTTTGAGAATATTGAATAATTTTATTTTCATTTTATGTTTCTTTAAGAATATTAATTTTGTTTTTATTCGCGTAGAGAATTAATTAAAAAATATAAATTGGTGTTCTGAATTCATTTTTCTTTATCAATAAGATCTAAATGCATTGAGATTTAGTTCAAAAAAGATTGACATATCAAACTTTATTATGCAGGGCAACTTTGTGTTTTCGAACATAAACTAAATTGTTGTATTTTTTCATGTTTTTTTACACAACTGAGATCTGCCAAAACCAAATTGAAATTTTTGGCAAAGTTTAAAAAAAAATTTTGTTTGCATTAATATTTCTGTGAAAAATTGATTTTTTTTTTTTGACGAAGTTCAATAAAAAACACTTTAAACTAAAAACCAAAACTGTATTTTTCTTAATAATGTTAGCATTTATAAGAATAAAGTACGATTCGTTTTACTTTCCCCCACCCCTTCCTACTCTAATTTAAAACGAATAAAAACATGGGGATGTGAATTGCAGAACACCAAAAATGTTAAATTAATCCACTTTCGAGTGAATTCGGATTCTAGAACATACCCGAATAATTTTGTATATTCTAGAAATGAAATGAATTATAAATTGGTGTTCTGAATTCAGCATGTTTTTCCACATTCGAAGTTTATATTCGAAAAAAAATCTAAATGTAAACGGCTACAGCTACGCAAAAATCGACGGCGCACAGTGGCTGAAAATCGTTTTTCATTGGCCAAAAGTCAAATTTTTTTTTGTCACCGATTTTTAAAATTTTTACGCCATTTTGGAGCTAATATATCCATATTAAGGTAGCCAAAAAATTAGGTTAAACTATTGATAATTGTGGGCGTGGCATGCTGTCAAACTCAACTGTTTTTTGTTATTTCAGTAAAAGATGTTTTTTATCAGCTTTTTGTCAAAAATAAATGGTCACTACTCGCAAGCTATCATCGATAATGGCCTGCGGTCTTTTTTATAATATTGGTAGGATTATAGTCTTTAGTTGTTGTAAGTGGTTACCGCTCTAGCGTTTAATATTAGAGGTGTTATGAAATATTTATGAAACTACTATATTTTTCTAAAATTTAAACTTTAGTGGAATAGAACTTCTAGGGAACAAAAGGGAACAAGAAACGTATACCACCCGAAGAAAGGCGAAGGTGTCTTCTTTCACCCCATATATACTTTTGCACCCGCCACGACCCGCCGGTAGAACACTTTTTTAATTTTAATGAAATTACTCCAGAAAAAATCAAATTACTCTAATATAAACAGCCCTATAATTACTCGTATACAATGGTGTATTAAATTTTCACTTTTTTGCCTGAAGGTTTATGTTTTTTACTTTAGACTACCTAAAACTAAAATAATTAAATATAATACCTGCGAAAGGGTTTTATGGCTTTGTTTTGATCAGCAAAAAATCAGTAATAAAAATATCACAATAGGTTCTACAGTAAACATATGATCTCTTTCTAATATAACTGTTAGGGTCAGCCAAAGTCATAAACAATTTTATAATAATAATCGCTACATTAAACGACTAAAGATAAAAAGAACCCCATATTGGCGAGATACTAATTAGTTTTACCTGATATTAAGGTCTGGATAACACGTGCAGTTTTGTTCAATTTAAGTACTACCTGCTATGAAATTGAAGATCAATGTGTGAATAACATGTATCTAAAAATATATAAAACTACGGATTCAATAAGGGATTACACAATAAGTTAATCCTTTACGTGTACGTACGTATATTTGCAAGTGATAAATCATAACAGACTCATATAAAAATATTCAGAAAAATATGGAGACCTTCGGTTATAAAGAACTGGCCGAAGAGTATTTTAGAAATAAAAACCAGGAAGATGTTCTTAGTTACGTTAAAATAAAATTAAGCTTAAATTCGTGTAGCACCGAAATACAAGAGCAATTATCTAATTTTGTAAAGTACTAAAAAAACGCTACAAAGAAGTTAGCTACAGTAAACAAAAGTTTTATATAAAAAGTGAAAAGTGTTTAGAAGTGGTCGCTACAGAAACAGCAAAGCAAGATAAGGTTGGAAGACCACGCAAATCATTGGACAACTGCAGCGATAAATCTAAGAGGCGGAAACTTAAAGATGTTAACGATGCAATTGGTTGTACAAATATAAAAGAATCTTTCCTACATCAATTACGATCACAGAACCAATTAACAAAAGTGGATATCATTGAAAAAGTTATTAAAGCTAGTCCAGTGAGAACAAAACGAATTCTTAAAAGTATACCAACTCCGAGCGATGTAAAACAGTGCACAAATGAGGAGGCATTAGCCTTATTTCTGGATTTGAAATTAACAAAACAGCAATATATTAAGCTCAGATTGCGTGCGATTGAAATGGCTCAAATATCTATCCAGCATATCATCACATAACTGCTACTAAAATGGACTGTTTTCCATCAAAGGATACTAACTAAACACACCAATTTCGGCAGAGGTACAACTACAATCTCTACTTGATCACACAGCCGAACGCTTGCTACAATCAATACCAGGAAATGCGTTAAAGAAATATGGAAACACAAAGCTAATTCTTTTTTGCAAGTGGGGATGTGATGGTTCTTCGGGACATAACCAATACAAACAAGTTGTATGTGAAAATATTTCGGACTCGGATATGTTCATGGTATCAATTGTACCATTGCGATTGAAAAAGATTTTGGAAGATTCAGAGCCTTCGACTAGTACAATGCAAACAATGGATATTTGGAAAAATGAGACACCATCTTCTACGAAATACTGCAGGCCAATCAAATTTGAATTCAAAGAAGAAACTCGTGATGCCATTAACAAAGAAATTAGTGATATCAAGGCCCAAATTGCAACACTACCATTAGCCATTACAATTACAGTTAGATGGGCAGCAAATTGAAGTAAGCTACCAATTAGTCCTTACAATGATAAATGGAAATGTAGGTCAGGCTTTGACTAACACGAAGGCTGCATCCAGCTGCATTATATGCCAAGCAGCATAAACCCAATTAAACCAAGTTCCGACAAAATCATTAGATAATACCGATGCATATGAATTTAGATTATCACCACTACATGCAAGAATACGACTTATGGAACATATACTAAAAATCAATTATGATTTATATTTCGGGTCTTCAGGATCCATAAGAAACAATAAAACCAACAAAGAGTTAAGAAGTTCAAAAAAGAAACATGTTCAAGATGAATATCGCAAAATTGGATTGATTATAGATCAGCCAAAACAAGGGTCAGGCAATACAAATGATGGCAATACCGCACGAAGATTTTTTTCAGATCCAGAAACAGCATCTGAAAGAACAGGAGTGGATTTAAACCTTGTTTCCAGTTAATTTTAAAATTTTTTTTGAGTGTAAAAATTTTTTTGAGTGTAAAAAATTTTTTTCAGTGTAAAAAATTTTTTTGAGTGTAACATTAAAAAAATTCCATTATCACAAAAAATAATTATAAATATTATTAAGATCAAAATATAAAATTTTTTAATATGCAAAAAAAAATAAACCCATATTTCACTCCAAAAGTTAAAAAAAAATCAAAAGTTCAACTTTGACCTAGAAGTCCTTAAGAAGTACTCAATCAATTTCAATGTAATTAAAACTGAGTCAAGCTGAATTAAATATCTATCCATTAAAAAAAAGAATTACTTCAATATTTTGATCGGTTCAAAAGTTACAGAATTTTGGCCAATGAAAAACGTTTTTCAGCCACTGTGCGGCGGTCGACAAAAAATTTGAAAAAAATGAACAAATTACAAAAGTAAAACAATTTACAGAGTATGAAAACAAAGATATTAAAATTTTTCAATTAATTTTCTACTCGAATAAAAACAAAATTAATACATTCGAGCCCCGACTTGCGTCGTTATGGACCGGAGAAACGCGACGCAAATCGGAACGACGCAAATCGAAACAACATTTTCTATATAAATACACTGAAATTTAATTTATTGGGGTAAATATTCAAAACAAAGCAAAAAGTTTTGTATTTTTGATAAAAAATAAGTATGAATACATTTCTATTTATTTCGTTTACTTCAACAAATATTTATAATTATTATAAAGAAATAAAACAATGAATTAATAAAAAACAATTAAAATTACATTCATTTACATATGTACATATGTATATTCATAAAAAGTAGATGCATTAAAAAATTTTAATTTATTTAGCTTACATTGAGCTCTCTTCAGATGATAAATCTAAATCCACAACACAACATTTGATTGGATGGATTTTGGAGAATAACACACTAAATTCTTACCATAACCAGATAGTTGTTATTAGCACCACTTACATAACAAAGAAAAGGGAATTCCCCTTACTTCACGCAATTTGAAAACTTCAGAAGTTGTGAAAATGCTAACAGACAGAAAATATGCTATACAGCACAGAGTACTCAACCAGAGTACTCAACTTTGACGTATAAAAAGGGTCCGAATCATATTTTGCATAAACTGTATAACGTGCATAAAGTTTGTGTGAAGAGATATATATATAAAAACAACTAGATTAGCTCTCCCTTTCACACAAACTTTATGCATGTTTACAAAGTTGTCGAGTCTAGTTCTAGTTTATGCTATACAGGCACTACAAATGCTAAAAATGGTAATCCACAATGCTGCAGTAAACAATTTAACGAAATCAAAACGACGCAAATCGAAATCAAAGCGATGCAAATCGAACCGACGCAAATCGAAATCAAAACGACGCAACTCGGACCGACGAAACTTGAAATTGCAACGACGCAAATCGAATTTTTCCAGTTTTCAAAAAGCGACGCAAATCGAAACAACTCAAATCGGGACGACGCAAGTCGGGGCTCTAGTGTATTCTTAAAGAAACATAGAATGAAAATAAAATTATTCAATAGTCTCAAAAAAGACAACGAACGAAAATAAAATTATTTGCTTTTGGTTGATCTGCTTGATTTAATATACCGTTACATCGTACAACTTCTGAACATGAAACATGCTCTTGTTAGTTTAAATTCACATCAACAAATACAAAGACCTTACAAGCTGCCTTTGATTTAAAAATTTTTAAAAGAGTTTATTAATTTTATTCTTTTTTCTTCTTCTAGTTGCGTTATTTATCAGCGCAGCTGTTAGCCGGCTATAGGCATGTCGACTACGTTGTCTTGGCACCATATGTTGTTGAAACAAAGTATTGCCTGATTATTACATTGCGATTTTACAACTAAATGGAATCGTATTATTATAATTATTGTTTAAATAGATTTATATATATGAAATTAGTTTTAATTTCCTTCAAAAAATTCATTTTTCTTTATCAATAAGATCTAAATGCATTGAGATTTAGTTCAAAAAAGATTGACATATCAAACTTTAGTATGTAGGGCAACTTTGTGTTTTCGAAAATAAACAAAATTGTTGTTTTTTTCACTTCAAACTAAAAACCAAAATTTTATTTTTCTTAATAATCGGGTATGTTCCAGGTTTCGACTCGGATTGAAAACGAAAAATTTTTTGAATGGGGGTTTTCAGACAAGACTAATTTTTAATCCGCACAACTTTTGTTCTTTCGTATTCACACTAGACTAATTATGCTGGCATAAAATTGTGTACGTATACAAAGCTTTGTGTGTGTTAGTATTTTCTTTGTTTATTTCGCAGAACCTGTTTTCATAAGTGTGTATGTGTTAGTTTTGTTCTGCTTGTGCGGGGTTGAAGCTGGATGAAAAAATTGTGCCAACCAAAAACCACTCTTTTCACCGAAAATGCCTACAAACTGCGATTTTGTGCCAGCACAATTAGTCTTGTGTGAAAAGGCCCAATCCCCATAATTTATAAATTGGTGTTCTGAATTCAGCATGTTTTCCCACATTCGAAGTTTATGTTCGAAAAAAAATCTAAATGTCAACGGCCACAGCTACGCAAAAATCGACGGCGGTCGGCAAAAAAGTTGCAAAAAAATTAACAAATTACAAAAGTAACACCCAATTTTCAGGATGATTTTTTTACTTGTCTTTAAGACATGTCTTTTTTGTTTGTAGGCATATTAGGTAGATAAGAAAGAGGGGTAGCAAAAGAAACATGGTTTCTGTTTTCGTGATTTTTTTTTTACAACAACAATGAAGAAAAATACATCTCTTCGTTTGAGCTGTCATTCGCAATTTTACTATTATATTTTATTTGCATTCGTCTGTTAAGGTGGTTATTTTTCTTGTTTTAAAGCGACAAGTGCTTGTTTTTTGTTTTGTGTGTATATAAAAGATACATATATTAATATATAAATAAAAAGTGCAAATAAATATAAACCATGTGGAAAAACGAAATTGTGGAGCTTTTCTAAATATCAGGAACACGAAAACTTGTATGATGTACGTAATCCTACATATATGGACCGTGTCAAGCGATCTAGCTCTTTGTTCACAATCTGCCAAGAGCTAATGATATATACTTTTTAAAGTTATATTTTAATAAAAGACGAATTTATTTCAATTAATGTACTTATAATAATTTAACATGTTTCATTTTAATTTCAAAGTAATAAACCAAAGTATTACATTCTATGAATAGGCACAATAAAATAAGTTATTTTTCATATACATATGTACCTACTCAAAAACCTTTAAATATTCATTTTTAAAGTGTTTCCAAATTGCTTGGCATACTTCCGGAATTGCACAAAAAAGAAAGGTTTCCCATAGTCTCGTCTGATAATTTGTGCTTTTGATGGACTCTCCAGTAGCGAGGTATTGGAGTGTAGCTGCCAGTTTCTCTGCTGGAGTTATCGCTTCTCTCAAGATGGTATCTTGTTTTACTATATCACCTTCGATTTTTGCGAGTATCAAATTAAATGTCTCTCGGCTTATTCTGATATAGTTTAGAAAAGACGACTTATCTCCCAAGAAGTCGTTCATAAAAAACGAAAATGTACCTCGCTCCACTCAGCATTTCCGCCATTTCTTCACCCACTGACTAGTTTTAGTCAACTAATTTTACCTCCATTGCTTTCTTCGAGGTTTTTCTGTATAGCACCCAATTTTGATTTTTTTAAGAAAATTTACTTTTTTAAATACTTTACTTCTCAAGTTATTAAATTCCGTTTTTCGCGCCCAAATTATAGGAATAAAAGGAATTAAAGATAAAGTGAAAAATACAACTCTGGAGTTTTTTTTTACAACAACAGTGAAGAAATAGACATGTTTTAAAAATCATCATGAAAATGTGACATGATTTTGGGAGCAACTTTAAAAGAAAATAAAAAAAGACATGTCTTAAAAAATCATCTTGAAAATTGGGTGTAAAACAATTTTCACAGAAATATTAATGCAAACAAAATTTTTTTTAAACTTTGCCAAAAATTTCAATTTGGTTTTGGCAGATCTCAGTTGTGTAAAAAAACATGAAAAAAATACAACAATTTAGTTTATGTTCGAAAACACAAAGTTGCCCTGCATAATAAAGTTTGATATGTCAATCTTTTTTGAACTAAATCTCAATGCATTTAGATCTTATTGATAAAGAAAAATGATTTTTTTTTGAAGGAAATTAAAACTAATTTCATATATATAAATCTATTTAAACAATAATTATAATAATTCGATTGCATTGCAACTACATAGCAAAATCACAATGTAATAATCAGGCAATACTTTGTTTTAACAACAAATGGTGCCAAGACAACGTAGTCGATATGCCTATAGCCGGCAAACAGCCGCGCTGATAAATAACGCAACTAGAAGAAGGAAAGAGAATGAAATTAATAATCTCTTTTAAAAAATTTTAAAATCAAAGCCAGCTTGTAAGGTCTTTGTATTTGTTGATGTGAATTTAAATTAAGAAGAGCATGTTTCATATTCAAAAGTTGTACAATGTAACGGTATATCAAATCCAGCAGATCAACCAAAAGCAAATAATTTTATTTTCGTTCGTTGTCTTTTTTGAGAATATTGAATAATTTTATTTTCATTCTATGTTTCTTTAAGAATATTAATTTTGTTTTTATTCGCGTAGAGAATTAATTGAAAAATATAAATTGGTGTTCTGAATTCATTTTTCTTTATCAATAAGATCTAAATGCATTGAGATTTAGTTCAAAAAAGATTGACATATCAAACTTTATTATGCAGGGCAACTTTGTGTTTTCGAACATAAACTAAATTGTTGTATTTTTTTCATGTTTTTTTACACAACTGAGATCTGCCAAAACCAAATTGAAATTTTTGGCAAAGTTTAAAAAAAAAATTTTTGTTTGCATTAATATTTCTGTGAAAAATTGATTTTTTTTTTGACGAAGTTCAATAAAAAACACTTTAAACTAAAAACCAAAACTGTATTTTTCTTAATAATGTTAGCATTTATAAGAATAAAGTACGATTCGTTTTACTTTCCCCCACCCCTTCCTACTCTAATTTAAAACGAATAAAAACATCGGGATGTGAATTGCAGAACACCAAAAATGTTAAATTAATCCACTTTCGAGTGAATTCGGATTCTAGAACATACCCGAATAATTTTGTATATTCTAGAAATGAAATGAATTATAAATTGGTGTTCTGAATTCAGCATGTTTTTCCACATTCGAAGTTTATATTCGAAAAAAAATCTAAATGTAAACGGCTACAGCTACGCAAAAATCGACGGCGGTCGACAAAAAATTTGAAAAAAATGAACAAATTACAAAAGTAAAACAATTTACAGAGTATGAAAACAAAGATATTAAAATTTTTCAATTAATTTTCTACTCGAATAAAAACAAAATTAATACATTCGAGCCCCAACTTGCGTCGTTATGGACAGGAGAAACGCGACGCAAATCGGAACGACGCAAATCGAAACAACATTTTCTATATAAATACACTGAAATTTAATGTATTGGGGTAAATATTCAAAACAAAGCAAAAAGTTTTGTATTTTTGATAAAAAATAAGTATGAATACATTTCTTTTTATTTCGTTTACTTCAACAAATGTTTATAATTATTATAAAGAAATAAAACAATGAATTAATAAGAAACAATAAAAATTACATTCATTTACATATGTACATATGTATATTCATAAAAAGTAGATGCATTAAAAAATTTTAATTTATTTAGCTTACATTGAGCTCTCTTCAGATGATAAATCTAAATCCACAACACAACATTTGATTGGATGGATTTTGGAGAATAACACACTAAATTCTTACCATAACCAGATAGTTGTTATTAGCACCACTTATATAACAAAGAAAAGGGAATTCCCCTTACTTCACGCAATTTGAAAACTTCAGAAGTTGTGAAAATGCTAAAAGACAGAATATATGCTATACAGGCACTACAAATGCAAAAAATGGTAATCCACAATGCTGCAGTAAACAATTTAACGAAATCAAAACGACGCAAATCGAAATCAAAGCGATGCAAATCGAACCGACGCAAATCGAAATCAAAACGACGCAACTCGGACCAACGAAACTTGAAATTGCAACGACGCAAATCGAATTTTTCCAGTTTTCAAAAAGCGACGCAAATCGAAACAACTCAAATCGGGACGACGCAAGTCGGGGCTCTAGTGTATTCTTAAAGAAACATAGAATGAAAATAAAATTATTCAATACTCTCAAAAAAGACAACGAACGAAAATAAAATTATTTGCTTTTGGTTGATCTGCTTGATTTAATATACCGTTACATCGTACAACTTCTGAACATGAAACATGCTCTTGTTAGTTTAAATTCACATCAACAAATACAAAGACCTTACAAGCTGCCTTTGATTTAAAAATTTTTAAAAGAGTTTATTAATTTTATTCTTTTTTCTTCTTCTAGTTGCGTTATTTATCAGCGCAGCTGTTAGCCGGCTATAGGCATGTCGACTACGTTGTCTTGGCACCATATGTTGTTGAAACAAAGTATTGCCTGATTATTACATTGCGATTTTACAACTAAATGGAATCGTATTATTATAATTATTGTTTAAATAGATTTATATATATATGAAATTAGTTTTAATTTCCTTCAAAAAATTCATTTTTCTTTTTCAATAAGATCTAAATGCATTAAGATTTAGTTCAAAAAAGATTGACATATCAATCTTTAGTATGTAGGGCAACTTTGTGTTTTCGAAAATAAACAAAATTGTTGTTTTTTTCATGTTTTTTTACACAAGTGAGATCTGCCAAAACCAAATTGATATTTTTGGCAAAGTTTAAAAAACATTTGTTTGCATTAATATTTCTGTGAAAAATTTATTTTTTTTGATGAAGTTCAATAAAAAACACTTCAAACTAAAAACCAAAATTTTATTTTTCTTAATAATCGGGTATGTTCCAGGTTTCGACTCGGATTGAAAACGAAAAATTTTTTGAATTGGGGTTTTCAGACAAGACTAATTTTTAATCCGCACAACTTTTGTTCTTTCGTATTCACACTAGACTAATTATGCTGGCATAAAATTGTGTACGTATACAAAGCTTTGTGTGTGTTAGTATTTTCTTTGTTTATTTCGCAGAACCTGTTTTCATAAGTGTGTATGTGTTAGTTTTGTTCTGCTTGTGCGGGGTTGAAGCTGGATGAAAAAATTGTGCCAACCAAAAACCACTCTCTTCACCGAAAATGCCTACAAACTGCGATTTTATGCCAGCACAATTAGTCTTGTGTGAAAAGGCCCAATCCCCATAATTTATAAATTGGTGTTCTGAATTCAGCATGTTTTCCCACATTCGAATTTTATGTTGGAAAAAAAATCTAAATGTCAACGGCCAACGCAAAAATCGACGGCGGTCGGCAAAAAAGTTGCAAAAAAATTAACAAATTACAAAAGTAACACCCAATTTTCAGGATGATTTTTTTACTTGTCTTTAAGACATGTCTTTTTTGTTTGTAGGCATATTAGGTAGATAAGAAAGAGGGGTAGCAAAAGAAACATGGTTTCTGTTTTCGTGATTTTTTTTTACAACAACAATGAAGAAAAATACATCTCTTCGTTTGAGCTGTCATTCGCAATTTTACTATTATATTTTATTTGCATTCGTCTGTTAAGGTGGTTATTTTTCTTGTTTTAAAGCGACAAGTGCTTGTTTTTTGTTTTGTGTGTATATAAAAGATACATATATTAATATATAAATAAAAAGTGCAAATAAATATAAACCATGTGGAAAAACGAAATTGTGGAGCTTTTCTAAATATCAGGAACACGAAAACTTGTATGATGTACGTAATCCTACATATATGGACCGTGTCAAGCGATCTAGCTCTTTGTTCACAATCTGCCAAGAGCTAATGATATATACTTTTTAAAGTTATATTTTAATAAAAGACGAATTTATTTCAATTAATGTACTTATAATAATTTAACATGTTTCATTTTAATTTCAAAGTAATAAACCAAAGTATTACATTCTATGAATAGGCACAATAAAATAAGTTATTTTTCATATACAAGTTATCATATTCAAACATCGTATTCTAGTGAATACACCTAATAACAAATCCAACCACTACACACAACCATAACAACATAAAAACCACACTGAATACTTTTTAATTTTAGCTGATTTATTAAAATATAAATATCAAACTATTTAACAATAAAAACAACAAATCAAAAGAGAGAATTGTACTTTATTAAAATTAAAATGTTGAATTCACAAAATAAGAAAATGCTTTTATTTTGCTGATTAATTAGTATTGCAATTAAACTGTAAACCAGCAACATTAAATTAGGCCAAGTAAAAATTTGTAAATTATTTAAAAACCGTAAAGATAAGCACAAAATTTGTATAAAATAAGAAAGAAATTAATAAAGAGTTAGAGTTACTTCAGTACAACAGCAAACCGCGTCTTTTAATTTAAATCCGCATAACTGGCGCCCGAGCAAAATAATAAAAGAAGTGGAAGTGTTCACAAAAACAAATCAAACCGTGACAATATTAGTGAAACTTATCCTTTATTAATAATTAATAATAATTTATAAAGAAAATAATTCTTATGCAAATAACAAGAATTTAAACTGTGAAAAAAAGGAAAATTATAATCCTTTGTTTATACTAAAAAGGAACACTTAAAAAACTGTGAAAAAAGGAAAATTATAATCCTTTGTTTAATCCTTTATACAAAAAAAAGGACATTTAAACTGTGAAAAAATCATAATCCCTTCGCAATTAAGAATTTTCGGCGGACAAAAAAGTCGTGGTGTAAGGACCGGTGACATAGGAACCCGTGTTGTGCTGTTGGAAATATAGCTCTCATACGAACAAACCTCAGTTGTGACGACATCCGTACCCTAGTAGGAAGCTGAAGCCCCAAAAAGGATCCCGCGGACCGTCCGGAATGCTGCTTTTCATATTTATGTAAGACCTTTTTTTATTTATTTTATTGTATATAAAAAGGTAGGAAATTGTTCCATCTTCAACAATTATACTGCAAATTTGTGAAAAGAAGGTAAATTGTTTAAACAAAAAGAAATAAGAATAGTAATAAAAATTATTTCTAAAAATTAGAAAATCAATCAATCAACAAATTTCTAAGAAGAAAGTTTTAATAATAAATTTTTGCATTACCACTAAGTTATACCTTTAAGAGGAAAAGAATAAAATCAAGCCTTAATTAGTTTTTGAAAGAAATCATAAAGGAAAGAAATTCCAATTCGTTTATAAATTTTAAAAGTTAACCTGTCTTAAATATCAAATTTTTAACATAAATTACACTGAAACACAAAACATTATTCACTATAATATGGACCAAATAAAAGAGGCAATCACCCAATTAACTGGTGCTCTTAACGCCCAGATTGAACAAGTTAAGGTTCTAAATAATAGGTTGAGTGACCTTGAGAGGATAATTCAGCGTCCCCAGCCTGACGAAGTTGCACTGCCAGTACCACGAACAGAAACGGACTTACAAGATATTAGGAAACTCCCAGATTCTGTTAGGGACCTTCAAGTTTTCGAAGGAAACCCAATACAATATATTTCATGGATTCACAATGTTGAGTCCATTCTGGAAGATTACAAAGTAGTAAAACATAAGCCAATATACAGGGCAATTTTACAACATATTCGCCAAAAGGTTAGAGGTCCAGCGGACACGGCTCTGATCTCCTACAACATTTTCGACGAAAGTTGGGAAAAAATCAAAAACTGTTTATCTCTACACTACGCTGATAAAAGAGACGTACAAACATTAGAGTACGAATTAAGTGTAATGCGTCAGAGAAACAACACAATTGATGAATTTTATGCTAAAATAAATCATCAGCTTTCTCTCATAATAAATAAAATTAAAACTGATAACTATTCGAATGAAACGGTAGAAGCTTTAATTTCGAGCTACAGAAATCGAGCTCTAGATGTATTCATTAGGGGAATAAATGGAGAAGTCTCACGTATGCTTGCAATTCAAAAACCAAAAACTTTACCCGAGGCATACACTTCATGTCTTGAGTTCCAAAACCTACATTTTAGAAATATTTCCATACATCCACGTTATTCTAACAACATAACAAAACCACCTAACCAAATGAGTAATAATAACAAGTCAAATATTCCACCAAGAAGTTTAAACATAACCGATAGGGTTCGAATATACAATGCACCAACACAACAATTTACACCAAATTTGCCACCACCTAGGCCCACACAGCCTAAACCTCCCATACCAATGGAAGTGGATCCTTCCGTAAGAACACGCCAAATTAACTATATGAACAGACCCCAAAAGGCACCTTTACAGGATTCATCTAGCTCTTCAAATATTCCACGGAAACAGCAACGTCTTTTTAACACAGAAGTTTTGGAATCGCATGATCAATACTCGGATGTTGACGAGAGTTACGAAATGAATGGTGAAGAGGAACAAAATCCTGATTTTTTGGACGATGACGGTGATTATGAAGGAAATCAAATAAATTTTATGACGCAGGCCTCTCTAGCGTACCCTATATAGAGCTACATACGAAAGACGGAAAATCACATAAATTCCTAATAGACACTGGTGCAAACAAAAATTTCGTCTCAGAAAAATTATCATTTAACTCTAAGCCTGTTAACTGCCAATTTAGAATTCATTCTCCAGCCGGTCAGATTCCCATCACAAGAATGATAACAGGAAAATTCTTTAAAAGTTTGGGAATAGAAAAAGATATTATTTTTTTTGTTCTTCCGGGACTCAAATCGTTCGACGGTATCATAGGCGACGACACCCTTAGGAGTCTTGAAGCTGTGATTGATAGGAAAAATAACGTTCTGCATCTACTTAATGATATACAAATCCAACTCAAGGCGAAAGTATCAAAACAAGTTAATAATATTAAACTACTACAGCACGAAGAAAAGGATATCGAAAATTTAATTAATAAAAATGCTAAACTATTTGGACCAGTAACCGATTGTGGGACTGTCGAAACTAATGTCCGCGCTGAAATAAGGACAACAACAGACGAACCTATATATACAAGATCATACCCATATCCGAGTCACTTAAGATCGGAAGTAGAGGCACAAATTGCAAAAATGATCAAAGACGGTATAATAAGACCCTCGAAGAGTCCGTACAATTCACCTTTGTGGATCGTAGAAAAGAAACCCAAGCCTAATGGTGACAAACAATATAGAGTAGTTGTGGATTTTAAAAGACTAAATGCGGTAACGATTCCGGACGCGTATCCAATTCCCGATATTAACAACACACTCTCTAATCTGGGAAAAAGTAAGTACTTTACGACACTTGATTTGACTTCTGGTTTCCATCAGATAAAAATGAGAGACAGAGATATAGAAAAAACTGCATTCTCTACAAACAACGGAAAGTTCGAGTTTTTAAGACTTCCTTTTGGCCTAAGAAACGCACCCGCAATATTCCAGCGAATGATGAATGATGTCCTTCATCCATTACTAGGAAAAGCCTGCTATGTTTACATCGACGACATCATAGTGTTTGGCAAAAACAGAAAAGAACACATCGAAAATCTGGAAAAGGTTTTTTTTTTGCTCAACAAGTCTAATTTGAAGTTAAATCTTGAAAAATCTAAATTTCTACAGACAAGCGTAGAATTTCTTGGTCATATTGTATCCAACGCTGGAATACAACCTGATCCAGCAAAAATTGCGGCAATACAAAATATTCCACCACCAAAGAACCTCAAAGATTTGAAAAGCTTCCTCGGTCTTGCGTCTTACTATAGACGATTTATAAGAGATTTTGCACAAGTGGCAAAACCTCTCACAAACCTGACGAGAGGAGCAAATGCTCAGATTAAAGCCAATCAATCGAAGAAAATTACTCTTACATTGGATAATAAGGAACTTAAATCATTTAATGATTTAAAAGAACTTCTTGTATCGTCAGAAATCTTAACTTTTCCGGATTTTGACAAACCATTTCTTCTCACGACAGATGCCTCAAACTACGCGATCGGAGCTGTCTTATCCCAGGGGGAAATAGGCAAAGATCGACCAATAACTTATTTGTCAAGATCCTTAAACAAAACAGAGGAAAACTACTCCACGATAGAAAAAGAAATGTTAGCGATAATTTGGTCACTCGACAGGCTCCGCTCTTACCTTTATGGAGCTAAAGAAATAAAAATCCTCACGGATCATCAACCTCTTACTTTCGCACTAAGTAACAACAATAACAACGCAAAACTGAAGAGGTGGAAGGCGAGAATTGAGGAGTATAACTACAAGCTTATATATAAGCCAGGTAAAACAAATATGGTAGCCGATGGTCTTTCAAGATTGCTACCTGAATTGAATAGTCTATCATCTGACGAAGTTTCTCAACACAGTGCTGAAGAAGATAATACACATTTGGTACCCCACTGTGAAGCCCCAATCAACGTTTTCAGGAACCAAATAATATTTTCCGAAAAATTAGGATCTAATTATTACGAAAACCCACACAAGAACTTTCATAGACACTACGTAAAAATCAGGGGACTCAGTAAAATTAAATTAACCCAAGTTTTAAAGGAAAAACTGAGCCCTACAGTTCTGAATGGGATCAAAATCCCTGAAAAATATCTCGTATTGTTGCAGGAAGTCTGCCAAGAAAATTTCTCGAAATTTCGTATAAGAATTACGCAAAGATTTGTAGAGGATATTGAAGACGAGGAACAACAATTGATAATTATTCAAAATGAGCACAAAAGAGCTCATAGGAACTCTGAGGAAAATAGAAATCAAATACTCGAAAGGTATTACTTTCCAAAATTAGGGAAACTAATCAGATCTTTTATTAAGTCTTGTGAAGTTTGCAGGAAAAATAAATACGACAGACACCCTCCAAATCCTGAAATTCAACCAACTCCAATTCCATCGTATCCTACAGAAATACTGCACATTGACATAATGGAAATCCAACGCGAGAAATTTATAACATGTGTGGACAAATTCTCAAAATTCGTAAAATTTTTTCACATAAAAAATAAATCCGTTTTGCATATTAGAGAAAAAATTATTAAACTACTCCATTACTTTTCCGCACCAAGAGTGATTGTAATGGATAACGAAGGTAGTTTTATTAGCCCCATAGTACTTAACTATATAGAAGGCCTGGGAATTGAAACCTATTTCGCACCTCCACAAAAGAGTGAAGTAAATGGTACTATTGAAAGAGTTCACTCAACAATAATTGAAATGTTAAGATGTCTTCGTGAAGAGTATCCTGACTACTCCTTAAAGGAATTGATAACCATTACAGTAGACAGATACAATAATACGGTGCACTCGGTCACAAAGAAGAAACCAGCCGACGTTTTTTTGGAAGGACAAATAGAATTAATTATCAAAATTTAGCCAATTTTAAAGAAATAGTTAACACTGACTTAAGAAATGAGATCGAAAGGAATCAAAAAATTCAACTGTACAGGCAAAATCGTAAGAAGTCAAAACCAAAGGAATATAAACCAGGGGACATAGTTTTCAAAAGGAATAAACAGATAAAATCAAAAGATAAGCCATTATACGCTAAACAAACAGTGGGGAAGGATAATAGTGCTACAATTACTACAATTGACAATAAAAGGGTTCACAAGTCCCATCTAAAAAATTGACAAATATTTCTTTTTCAGACTAATAATTTGCGGCACTAACGCAACTGTGGACGTGTACGAATACAATAGTCCTCTGGTAGTGGTTAAGCAAGGCATTGGAAAAATCAGTAATGGAAACTTTAAAGTGATACATATGATCAACCTCAGAGAGTATGAGAAGATAGTCGAAGATATAAAAGCAGTAGTCCGCTACCAGATACAGATTGAAGGAACACTATGCCTACAGATAGAACACCAAATTACTGGAATAGAGAACCTTCTAAGTCAGCTCCACGTCAAGAATCCAACAAAACACAAGAGGTCTATTAATTGGATAGGCTCTGCCTGGAAGTGGATAGCCGGTAACCCGGACGCTACAGATTGGGATAACATTCTCAACCGCACGAACAATGTCATTAACAACAACAATAGGCAATACACAATAAACGAATATTTCATGAAAACTACAAACAACCTTTTGGACGACTACAATAGAATCTTAACCAAAGTAAATAGCAATGATACTACTAAATACGCGCAAACACTCTTTAACAGACTAGGATTGGTAAAGGAGGAAATAGCCCAAATTGTAATGGCGAGTCAGCTTGCGAAAAGCGGGATAGTGCATTCCCAGATACTGAACAAAGGTGACATTTCAAATATTCTTTCTCAAACGGAAACACTCCCATATAGAAATGAGATGGAGGCTCTCCAGTTCGCTGAACCTTCAATGGTCGTAAAAAATTCCCTTCTCCTGTATGTTGTATCATTACCACAAACAGACGATACGGTGTATAACAATATAATCATTCGTTCTAGAGTCAACAATAATAAGAGAATTTACCTCAGGTTTACTAATTTACTAGTATCTCACACAATAAAATACGGTATTAAGCAGAAATGCCTAACAATCGATGGCATAACAGTCTGCAAGTTAAACCAAGTCGAAAGTTTGGGATCAGACCGTTGTATAGCTAACCTACTTAATGGGGAAAATGCAACCTGCGAATACCAAATGGAAAATCGGCCAATAGTTGAAGTTTTGTCAGAAAGCACACTGTTTTTAACAAATTATATAGGGAATATTAAATACAGTAATGTTACTCAAAGTCTAAATGGTACATTTATCGTAAACTTCTTTAATGAAACAATAGCTCTTAATGATGCCACATACTCGAATTGGCAAACAACAACCACTCAAATTCTTCCACCTGTACTACAGGGAAACTTAACCGAGAAGGAGGTAAAATTGGACTTACAATACCTCCACCATCTTCACTTAAAAAATATAAGACATTTAGATAATCTCTCCTACAATGGCATTGTCTCTATAAGTTCGAATTTCGTATTACTTTGCTTAGGGTTTTCAGTAATATTGGTGCTTCAGTTGTACCCTAGGTGTAAAAATCATCAAAACACATTAAAATTTCCAACTCTCGCAGAATTCCCTGAAATTAAAATAAATTATCCATAACACTTAATCAGCGGGACGCTGATGCTTAAAAAGGGGGGAGTTATCATATTCAAACATCGTATTCTAGTGAATACACCTAATAACAAATCCAACCACTACACACAACCATAACAACATAAAAACCACACTGAATACTTTTTAATTTTAGCTGATTTATTAAAATATAAATATCAAACTATTTAACAATAAAAACAACAAATCAAAAGAGAGAATTGTACTTTATTAAAATTAAAATGTTGAATTCACAAAATAAGAAAATGCTTTTATTTTGCTGATTAATTAGTATTGCAATTAAACTGTAAACCAGCAACATTAAATTAGGCCAAGTAAAAATTTGTAAATTATTTAAAAACCGTAAAGATAAGCACAAAATTTGTATAAAATAAGAAAGAAATTAATAAAGAGTTAGAGTTACTTCAGTACAACAGCAAACCGCGTCTTTTAATTTAAATCCGCATAACTTACATATGTACCTACTCAAAAACCTTTAAATATTCATTTTTAAAGTGTTTCCAAATTGCTTGGCATACTTCCGGAATTGCACAAAAAAGAAAGGTTTCCCATAGTCTCGTCTGATAATTTGTGCTTTTGATGGACTCTCCAGTAGCGAGGTATTGGAGTGTAGCTGCCAGTTTCTCTGCTGGAGTTATCGCTTCTCTCAAGATGGTATCTTGTTTTACTATATCACCTTCGATTTTTGCGAGTATCAAATTAAATGTCTCTCGGCTTATTCTGATATAGTTTAGAAAAGACGACTTATCTCCCAAGAAGTCGTTCATAAGAAACGAAAATGTACCTCGCTCCACTTAGTTTTAGTCAACTAATTTTACCTCCATTGCTTTCTTCGAGGTTTTTCTGTATAGCACCCAATTTTGATTTTTTTTTAAGAAAATTTACTTTTTTAAATACTTTACTTCTCAAGTTATTAAATTCCGTTTTTCGCGCCCAAATTATAGGAATAAAAGGAATTAAAGATAAAGTAAAAAATACAACTCCGGAGTTTTTTTTTACAACAACAGTGAAGAAATAGACATGTTTTAAAAATCATCATGAAAATGTGACATGATTTTGGGAGCAACTTTAAAAGAAAATAAAAAAAGACATGTCTTAAAAAATCATCTTGAAAATTGGGTGTAAAACAATTTTCACAGAAATATTAATGCAAACAAAATTTTTTTTAAACTTTGCCAAAAATTTCAATTTGGTTTTGGCAGATCTCAGTTGTGTAAAAAAACATGAAAAAAATACAACAATTTAGTTTATGTTCGAAAACACAAAGTTGCCCTGCATAATAAAGTTTGATATGTCAATCTTTTTTGAACTAAATCTCAATGCATTTAGATCTTATTGATAAAGAAAAATGAATTTTTTTGAAGGAAATTAAAACTAATTTCATATATATAAATCTATTTAAACAATAATTATAATAATTCGATTGCATTGCAACTACATAGCAAAATCACAATGTAATAATCAGGCAATACTTTGTTTTAACAACAAATGGTGCCAAGACAACGTAGTCGATATGCCTATAGCCGGCAAACAGCCGCGCTGATAAATAACGCAACTAGAAGAAGGAAAGAGAATGAAATTAATAATCTCTTTTAAAAAATTTTAAAATCAAAGCCAGCTTGTAAGGTCTTTGTATTTGTTTTTATTTTTATTCCGGCTCTAGGTCATATATTAAATAAAACTTCTTTTTTTTGTTTTATTTAAATTTTATTTTTTTATTCCATATTTCGATCACCATCGGTTCTCTTCTTCAGGAATTTAAGTAAAGCGAACTTTATCATATTTTATAAAGCAAATTACATGTGATAGTTTGTATTTGTTGATGTGAATTTAAATTAAGAAGAGCATGTTTCATATTCAAAAGTTGTACAATGTAACGGTATATCAAATCCAGCAGATCAACCAAAAGCAAATAATTTTATTTTCGTTCGTTGTCTTTTTTGAGAATATTGAATAATTTTATTTTCATTCTATGTTTCTTTAAGAATATTAATTTTGTTTTTATTCGCGTAGAGAATTAATTGAAAAATATAAATTGGTGTTCTGAATTCATTTTTCTTTATCAATAAGATCTAAATGCATTGAGATTTAGTTCAAAAAAGATTGACATATCAAACTTTATTATGCAGGGCAACTTTGTGTTTTCGAACATAAACTAAATTGTTGTATTTTTTTCATGTTTTTTTACACAACTGAGATCTGCCAAAACCAAATTGAAATTTTTGGCAAAGTTTAAAAAAAAATTTTTGTTTGCATTAATATTTCTGTGAAAAATTGATTTTTTTTTTTGAAGAAGTTCAATAAAAAACACTTTAAACTAAAAACCGAAATTGTATTTTTCTTAATAATGTTAGCATTTATAAGAATAAAGTACGATTCGTTTTATTTTCACCCACCCCTTCCTACTATAATTTAAAACGAATAAAAACATGGGGATATGAATTGCAGAACTCCAAAAATGTTAAATTAATCCACTTTCGAGTGAATTCGGATTCTAGAACATACCCGAATAATTTTGTATATTCTAGAAATGAAATGGGCTACTCTTCCTTGTGTCCACAGATATATATTTTTTGTTCTCTTTTTTGATGAGATATTTTATACTAGCCGTACTAATTTGCTGCTTTAGGGTACCCCTAATTATCGGGTATGTTCCAGGTTTCGACTCGGATTGAAAACGAAAAATTTTTTGAATCCCCATAATTTATAAATTGGTGTTCTGAATTCAGCATGTTTTTCCACATTCGAAGTTTATATTCGAAAAAAAAATCTAAATGTAAACGGCTACAGCTACGCAAAAATCGACGGCGGTCGACAAAAAAGTTGAAAAAAAAAAATTAACAAATTACAAAAGTAGAACAATTTACAGAGTATGAAAACAAAGATATTAAAATTTTTCAATTAATTTTCTACTCGAATAAAAACAAAATTAATACATTCGAGCCCCGACTTGCGTCGTTATGGACCGGAGAAACGCGACGCAAATCGGAACGACGCAAATCCAAACAACATTTTCTATATAAATACACTGAAATTTAATTTATTGGGGTAAATATTCAAAACAAAGCAAAAAGTTTTGTATTTTTGATAAAAAATAAGTATGAATACATTTCTATTTATTTCGTTTACTTCAACAAATGTTTATAATTATTATAAAGAAATAAAACAATAAATTAATAAAAAACATAATAAAAATTACATTCATTTACATATGTACATATGTATATTCATAAAAAGTAGATGCATTAAAAAATTTTAATTTATTTAGCTTACATTGAGCTCTCTTCAGATGATAAATCTAAATCCACAACACAACATTTGATTGGATGGATTTTGGAGAATAACACACTAAATTCTTACCATAACCAGATAGTTGTTATTAGCACCACTTATATAACAAAGAAAAGGGAATTCCCCTTACTTCACGCAATTTGAAAACTTCAGAAGTTCTGAAAATGCTAAAAGACAGAACTACAAATGCTAAAAATGGTAATCCACAATGCTGCAGTAAACAATTTAACGAAATCAAAACGACGCAAATCGAAATCAAAGCGATGCAAATCGAACCGACGCAAAGCGAAATCAAAACGACGCAACTCGGACCGACGAAACTTGAAATTGCAACGACGCAAATCGAATTTTTCCAGTTTTCAAAAAGCGACGCAAATCGAAACAACTCAAATCGGGACGACGCAAGTCGGGGCTCTAGTGTATTCTTAAAGAAACATAGAATGAAAATAAAATTATTCAATACTCTCAAAAAAAAAACGATGAACGAAAATAAAATTATTTGCTTTTGGTTGATCTGCTTGATTTAATATACCGTTACATCGTACAACTTCTGAACATGAAACATGCTCTTGTTAGTTTAAATTCACATCAACAAATACAAAGACCTTACAAGCTGCCTTTGATTTAAAAATTTTTAAAAGAGTTTATTAATTTTATTCTTTTTTCTTCTTCTAGTTGCGTTATTTATCAGCGCGGCTGTTAGCCGGCTATAGGCATGTCGACTACGTTGTCTTGGCACCATATGTTCGGGTATGTTCCAGGTTTCGACTCGGATTGAAAACGAAAAATTTTTTGAATCCCCATAATTTATAAATTGGTGTTCTGAATTCAGCATGTTTTTCCACATTCGAAGTTTATGTTCGAAAAATAATCTAAATGTCAACGGCTACAGCTACGCAAAAATCGACGGCGGTCGGCAAAAAAGTTGCAAAAAAATTAACACGCCGTCCACATTTGCAATTTTGTTGCATGCAATTCTTTAAAATTCTGCTTTGGAATTGCTTTAATGTCAACATTAGAAAAATCTGGTATTGCAATTTTTGTATAAAACGTATATAAAACGTCAAATACAACAACACCGAAAATCATGTTGAATAGTAAGAATTTCAAAGCAAAAGAGAATTGCAGAGAACATGAAACTCTGTACTCCTCCCCAAGCTTCTTACCTCACTCACCTAAAAACAACCAAGAACTGCTGCAACAAAATTGCAAATGTGGACAACGTGTAAAATTACAATAATAAAACAATTTACAGAGTATGAGCCTTCACAAACGGGAACAATATTTAAGCTGGCACAATTTTTGTTCTTCTGAGAACACACTAGTCTAATTCATCTAGCATAACATGTATACGTGTACATGGCTTTGTGTGTATTAGTGTTTTACATTCATTTGATTATTGTTTTCGTCATACACACTTCGGCGCAAAATCAACTAGTAGTGAATTATTATAAACGTTGACAGGAATATGGCGGAGTTAAATATGATGATTTGGCAATTATATTAGGAGCAATTTCAAGTGCCTGCAATTTGGAAGCTGCAGCTTTAATCTTGGAAGCAGAGACAGCAGAGAAATCCAGATCTTGTCGGGTTAAGCCATGGAGGGAGTCTCGTGATTCTGGTGATAATATTCAGTTCCTCCTGCAAGAGTACAACCTGTTTGACGATGAAGAAGTGTATAATTCGTTCCTAAAATTCCAAATTATCTGCATCCTATTTAAACTTTGCTGTAATGGAAGTGTGTACCGCAATTGGGTAGGAACCGAGTTTACTGAATATTTTTGTAATGAAGGAAATTATAAGTTATGTATATTTTAGAAAACTATACAATTGTGTATTATTTATATAAAAAATCAATAAATATTGAATTGAAACTCAAGCTATTTTCGTATAATTTATTGAAAACGGTAAAAAAGAGTAAAATATTAAATATTTGGTTAAAGAATTACATATGTATGAAACATGTGTGATTTTTATAAAACTTTAGGAAAAAATTTTTGATTTATGGACGCCTGTAAATAATACAATAAAGGTGTTTAACTTATAAACATAAGTACATACTTAAGTATGCACCTATTTAATTTTTCACCTAAAATTTTTTAAATTACTTTTTAAAGATTACATTTCGCGATCGTACTATACATGTTTTTTCGCAGGTAACGAGAAGTGTAAAAACTCATCATACAAAAGGATTTCACAGGAATAGAGAACAAACAAAATAAAATAAATTTGCTACCTAATTTTTACTAATAAATGTATGTATTCTGTAAATGCATATGTAGTGGTTTTGTGCTGCTAATGCTGGGTTATGCCTGGTTGAAAAATTGTGCCAACGAAAAAAACATTCCCCTCGTTTTTCTTGCCTACAAAGTACGATGTTATGCCAGCATAATTGTTCTCGTGTGTGAAGGCCCTATGAAAACAAAGATGTTCAAATTTATCAATTAATTTTCTACAACTTTTGAACTTGATATTAGTTTAAATTCACATCAACAAATACAAAGACCTTACAAACTGGCTTTGATTTTACAATTTTTTAAAAGAAATTATTAATTTTATTCTCTTTTCAACTTCTAGTTGCGTTATTTATCAGCGCGGCTGTTTGCCGGCTATAGACATATCGACTACGTTGTCTTGGCACCATATGTTGTTAAAACAAAGTATTGCCTGATTATTACATTGCGATTTTACAACTAAATGCAATCGTATTATTATGATTATTGTTTAAATAGATTTATATATATGAAATTAGTTTTAATTTCCTTCAAAAAATTCATTTTTCTTTTTCAATAAGATCTAAATGCATTAAGATTTAGTTCAAAAAAGATTGACATATCAAACTTTAGTATGTAGGGCAACTTTGTGTTTTCGAAAATAAACAAAATTGTTGTTGATATTTTTGGCAAAGTTTAAAAAACATTTGTTTGCATTAATATTTCAGTGAAAAATTGAATTTTTTTGATGAAGTTCAATAAAAAACACTTCAAACTAAAAACCAAAACTTTATTTTTCTTAATAATCGGGTATGTTCCAGGTTTCGACTCGGATTGAAAACGAAAAATTTTTTGAATCCCCATAATTTATAAATTGGTGTTCGGAATTCAGCATGTTTTTCCACATTCGAAGTTTATATTCGAAAAAAAATCTAAATGTAAACGGCTACGGCTACGCAAAAATCGACGGCGGTCGACAAAAAAGTTGAAAAAAAAAATTAACAAATTACAAAAGTAAAACAATTTACAGAGTATGAAAACAAAGATATTAAAATTTTTCAATTAATTTTCTACTCGAATAAAAACAAAATTAATACATTCGAGCCCCGACTTGCGTCGTTATGGACCGGAGAAACGCGACGCAAATCGGAACGACGCAAATCGAAACAACATTTTCTATATAAATACACTGAAATTTAATTTATTGGGGTAAATATTCAAAACAAAGCAAAAAGTTTTGTATTTTTGATAAAAAATAAGTATGAATACATTTCTATTTATTTCGTTTACTTCAACAAATGTTTATAATTATTATAAAGAAATAAAACAATAAATTAATAAAAAACATAATAAAAATTACATTCATTTACATATGTACATATGTATATTCATAAAAAGTAGATGCATTAAAAAATTTTAATTTATTTAGCTTACATTGCGCTCTCTTCAGATGATAAATCTAAATCCACAACACAACATTTGATTGGATGGATTTTGGAGAATAACACACTAAATTCTTACCATAACCAGATAGTTGTTATTAGCACCACTTATATAACAAAGAAAAGGGAATTCCCCTTACTTCACGCAATTTGAAAACTTCAGAAGTTGTGAAAATGCTAAAAGACAGAAAATATGCTATACAGGCACTACAAATGCTAAAAATGGTAATCCACAATGCTGCAGTAAACAATTTAACGAAATCAAAACGACGCAAATCGAAATCAAAGCGATGCAAATCGAACCGACGCAAATCGAAATCAAAACGACGCAACTCGGACCGACGAAACTTAAAATTGCAACGACGCAAATCGAATTTTTCCAGTTTTCAAAAAGCGACGCAAATCGAAACAACTCAAATCGGGACGACGCAAGTCGGGGCTCTAGTGTATTCTTAAAGAAACATAGAATGAAAATAAAATTATTCAATACTCTCAAAAAAGACAACGAACGAAAATAAAATTATTTGCTTTTGGTTGATCTGCTTGATTTAATATACCGTTACATCGTACAACTTCTGAATATGAAACATGCTCTTGTTAGTTTAAATGCACATCAACAAATACAAAGACCTTACAAGCTGGCTTTCATTTTACAATTTTTAAAAGAGATTATTAATTTTATTCCTTTTTCTTCTTCTAGTTGCGTTATTTATCAGCGCGGCTGTTAGCCGGCTATAGGCATGTCGACTACGTTGTCTTGGCACCATGTGTTGTTGAAACAAAGTATTGCCTGATTATTACATTGCGATTTTACAACTAAATGGAATCGTATTATTATAATTATTGTTTAAATAGATTTATATATATGAAATTAGTTTTAATTTCCTTCGAAAAATTCATTTTTCTTTATCAATAAAATCTAAATGCATTGAGATTTAGTTCAAAAAAGATTGACATATCAAACTTTATTATTTAGGGCAACTTTGTGTTTTCGAAAATAAACAAAATTGTTGTTTTTCATGTTTTTTTACACAAGTGAGATCTGCCAAAACCAAATTGATATTTTTGGCAAAGTTTAAAAAAAAATTTGTTTGCATTAATATTTCTGTGAAAAATTAAATTTTTTGATGAAGTTCAATAAAAAACACTTCAAACTAAAAACCAAAATTTTATTTTTCTTAATAATCGGGTATGTTCCAGGTTTCGACTCGGATTGAAAACGAAAAATTTTTTGAATCCCCATAATTTATAAATTGGTGTTCTGAATTCAGCATGTTTTTCCACATTCGAAGTTTATGTTCGAAAAAAAATCTAAATGTCAACGGCCACAGCTACGCAAAAATCGACGGCGGTCGGCAAAAAAGTTGCAAAAAAATTAACAAATTACAAAAGTAACACCCAATTTTCAGGATGATTTTTTTACTTGTCTTTAAGACATGTCTTTTTTGTTTGTAGGCATATTAGGTAGATAAGAAAGAGGGGTAGCAAAAGAAACATGGTTTCTGTTTTCGTGATTTTTTTTACAACAACAATGAAGAAAAATACATCTCTTCGTTTGAGCTGTCATTCGCAATTTTACTATTATATTTTATTTGCATTCGTCTGTTAAGGTGGTTATTTTTCTTGTTTTAAAGCGACAAGTGCTTGTTTTTTGTGTATATAAAAGATACATATATTAATATATAAATAAAAAGTGCAAATAAATATAAACCATGTGGAAAAACGAAATTGTGGAGCTTTTCTAAATATCAGGAACACGAAAACTTGTATGATGTACGTAATCCTACATATATGGACCGTGTCAAGCGATCTAGCTCTTTGTTCACAATCTGCCAAGAGCTAATGATATATACTTTTTAAAGTTATATTTTAATAAAAGACGAATTTATTTCAATTAATGTACTTATAATAATTTAACATGTTTCATTTTAATTTCAAAGTAATAAACCAAAGTATTACATTCTATGAATAGGCACAATAAAATAAGTTATTTTTCATATACATATGTACCTACTCAAAAACCTTTAAATATTCATTTTTAAAGTGTTTCCAAATTGCTTGGCATACTTCCGGAACTGCACAAAAAAGAAGGGTTTCCCATAGTCTCGTCTGATAATTTGTGCTTTTGATGGACTCTCCAGTAGCGAGGTATTGGAGTGTAGCTGCCAGTTTCTCTGCTGGAGTTATCGCTTCTCTCAAGATGGTATCTTGTTTTACTATATCACCTTCGATTTTTGCGAGTATCAAATTAAATGTCTCTCGGCTTATTCTGATATAGTTTAGAAAAGACGACTTATCTCCCAAGAAGTCGTTCATAAGAAACGAAAATGTACCTCGCTCCACTCAGCATTTCCGCCATTGCTTCACCCACTGACTAGTTTTAGTCAACTAATTTTACCTCCATTGCTTTCTTCGAGGTTTTTCTGTATAGCACCCAATTTTGATTTTTTTAAGAAAATTTACTTTTTTAAATACTTTACTTCTCAAGTTATTAAATTCCGTTTTTCGCGCCCAAATTATAGGAATAAAGGGAATTAAAGATAAAGTAAAAAATACAACTCTGGAGTTTTTTTTTTACAACAACAGTGAAGAAATAGACATGTTTTAAAAATCATCATGAAAATGTGACATGATTTTGGGAGCAACTTTAAAAGAAAATAAAAAAAGACATGTTTTAAAAAATCATCGTGAAAATTGGATGTAAAACAATTTACAGAGTATGAAAAAGATATTCAAATTTTTCATTTAATTTTCAACGCGAATAAAAACAAAATTAATATTCTTAAAAAAACATAGAATGAAAATAAAATTATTCAATGCTCTCAAAAAAGACAACGAACGAAATTAAAATTATTTGCTTTTGGTTGATCTGCTTGCCTGGCGTTATTTATCAGCGCGGCTGTTTGCCGGCTATAAACATATCGACTACGTTGTCCTGGCACCATTTGTTGTTAAAACAAAGTATTGCCTGATTATTACATTGCGATTTTACAACTAAATGCATTCGAATTATTATAATTATTGTTTAAATAGATTTATATATATGAAATTAGTTTTAATTTCCTTCAAAAAATTCATTTTTCTTTATCAATAAGATCTAAATGCATTGAGATTTAGTTCAAAAAAGATTGACATATCAAACTTTATTATGTAGGGCAACTTTGTGTTTTCGAACATAAACAAAATTGTTGTATTTTTTTCATGTTTTTTACACAAGTGAGATCTGCCAAAACCAAATTGAAATTTTTGGCAAAGTTTAAAAAAAATTTGTTTGCATTAATATTTCTGTGAAAAACAGAATTTTTTTGATGAAGTTCAATAAAAAACACTTCAAGCTAAAAACCAAAATTGTATTTTTCTTAATAATGTTAGCATTTATAAGAAAAATGTACGATTCGTTTTACTTTCACCCACCCCTTCCTACTCTAATTGAAAACGAATAAAAACATGGGGATGTGAATTGCAGAACACCAAAAATGCTAAAGTAATCCACTTTCGAGTGAATTCGGATTCTAGAACATACCCGCATGTTTCTTTTGCTATCACTGTTTCTTAGGCATGACATGTCTTTTTTGTTTGTAGGCATATTTGGTAGATAAGTTTACGTTCAGACGAATCATGTCTTATTGACATGATTCTTACTTTTTCTTTGAACTTTCTTTGGCGTTCACACAAGTCATGTCTTGTTGACGACTTGTTTTTTATGTACTGACAGTACATGAACATGCGTACTTGTTTCTTTTCCCCTCGTCGATCTCGGCTATAAAATAGCAATCATGTCAATAAGACAAGATTCGTCTGAACGTAAACTTATCTACCAAATATGCCTACAAACAAAAAAGACATGTCATGCCTACAAGCAAAAAAGACATGTTAAAGACAAGTAAAAAAATCCTCGTTAAAATTGTGTGTTAGAAGTTGATTTTGTACTACCAGATAGTACATGTGTCGCAAGTTTACTTGACACAGCCCGACTTTTCATAAGGAACCGTGTAACTTGATATAAAAATTTTAATTTTGAACTGTTAATATCAAAATTTTTGTTATTTTTTAAATAAATATTACAGTTTCAAATAAAATTATGTTAATATGCTATTATTTCCATATAAAATACTTATAAGAAATAAGCTTTGTATATCTCTTTCTCTCTTTAGCAAATCCCTTATTCCCATAAAGCAACATAAAATATTTTGCGGTTTTTAACTTTTAGAAAGTTAACTGAAACTATAACTTTTTTCGTAGTCTCCCGGGTATAAGCTATACATCAATCCACGTGTATTATGTCAGCTTTTAGTTGCAGGTAGCGCAATAAGTGGCCACCAAACGGTTTCCGTGCAATTAGTTATATACTAAAAATAGTGTTTTCAGCGATTTTTTTTCTTTTTTAGTTATCTAGGACTATAACTTTTTTCGGAAAATCTCCCGGGATGCAACCGAAATATTGCTTATACATCAATAGACGCGTATTAACTGCAGCTTTTGACTGTTATTCGTGTGTAAAACACTATAAAATTGCTTTTATCGTATTTTGATTTTTAGAAAGTATGCTGGGACTATAAGTTTTTTTTCGGAAAAGGTCAAGGGGTACAACCTATACATCAATCGACGCTTATGAGCGTATACGTTAAAAAGCAGGTAGCGTGATATGTGGTTATCTAAATTCTTGCTTGTTATGAGTGCGAAACTAATTTTTTTACTTTTTGGCAGTGGTTTTTCATTGGTCTCACGAAAAAAATTTTTTACTACGATTTGCTTGCATGGTCAATTCCTATCGATCGCATGTAGCGCCATATACATGTAAAGTTTTGTTCTACTGTTATCGTGAAAAACTCGATGAAAAGTGGTCCAAGTAAACCTTGAATTTATTTCACTGCGAAATTTGATTTTTGCGTGGTGTAGATATCAACTTTCTTCTATTAAATTAATTAATATATAGTTATTAATTTAATGCATTCGTTCACAATTTGTTTTCATAAATAAAGTGGAAAGTTTATAAAAACAATAAAGTTATTTAATAAATTTGTTTTTCTCATGACGATATAAGCCAATATTAGCACAATTGTGAATGGTTGGCTTGAGTATGAGTGTGAACTCATTTTTATCTTTGTGTCCTGGCAACTCCGTCTGCATGATATTTTATTAATTATCACCTAAGCGATTTTTTGAAAAGTGTGGGTATCACTGATTAATAGTCGTTCTTTCCGAAGAGCTTAACAGGGCACACCTCGTTCCGTGATATTTTTGCTAAATAAAAAAAGTAATATATTCTATACCCCATAATATCGAACAATAAAACATATTTGCCTTAATAAAAACATATTCAGTAATATTTTGAGTAAAAACTACAGTTTATCAAAAGTTTATATAGTTCATATTTCTTACAACAAAGATTTGGAATTGCATACGTCGTTTGCGTAAGTATATGCCAATTTGGGTGAACATAATCACACGAATTTATAACATCTAGGCTAATATTAATAATTTGAAAAAAAGTGAATGTGTGTGTTTGGGGGAGTATGACGATGGCTGCAGACGAAATGTATTTGAGATTCCTTGAATGTAAAATTGTAATATATTAACAAACTAATTTATGTATGTATATACCAGTTACATACATATATCAAGTTTTATTATTAAAATAAGAATTTTTTTAATATGGCAACTTAACACAAGTAGCCATATAATCCCATGCGTAAGTAGTTTTCTGACATTTTTTCTTTTGCTTTAAGTATCAAAATAGATTGTGACGTTTAATAAAAGTATATATCTGTGTCGTTTTATCATAACATCTTAAGTCCTATCTTAATATATTAGACTTAAGATGTTATGATAAAACGACACAGATATGTATGTATGTAAATGGTTGTTAATATGTTTTCAAAGTGTCAAAAAAACCATAGGAAACATCATAAAACCAAAATATGTAAAAAATTATTAGTATTTGAAGTAACTATTAATTTTCATATCAAAAGTAATTTGTACTGTGACGAATAATTAAAAAAAGTTGTTTCTACCAATGAATAAGTTATGTATGTACGTAAGTTTATAATGATATAAAGGATTAGTGGACACTGAGTGAAAATTATAAATATGTTCTTTATTTAAAACATTTGCATTTAAAAAGGTTATTTATTCTGCTGCTAGAAAGTGGGGTTAGTTTAATTTGCTTCATACGGAATTGAAAGTTTTTAATTCGTGAACAAATTATATGTTTGATGTAAGTACGTCGTTATGGCACCATGGAGTTGCTAACTGAATTGATTGATTCTTTATAACTTATTAAAATTCAAATATTTTCTTATCTAAATGATATAAAATTAATAGCATTTTCAGGCCTTTGTTGAGTAGAAAACTGTTATGATTATTGTGTCTTTCCATTATTGAATGTTAACTCTGGGAATAAAATAAACTCCAAATATTTTATCCTCGGAGGCCATACGAGCCGTTCTGTTACCAATTTCAAAATTTGACAGTCTGTATCTCTACAATCGTGGTTAATATCTATATCCATTAAATTTAATTTTTCTTTTGCTTTTATACAGTTAATACATTTTTTATTATTATTGTTACAATCTTTATAATTATGACCGCTTTCGCTACATTTAGCACAAATTTGAACTTCATGTTTACAATACTTCGCCGTATGGTTAAATCCCCAACACTTGTAACATCTCATTACATTACAACTTTCATATACAGGACACCTGTCCCATTCAATGTTTATTTTGTTTTTCTTCATAATCATTTCGAATCCTTCTCCATCTGTTTCTATCAGCGCATTATATACCCTAGGGTTCTTAAAGGATTTATATACCTTAATACATTCCAAAAATTTACAATCAACATTATTTTGTTTTTTAATTGCTTCCACAATACTACTTTTCTGTAACTCCTCATTCAAACCTATATAAACCGAGGATGCCAGTTTTTTTTCGAGCTTCATCGCCAAATGGCTTGTAGAATGTCGCCAAAATCGCTAAAATATCGCCAAAATATTAAAGAATGTAATTTAAGTAATAAAATATATTTTTATTTTTTATTACAAAAAATTGTAGCAGTTTTTCTAGTTTAACATTCGAATGCATTACCAAATATCGCCAAAATCGGGCAAATATCGCCAAAATATAAAATAATGTATTTTTTTTTGCTAATTTTTTGTTTTAATTTTATTAATACAAACATTGTTTTTTTTTTTTTTTTTTTTTTTAATTAACAAACACAAACTTCGAAGCTACTGGGCTTATCTGCAGAGACACCCGGAGTCTGCGGCAGGAGTCGAACCTACGACCTTCGGACTACCAGTCTAGTACACTAGCTACTAGTCTACGAAGGCACTCTGTTATATGTACATATAAAAATTCAGTTATTGTATTATCAAAATACAATCCTTACAAAAATTAAAAAAGCATTTCATATCAAAAAATATTGAAGTAAATTAGTAAAAGGTACATTGGTTAAATATTGGAAAAAAAAATTTCAAAAAAAACCTAAAAAACTAATCAATGCTTCAGTGCTGAGATCAAAATAAAAAATTAAAAAGTAAGAAAAACCATTTAGGCTCACACGTCAAGTGTCGAATCAAAATTTTTGTACTCGGTATTTTCTTCATCATTATTGTTATTTGCATCCTTATTGTGGTACATTTCTTTTGAATTGAACCTACCTAACATATCTTCATTTGGAACGAATGTTTTACAACATATACTGTTTACATTCTTTTTTTATGAATTTATTTTTTATTTTTTTCCCACTAATTTTATTTATTGTATCTTCATTAGACTGAACTAACAATAAGTATTCAAATCTTAAATATAAATATAATAATTAGGCCCAACCAGTGTCGGACATAAACTTAGTGATAGTAATTAAAAATAAATAAATGTCGTATTAAGCACAAGAATATTCTCAAAAAATTTCATCCGGAGTGTCGCGTACTAAAGCCGTAGTATCCCTCTTTTTCAAGCGGATGTGTCCAGGAAAGTTCAAGATGTTACGAGCAAGCGGATTAAGATGGGACTCGAGTTTCGTTAAATATTTGCCTGCATATTTTGCAATTTCTGCAGTCACAAGTGGCATATTTAAATCACGATGTAAAATTGAATTTTTCATGTACCAAGGAGCCGATGTTATTAACCTTAAAATTTTGTTTTGCATTCGTTGGATTCTCTCTACATTGGAAGCTGAAGCAGTGCCCCATATCTGAATTCCGTAACACCATATGGGTTTCAAAAGCGACTTGTATATTAAAAGTTTACAATCTAGACTGAGTGTAGAATTTCTACCAATCAGCCAATGTATCTGAGTTAATTTAAGTTTTATTTGTGTCAGCTTAGAGTCAATGTGGTGTTTCCATGTAAGCCGTCGGTCAAGGTGTATACCAAGGTATTTCACCTGTGAATGTTGAGGAACAACTTGATTGTTGATACGAATAGGGGAACAAGTGTCTCTTCGTAGGGTAAATGTGACATGAACACACTTTTGTTCATTTACTTTTATTCTCCATAAGTTCAACCACAGCCCCAACAGGTTAATATGTTCCTGAAGATCTCGGGATGCCTCGTGAGGGTTTTCATGCATACTAAGGCAGGCTGTATCATCGGCAAATGTAGAAGTGAAGATATTACTGCTCAGAGGCATATCACAGGTAAAAATCAAGTACAAAACTGGCCCCAGTATACTCCAGTTTCGGGCACACTCGTGAAGTCTCCTTCCACGACAGTGAACTTCCGGGCAAGAATGTAACTTTCTAATAGATTCACAATGTTCATTGGTAGATATCTCCTCAATTTCAAAATCAGGCCCTCATGCCACACTTTATCAAATGCTTGAGAAACATCAATAAAGAGGGAAGAACAATACTTCTTTTCCTCAAATGTTCTTCTTATGAAATGAACCAATCTATGAGTTTGTTCAATGGTGCTATGCTGACTTCTAAACCCAAATTGATGGTCCGGTATGCACCCATTATCAGCTAGAATTGGAGACAATTTTGTCATGAGAAGTTTTTCGAAGAGCTTTGAAATTGTTGACAGCAAACTTATTGGCCTCTATGACTCAGCCTTAGTAGGATCTTTGCCCGCCTTTGGAATCATTTTGACCATGGCAAGTTTCCAGCTGTGTGGATAATACTGCAATCGTAAAATGCCATTAAAAATAAATAACAGCATTCTAATAGCAATACGAGGCAAATTCATCAGCATCTTGTTACTAATTCCATCAATACCCGGGGCCTTCTTTGGGTTGGTTTCAGCAATTAGTTTTTGCACATCACGCATCTTAAACTTCATGGGTCGAGGGGGTAGAGCAACTACACTCGGCAAATCAACAGCACCAGTACATGAGTTTGGGGTAAATACGTGTTTTAAATGCTCAGCAAATATGTTACCTTTTTCAGTATTGGTTCTTGCCCAACCTCCGGTAGAAGTCCGCAAGGGTGGTTTAGACTCAACGGGTGTTTTAAGTTTTTTAGCAGCGCGCCACAAGGAGTAATTAGATGCTGGTGTGACATCGAGACCTTCCAGATAGTTCTTAAGAGAAGCAGATTTTTCAGATGCAAGCAACTCTTGGAGTCGTTTAGTGCATTCTCTAAGTCTGATTTTATGTTGTGGTGATCTGTGCTGTTGCCATTTCTTTCTAGCTCTTCTTTTTTCACATACGAGACGTTCAATATCCGCAGAATAAATTCTATTAAACCCAGTCTGCGGATGGGAGGTAGTGGCATGTTTAGCAGCCTCTTTAATATTCTCGGTAAGATTGGCAATAAGTTCAATATCATCGGGAGTTCTAAGCCTGATGTTTTCCGTACAATGACTACTGAGATATTTTTTGAACCCCAGCCAGTTAACACGATTTATCATCTTCACATATGGGTGAGGTAAGTCACTTCTTAGTGGGCTACAAATTGTAACGATCGTGGGAGTGTGATCGGAGGAGAGATCATGTGAAGCTTCAACATGAATTAAATCCCTAGGGATATTTTTCATGACCCCAAAATCTATAACATCCGGAATTTTTTGTATGTCAGTAGGCCAGTAAGTGGGCTCCCCGCTCGAAATGACATCCAAACCCATTTTTGAAATTGTGTTGAACAATGCTCGACCTCTAGGTGTAATAAGACGCGATCCCCAGAACGTATGTTTTGCATTGTAGTCTCCAGCTGCTACGAAACAAGGGCCAAGAGTTTTGTAAAAATCCTCGTATTGACCCTCACTGATTGAAAATCTGGGAGGGGAGTAAACTGATGATATTACGAGATTTGAACAAAAATTTTCTATGCAAATATTTGTTGCTTGTAGATGGTCTTCACAAGTGTTCTCAAGAATATAGTGTTTGAGTCTTGACTTTATTAGAATTGCTGATCCTCCGCATGCTCTTCCTCTCGGGTCCTTTGTATCGTATAAGGTGTAGCCACTCATTTTAAATAGGCTTCTCGAAGTCAAATGAGTCTCAGATACCAACATTATATCAATATTCTTCACCGTGAGGAAGTGCTCAAGTTCGTTTCTATGTTGGCGAATGCCGTTTGCGTTCCAGAAACATAACTTTAACGTGTTCATGGCTTGTTAACTAATGCTTGAAGCAGTGTGTTCTGCATTCGCAGCATTTCTTGCATCATGCTAGTCATATTTGTTGTAAAGTTGTTTATAGTTTGCACCAAATTATCAATAGTATTTTCAAGGCGACTGAAATTAAAGCTTGCATTTGCATTTGTTGTATTAGTTGGTGGTGACACTTTTTGCATGGGAACGGAGTTGATCTTCACAGCGTCAGCATACGATACTTGTGTAGAGATTGGTTGGGCCATTACAGGATAAGTGGCGGAGTACGTATTTCCTATTTGCGCTGAGACTACTTTAGGCTTTTGACTCATAGCCTGTTTAACGAAAGAGTATACAGGACATCCCCTGTAGTTAGCAGTGTGATTACCTCCACAATTACTGCACTTCTTTTCCTTCTGGTCCTTCGACTTATTGCAAATAGCAGTATTGTGTAATTCACCGCACACAACACAAACAGTAGGTAATTTGCAGTAAGTTTTTGTGTGGCCATATTCTTGACAATTATGGCACTGTACGGGTCCTGAGCGCTTGTGTGGTTCTTCAACTGTGGTTTTCCGGTATAACAGATATTTTAAATTATAAATAGGATGTGTCTCATTTTTCTTCAGTTTAATATCATTTGGTTCCAGTTCAACGCGAAATAAGGGTTGGGGGATCTTCTCCCTGTTTATTATGTTAGAGACATTTTTAACCTTAAATCCTTGGAGGGTGAGAGCATCTTTTATTTCCTCAATAACAACATAAGAATCTATGCCCTTCAATACGATCTGTAGGCCTTTAGCATTCTTAAGCTGGAATGTGTAGAAACTTGTTTTACTTTTTTCAAATTCGTTAACCATTTTGCGGAAATC
>OY813003.1:11261028-11268528 GCA_963681545.1 Germaria angustata | reverse complement strand
ATATATATATATATATATATATATATATATATATAATGAAAATTTTGTTCAAATTGCTTTATATTAAATTCAAACTATTTTGAACCTTTAATATTTTGTTGGGTACCCCTTTTGGCGTATTACTGCGGCACATCTTTATGGCATTGTTTTTACCAAATCCCAACACTGCTGAGGGGTAGAGTTGTTGCATTGTGCCTGGATATGTTCCCAAATTGCATTTTTATTTGCAGCCTTCTTGGCCGCGACTGCCTGTTTTTCCACACCCCATAGGTTTTCTATGGAGTTCAAAGCGGAACTTTGAGTTGGCCAATCCAGAACTCTTATGTTTTGATCATCGAACCATGATTTAACAACCCGTGATTTGTGCTTCGGGTCGTTATCTTGCTGAAGTATTCACGCCGGAGGTAAATCGTCTTCATAACCGTTGGTCAAATTGTTCCTTAAGATCTTTCTGTATACTTCTCCAATTATTTTCCCATCAATTTTCACTAGAGGACCAACCCCGGAAGAAGTAAAGCAACCGCACACCATTACTGAGGACCCTCCATGCTTTAGGTTTTTTTTTAGTGTAGTTTGGGTCTAAATGTTTGTTGACCGGTCGTCGTACATAGGGTCTACCATCGTTTCCTAAAACATTAAACTTTGAGTAATCACTCCACACTACGCAATTTACGCAACGTAAATTGCAAACGCTGCTGAATATTTTTTCTTGAAATATGGTTTTTTCTCGCTATATGACCACAAAGTTTATTTTCGGTCAGACATCTTCTCACAATTCTTGCAGATATTTAAGACCGTGTTCCATGCACGATCTTATTTGTATAGCTGTGAGGAATGGGTCAGCTTTACTCACCCTGACCATCAGCCTATTTTCAACATTTTTTGTTTTACGTTGTTTATTTGATTTCAGGTTGTTAAATGTTTTGTATTTTTGGTAATGCTTAGTAGCGTTGACAACCTTTCCACGTGATAATGAGAAAGTTTTAACCACTTCAGCAACTGCACCAACATTATGGAAGCAATTGCAAATGATCTCCCTCACAGCGGCAGTGGAACTCTTAATTTTACCCATAACTTGACAACGACAGACAAAACAACAAGAAAAGGTTATAAAATAAATTAATTGACAAATAACACTTTTAAGCTTTCAAGAAAAATATGCTTAATGCAAACATTTACATTTGAGGTAATGTTATACTCACGAAGTCTGCGCTCAAGTAAATCGCGCGCGCGCTTGTGTGTGTGTGTTCTTGTTTTTTCTGTTCTTTGTGCTTTTCTATTATTTTACTGATATGGAATTATAACAAAGTTGATAATGTCACGGCCGCAGGGACCAGTGAGGTTTCCGTCTAGCTCGCTATCCTGACAGCAACTCAGCGGATTCCAGCCCTTCTCACTGGGTGCACCGTACACTAAAAAAAATACATAAGATGAAAATTAAATCTAAAATAAAACTAAATCATTTATAGATGAAGTAATGGTGCGAGGTACACCAGTGACCATCAAAGCAGAAGCTCTCAGTATTCTCTCTATGTTCCCACGATAGGTGGCCTTTCCCATGGCTGGTCATAAGATTGGTCCTTATTTGACTTGAAATTTTTTTTTCAATATTTTTAATGCAGGGCCCTTTTAAATTGTTCATTATACCAAACATATGAGTCTGTAAAAGTTTCAAGTCGATATTTTAAAATTAACACATGCCGCATTGAGGTTTAAAATTTTTCTGATGAACAACTTAATATTTCATGCAGTTCAGACCTTATACTATTTCTCAACAACAATCTAGTTCGGTAGCTACCCGGGGCAGAAAATTAATTGTGAATCATAGACTGTCAGCTGGTATGGACAAATGTAAAGTAAGCGATAAGGATGCTGTTCATCTACTGAGTGCATGCGTAGAAAGTTTATGCTTGAAACCAATGGATTATGTTATAAATCGATCTTTAATCAGAAGAGCCCATCAACAATATAGCAAAGATATAGCGAGAAATATTCAATCCGAGTTTATGGAGTTAAATGATACAAAGCTTCTCCCAAATGTGACAGGAATAGAGAAACAAGATCGTTTGCCCGTTATTATCAAAACGCTTTCTACAGAACAGCTATTAGGGGTTCCAAATATTCCATCGGGATCGGGTAAAGAAATTTCTAGTTCAGTTTTTGATACTTTGGAGAATTGGGGCTTGCTGGAAAAAATTCAAGCTTTTGTATTTGATACAACATCTTCGAACACCGTTAGATTAATGGAGCTTGCACACTGCTGGAGATGAAATTAGGACGTAGTATGCTGTTCCTGGCATGTCGCCATCATATTTTCGAAATAATTTTACAAGCGGCTACTTTATCAGTGCAATTCTTCATCCGGTCCCGACATTCCATTATTTAAAAAGATTAAATCATCTTAACGCTTACAATATATCAGACTGCAATACGAGTAATGAACTGGTTCGACTTATTGGTGAAAACCGACAGGAAGCGCTTTTATTCTGTCTTAGAACCCTTAGACATGAACAGGAGCCTCGTCATAAATACACAGAGTTCTTAGAACTCATCGTCATTCTTTTGGGAGGAATTCTTCCAAATGGAAATAAAATACGGAAGCCCGGCGCTTATCATCAGGCCTGATGGATAACCAAGGCTACTAATTCAATAAAAATATATCTCTTAATAAAAGAATTCCCAATTACAGAAGGTGAGGAGAAAGCATAATGTAGTATATGTGGTTTTATTGTAGTTGATTGCATAAAACCATGGTTTAATGTAAATAAAAGCACTGAAGCTCCATGGAACGACATTCAACTTCTAAAAATTTTAAATAAGTATAAAGAAAAAGATCCTGTAGTTGCAGGAGCTTGCTTGCAAACATTTTTAAATCTCTTTGGTACTTAGCTGATGAGCCAGTTCTCTTTTTCCTTTTTGATGACAATGTACCACTTGAAGTTAAGCAACAAATGACAAAAAATTGCGGAAGTTAAACAATAGTAAAGAAACTGAAGATGTTGAAGATGACAATTTAGCTCCGAAATAATATTTGCTACCCTATAGCGAATTTAATGATTTTTTGGAAAAGGATTTACCATGCAGCATAATCACCAAAAAGTCCTTGATGTTATTTGAGCGTCTGAAAATAAACACATCGTTTATCGAAACTGATGCCAGTGAATTGTCTCGCAATGAATACTTCAAAAAAGGAAGGGAAATATTAACGTCGATAAATGCTGTTAATCGGGTATGTTCCAGGTTTCGACTCGGATTGAAAACGAAAATTTTTTTGAATCCCCATAATTTATAAATTGGTGTTCTGAATTCAGCATGTTTTTCCATATTCGAAGTTTATGTTCGAAAAAAAACTAAATGTCAACGGCCACAGCTACGCAAAAATCGACGGCGGTCGGCAAAAAAGTTGCAAAAAAATTAACAAATTACAAAAGTAACACCCAATTTTCATGATGATTTTTTACTTGTCTTTAAGACATGTCTTTTTTGTTTGTACGCATATTAGGTAGATAAGACAGAGGGGTAGCAAAAGAAACATGGTTTCTGTTTTCGTGATTTTTTTACAACAATGAAGAAAAATACATCTCTTCGTTTTAGCTGTCATTCGCAATTTTACTATTATATTTTATTTGCATTCGTCTGTTAAGGTGGTTATTTCTCTGTGTTCTTTTTTATTTTTCTTGTTTTAAAGCGACAAGTGCTTGTTTTTTGTTTTGTGTGTATATAAAAGATACATATATTAATATATAAATAAAAAGTGGAAATAAATATAAACCATGTGGAAAAACGAAATTGTGGGGCTTTTAATATCTAAATATCAGGAACACAAAAGCTTGTACGTAATCCTACATATATGGACCGTGTCAAGCGATCTAGCTCTTTGTTCACAATCTGCCAAGGGCTAATGATATATACTTTTTAAAGCTATATTTTAATAAAAGACGAATTTATTTCAATTAATGTACTTATAATAATTTAACTTGTTTTATTTTAATTTTAAAATAATAAACCAAGGTATTACATTCTATGAATAGGCACAATAAAATAAGTTATTTTTCATATACATATGTACCTACTCAAAAACCTTTAAATATTCATATTTAAAATGTTTCCAAATTGCCTGGCATACTTCCGGAACTGCACGACAAAGAAAGGTTTCCCATAGTCTCGTCTGATATTTTGTGCTTTTGATGGACTCTCCAGTAGCGAGGTATTGGAGTGTGGCTGCTAGTTTCTCTGCTGGAGTTATCACTTCTCTCAAGGTGGTATCTTGTTTTACTATATCACCTTCGATTTTTGCGAGTATCAAATTAAATGTCTCTCGGCTCATTCTGATATAGTTCAGAAAAGACGACTTATCTCCCAAGAAGTCGTTCATAAAAAACTAAATGTACCTCGCTCCACTCAGCATTTCCGCCATTGCTTCACCCACTCACTAGTTTTAGTCAACTAGTTTTACCTCCATTGCTTTCTTCGAGGTTTTTCTGTATAGCACCCAATTTTGATTTTTTTAAGAAAATTTACTTTTTTACTTCTTTTTAGAGATTTTTTTTCCCACTAATTTTTATTTTTGTATCTTCAGAACTGAACTAACAAAAAGTGTTCAAATCTTAAATATAGATAGAATAATTAGGCCCAACCAGTGTCGGACATAAACTTAGTGATAATAATTAAAAATACATAAATGTCGTGTTAAGCACAAAATTATTTTCAAAAAGTTTCATCTGCGTTGCGTGTTAAGGCCGTAGTATCCCTCTTTTTTAAGCGGATGTGTCCAGGAAAGTTCAAGATATTTCGGGCAAGCGGATTCGGATGGGACTCGAGTTTTGTTAAATATTTGCCTGCATATTTTGCAATTTCAGCGGTCACAAGTGGCATATTTAAATCACGATGTAAAATAGAATTTTTCATGTACCAAGGAGCCGATGTTATTAACCTTAAAATTTTGTTTTGCATACGTTGTATTCTCTCTACATTGGAAGCTGAAGCAGTGCCCCATAGCTGAATTCCGTAACACCATATGGGTTTCAAAAGCGACTTGTATATTAAAAGTTTACAATCTAGACTGAGGGTAGAATTTCTACCAATCAGCCAATGTATCTGAGTTAATTTAAGCTTCATTTGTGTCAGCTTAGAGTCGATGTGGTGTTTCCATGTAAGCCGTCGGTCAAGGTGTATACCAAGGTATTTCACGTGTGAATGTTGAGGAACAACTTGATTGTTGATACGAATGGGGGAACAAGTGTCTCTTCGTAGGGTAAATGTGACATGAACACACTTTTGTTCATTTACTTTTATTCTCCATAAGTTCAACCACAGTTCCAACAGCTTAATATGTTCCTGCAGATAACGGGATGCCTCGTGAGGATTTTCATGCATACTAAGGCAGGCTGTATCATCAGCAAATGTAGAAGTGAGGATATTACTGCTTAATGGCATATCACAGGTATAGATCAAATACAAAACTGGACCCAGTATACTCCCCTGTGGCACACCGGATGAGATAGTTTCGGGCTCACTCATGAAGTCTGCTTCCACAACAGTGAATTTCCGGGCAAGAATATAACTTTCCAACAGATTTACAATGTTTATTGGCAGATATGTCTTCAATTTTACAATTAGGCCTTCATGCCACACTTTATCAAATGCCTGAGAGACATCAATAAAGAGGGAAGAACAATACTTTTTTTCTTCAAATGCTCTTCTTATGAAATGAACCAATCTATGAGTTTGTTCAATGGTGCTATGCTGACTTCTAAAACCAAATTGATGGTCCGGTATACACCCATTATTAGTTAGAATTGGGGACAATTTTGTCATGAGCAGCTTTTCAAAAAGCTTTGAAATTGTTGACAATAAACTTATTGGCCTATATGACTCAGCCTTGGTAAGATCTTTGCCCGCCTTTGGAATCATTTTGATCATGGCAAGTTTCCAGCTGTGTGGATAATACTCCAGTCGTAAGATACCATTAAAAATAAACAACAGGATTCTAATAGCAACACGAGGCAACTGCATCAGCATCTTGTTACTAACGCCATCAATACCCGGAGCTTTCTTCTGGTTGGTTTCAGCAATTAGTTTTTGTACATCACGCATCTTAAACTTCATGGGTCGAGGGGGTAGAGCAACTACACTCGGCAAATCAACAGCACCAGTACATGAGTTTGGGGTAAATACGTGTTTTAAATGCTCAGCAAATATGTTACCTTTTTCAGTATTGGTTCTTGCCCAACCTCCGGTAGAAGTGCGCAGGGGTGGTTTAGACTCAACGGGTATTTTAAGTTTTTTAGCAGCGCGCCACAAGGATTAGTTAGATGCTGCTATGACATCGAGACCTTCCAGATAGTTCTTAAGAGATGCAGATTTTTCAGATGCAAGCAACTCTTGGAATCGTTTAGTGCATTCTCTAAGTCTGATTTTATGTTGGGGTGATCTGTGCTGTTGCCATTCCCTTCTAGCTCTTCTTTTTTCACATACGAGACGTTCAATATCCGCAGAATAAATTCTATTAAACCCAGTCTGCGGATAGGAAGTAGTGGCATGTTTAGCAGCCTGTTTAATATTTTCGGTAAGATTGGCAATGTTAAATTCAATATCATCGGAAGTTCTAAGCTTGATGTTTTCCGTACAATGACTACTGAGATATTTTTTGAACCCCAGCCAGTTAACACTATTTATCATCTTCACATATGGGTGAGGTAAGTCACTTCTTAGTGGGCTACAAATTGTAACGATCGTGGGAGTGTGATCGGAGGAGAGATCATGTGAAGCTTCAACATGAATTAAATCCCTAGGGATATTTTTCATGACCCCAAAATCTATAACATCCGGAATTTTTTGTATGTCAGTAGGCCAGAAAGTGGGCTCCCCGCTCGAAATGACATCCAAACCCATTTTTGAAATTGTGTTGAACAATGCTCGACCTCTAGGTGTAATAAGACGCGATCCCCAGAACGTATGTTTTGCATTGTAGTCTCCAGCTGCTACGAAACAAGGGCCAAGAGTTTTGTAAAAATCCTCGAATTGACCCTCACTGATTGAAAATCTGGGAGGGGAGTAAACTGATGATATTACGAGATTTGAACAAAAATTTTCTATGCAAATATTTGTTGCCTGCAGATGGTCCTCACAAGTGTTCTCAAGAATATAGTGTTTGAGTCTTGACTTTATTAGAATTGCTGATCCTCCGCATGCTCTTCCTCTCGGGTCCTTTGTATCGTATAAGGTGTAGCCACTCATTTTAAATAGGCTTCTCGAAGTCAAATGAGTCTCAGATACCAACATTATATCAATATTCTTCACCGTGAGGAAGTGCTCAAGTTCGTTTCTATGTTGGCGAATGCCGTTTGCGTTCCAGAAACATACTTTTAACGTGTTCATGGCTTGTTAACTAATGCTTGAAACAGTGTGTTCTGCATTCGCAGCATTTCTTGCATGCTAGTCATATTTGTTGTAAAATTGTTTATAGTTTGCACCAGATTATCAATAGTAATTTCAAGG
>OY813003.1:11198717-11260828 GCA_963681545.1 Germaria angustata | reverse complement strand
CCAGATACACTGGCTGATTGGTAGAAATTCTACCCTCAGTCTAGATTGTAAACTTTTAATATACAAGTCGCTTTTGAAACCCATATGGTGTTACGGAATTCAGCTATGGGGCACTGCTTCAGCTTCCAATGTAGAGAGAATACAACGAATGCAAAACAAAATTTTAAGGTTAATAATAACAACATCGGCTCCTTGGTACATGAAAAATTTAATTTTACATCGTGATTTAAATATGCCACTTGTGACTGCAGAAATTGCAAAATATGCAGGCAAATATTTAACAAAACTCGAGTCCCATCCTAATCCCCTTGCTCGTAACATCTTGAACTTTACTGGACACATCCGCTTGAAAAAGAGGGACACTACGGCTTTAATACGCCGCACTCCAGATGAAAGTTTTTGAAAATATTTTTGTGCTTAACACTATATATATATATATATATATATATATATATATATATATATTTATTTATATATATATATATATATATATATATATATTTATTTATATATATATATATATATATATATATATATATATATATATATATATATATTATATATATATATATATATATATATATATATATATATATATATATATATATATATATATATATATATAAATAAATATATATATATATATATATATATATATATAAATAAATATATATATATATATATATATATATATATATATATATATATATATATATATATATATATACTAGCTGACACGGCAAACGTTGTTTTGCCTAAAAATGTCCCATGATCTGATAGATGTACGTATATGTATGTATTTAGGACTAAAACATACATTGATCATACCCCTTCACCAATGAATCTGGAATGAAAAATGCAGATATAATTTGATATCTCTCTGCGTCAGTACTATACATATATCTCAGCTTTCTTGCTCTTAAAAACTCATTTGCCGCAAATCGCCTGAGAGTAAATTCAACGAACCCCCAAAACATATTGCATCATTACGCAGATCTTTCATAGTGCGATTCAGAGCTTCTAACGCACGATTATGCGACATTGTGCATTCGAACCAGATAAAAATTTTAGTTGCTACCAAAACTTTGGCCATTGCTGAATGTTTCGCTATGTTACATGTGGGTTCTTCAATCGCTTGAAGGTTTAATCGCAATTTTAATGCAGAATGAGCGGTTCCGCAACCTTCCAGCAGCGTAGCTCTTATTCTGGAAGAAGCCACTGCTACAGCAATTTCCGATCTTGCACGAACTGTAGCCAAAATCAATGATATGAGGAATGTCTTGCCATTGCCACCAGGCGCATCAAGGAAAATCATGCCGCCATTTCCATCATCCATTGCATTCATCACCGTACCGTATACTTCTTTTTGTTGGGGATTCAACAAAGGTACATTCATTCGAACAAAATGGGCTTAATGCATTTGTGTCGTATTCATGCTCATGCTGCAATTCTCTTTCGAATGCGTTGTTTATTCCACGATCAGGCGATGTCATTCCTAACCTGACTAACAAACTGCCGCACATTAGGTAACACATGTCTTCTATCAAAACCAAAGCCTGGTTGTGCATCTCTTCATTCATCTCAAGATGGGGATTCCCTGAATGGACACCAACTCGATGCAAAATGTCTTCTGACATGTCATCCTTGTACTTCTCCCAGATTTCACGTGGTTTCGATGGAAAACATGTAGAAATAATGATTGAAAACAATGTGCGTATCTGATTTGGAGATGCGGAAACAGTTGCTTCAGCGATTGTCGTGTCCCAATGCGTATCGTTTTCTAGCAAATTAAGCTCCTGACATACTGCACGAAATATTGGCAACACTACACCATTGAAGAGATTCAAATGATGTCGGGCCTCGAATATTCGTGAGATATGTTCGTTTTAATGGGTTCTTGAGTTAATATGGCGTTGTAAAAAAGTTGATGCACACAACGTCATCTACTGGCAATACCGGAACCAGCATTTGAAATTATGTTCGTTTTTATGGGTTCTTGAGTTAAGATGGCGTTGTAAAATCGCTGTATACAAAATGTGTGGGGAAATTAATTTTCTTCCTAATTTTTTTTCGGAAAAATTTCCGGAATTTTCTTGGGTATTCTCCTTGTTTGGGTGGAGACCTAACCGAATTGGTACTCATCATCGAAATCGGTCCAGGCGTTCTTGAGTTATAAGCGTAGTAACTAATATCACTTTCTTTTATATATATATATATATATATATATATATATATATATATATATATATATATATATATATATATAGTATATATATATATATATATATATATATATATATATATATATATATATATATATATATATATGTATATATATATATATATGTATATATATATATATATATATATATATGTATATATATATATATATATATATATATATATATATATATATATATATATATATATTTTTTTTTCCACTAATTTTATTTATTGTATCTTCAAATAGAACTAACAATAAGTGTTCAAATCTTAAGTATAAATATAATAATTAGGCCCAACCAGTGTCGGACATAAACTTAGTGATAGTAATTAATAATACATAAATATGTTATGCACAAAAATATTCAAAAAATTCAATCTGAAGTGTGGCGTATTAAGGCCGTAGTATCCCTCTTTTTTAAGCGGATGTGTCCAGGAAAGTTCAAGATGTTACGAGCAAGGGGATTAGGATGGGACTCGAGTTTTGTTAAATATTTTCCAGCATATTTTGCAATTTCAGCGGTCACAAGTGGCATATTTAAATCACGATGTAAAATTGAATTTTTCATGTACCAAGGAGCCGATTTTATTAACCTTAAAATTTTGTTTTGCATTCGTTGGATTCTCTCTACATTGGAAGCTGAAGCAGTGCCCCATAGCTGAATTCCGTAACACCATATGGGTTTCAAAAGCGACTTGTATATTAAAAGTTTACAATCTAGACTGAGGGTAGAATTTCTACCAATCAGCCAATGTATCTGAGTCAATTTAAGTTTTATTTGTGTCAGCTTAGAGTCAATGTGGTTTTTCCTTGTGAGGCGTCGGTCGAGGTGTATACCAAGATATTTCACATGTGAATGTTGAGGAACAACTTGATTGTTGATTTGAATGGGGGAACAAGTGTCTCTTCGTAGTGTAAATGTGACATGAACACACTTTTGTTCATTTACTTTTATTCTCCATAAGTTCAACCATAATTCCAACAGGTTAATATGTTGCTGAAGATAACGGGATGCCTCGTGAGGGTTTTCATGCATACTAAGGCAGGCTGTATCATCGGCAAATGTAGAGGTGAGGATATTACTGCTTAAAGGCATATCACAGGTATAGATCAAATACAAAACTGGCCCCAGTATACTCCCCTGTGGCACACCGGATGAGATAGTTTCGGGCTCACTCATGAAGTCTCCTTCCACAACACTGAATTTCCGGGCAAGAATATAACTTTCCAATAGATTTACAATGTTTATTGGCAGATATGTCTTCAATTTTGCAATTAGGCCTTCATGCCACACTTTATCAAATGCCTGAGAGACATCAATAAAGAGGGAAGAACAATACTTTTTTTCTTCAAATGCTCTTCTTATGAAATGGACCAATCTATGAGTTTGTTCAATGGTGCTATGCTGACTTCTAAAACCAAATTGATGGTCCGGTATGCACCCATTATCAGTTAGAATTGGGGACAATTTTGTCATGAGCAGCTTTTCGAAGAGCTTTGAAATTGTTGACAGTAAACTTATTGGCCTATAAGACTCAGCCTTGGTAAGATCTTTGCCCGCCTTTGGAATCATTTTGACCATGGCAAGTTTCCAGCTGTGGGGATAATACTCCAGTCGTAAAATGCCATTAAAAATGAATAACAGGATTCTAATAGCAATACGAGGCAACTGCATCAGCATCTTGTTACTAATTCCATCAATACCCGGGGCCTTTTTTGGGTTGGTTTCAGCAATTAGTTTTTGTACATCACGCATCTTAAATTTCATGGGTCGAGGGGGTAGAGCTACTACACTCGGTAAATCAACAGCACCAGTACATGTGTTTGGGGTAAATACGTACTTTAAATGCCCAGCAAATATGTTACCTTTTTCAGTATTACTTCTTGCCCAACCTCCGGTAGAAGTGCGCAGGGGTGGTTTAGACTCAACGGGTGTTTTAAGTTTTTTAGCAGCGCGCCACAAGGAGTAATTAGATGCTGCTGTGACATCGAGACCTTCCAGGTAGTTCTTAAGAGAAGCAGATTTTTCAGCTGAAAGCAACTCTTGGAGTCGTTTAGTGCATTCCCTAAGTCTGATTTTATGTTGGGGCGATCTGTATTGTTGCCATTCCCTTATAGCTCTTCTTTTTTCACATACGAGACGTTCAATATCCGCAGAATAAATTCTATTAAACCCAGTCTGCGGATGGGAAGTAGTGGCATGTTTAGCAGCCTGTTTAATATTATCGGTAAGATTGGCAATGTTAAATTCAATATCATCGGGAGTTCTAAGCCTGATATTTTCCGTACAATGAGTACTGAGATATTTTTTGAACCCCAGCCAGTTAACACGATTTATCATCTTCATATATGGGTGAGGTAAGTCACTTCTTAGTGGGCTACAAATTGTAACGATCGTGGGAGAGTGATCGGAGGAGAGATCATGTGAAGCTTCAACATGAATTAAATCCCTAGGGATATTTTTCATGACCCCAAAATCTATAACATCCGGAATTTTTTGTATGTCAGTAGGCCAGTAAGTGGGCTCCCCGCTAGAAATGACATCCAAACCCATTTTTGAAATTGTGTTGAACAATGCTCGACCTCTAGGTGTAATAAGACGCGACCCCCAGAACGTATGCTTTGCATTGTAGTCGCCAGCTGCTATGAAACAAGGGCCAATAGTTTTATAAAAATCCTCGTATTGATCCTCAGTGATTGAAAATCTGGGAGGGGAGTAAATGGATGATATCACGAGATTTGAACAAAAATTTTCGATACAAATATTCGTTGCTTGTAGATGGTCTTCACAAGTGTTCTCAAGAATATAGTGCTTGAGTCTTGACTTTATTAGAACTGCTGATCCTCCGCATGCTCTTCCTCTCGGGTCCTTTGTATCATATAAAGTGTAGCCACTCATTTTAAAAAGGCTTCTCGAAGTCAAATGAGTCTCAGATACCAACATTATATCAATATATTTTACCGAGAGGAAGTGCTCAAGTTCATATTTGTGTTGGCGAATGCCGTTTGCGTTCCAGAAACATAGTTTTAACGTGTTCATGGCTTGTTAACTAATGCTAGAAGTAGTGTATTCTGCATTCGCAGCATTTCTTGCATCATGCTAGTCATATTTGTTGTAAAGTTGTTTATAGTTTGCACCAAATTGTCTACAGTAGCTTCAAGGCGACTGAAATTAAAGCTTAGGTTTGCATTTGTTGCATTAGTTGGTGGAGACACTTTTTGAACGGGAATAGAGTTGATCTTCACAGCGTCAGCATACGATACATGTGAAGTGATTGGTTGGGCCATTAGGGTAGGAGTAGCGGTGAACGTATTTCCTGCTTGAGCTGGAGTTACTTTAGGCTTTTGGCTCATAGCTTGTTTAACAAAAGAGAATACAGGACATCCTCTGTAGTTAGCAGTGTGATTACCTCCACAATTACTGCACTTCTTTTCCTTCTGGTCCTTCGACTTATTGCAAATAGCAGTGTTGTGTAATTCACCGCACACAACACAAACAGTAGGTAATTTGCAATAAGTTTTCGTATGGCCATATTCTTGACAATTATGGCACTGTACGGGTCCTGAGCGCTTGTGTGGTTCTTCGACTGTAATTTTCTGGTATAACAGATATTTTAAATTGTAAATTGGATGGGTCTCATTTTTCTTCAATTTTATATCATTTGGCTCCAGTTCAACACGAAATAAAGGTTGGGGGATCTTCTCCCTGTTTATAATGTTAGAGACATTTTTTACCTTAAAGCCTTGGAGGGTGAGAGCATCTTTTATTTCCTCAGGAACAACATAAGAATCTATGCCCTTCAATACGATCTGTAGGCCTTTAGCACTCTTAAGCTGGAAAGTGTAGAAACTTGTTTTATTTTTCTCAAATTCTGTAACCATTTTGCGGAAGTCTTTTTCATCATATATTTGAACTTTTGTTTCATCAATGTTACCACGTTTTATTGGAACAATATGAAATGACTTTTCACCAATGGCCGAGATTAGTTTTTTAATAAGTGTGTTCGAGTTTTTTTGTCTCAGATAGATTGGTGGTGGTTTTGAAGTTTTTTTCGAAGATTCTTCGGGTTTATCGCTGTCATCTTGTAATATTTTAAACCGGTTTTGACGATTAGCTGAGGCGGCGTCGTTGTCTCTGGATATTTTCGGAACAAATGAGATTTTGGATGAATTTGGGCTTCGCCCGCGCTTTACTACCGTTACATATCTGTCCATTCCGACAGGCACTTTAGGTTTTTGAATATTATCATCCATTGTGATAACTGGGTTAATTGATGAACAAGAGCCCGGAGCGGATAATGGCGCAGACTTAAATAGAGAAGAACTAGTATACGGTAATGTTAACGAATCACTACTTGGCATTGGAGTAAGCGAAGTTGATCGCTCGCGTATAATTGGCTTTGCCGTTAGAAAAAGACTGTCATCCAATTTTTTGTTTTTATTGTTTGCATTAAGAGCTTCAGAACTCACAGTAAAATATGTCGGTTTGTCACCTAATCCAGCTTCGATTGTTTTCCAGGAACCTTTAATCACTAGATATGATCTAAAAATAAAACAGAATTTAAGACTGTAACTATTTATAATCCGCGTATAATATTTCATATATACATATACATATATATATATATATATATATATATATATATATATATATATATATATATATATATATATATATATATATACATTTATTACGAGAATTGCCATGTTTCAACTTATTTCGAGTATTTAATATTACCAAATTACCGAATGAAAAACATCCGCACATTCCCTATCATCATCGAAAGAATTGTACGATATTTTAGACTTATCTGAAAATTTATATTTAAAAAGTGATTAATCGGACTGTTGGAATACGCTTCTGATTCCAAAAAATCTATTGAAAATTAAATAATTTTTTAATATCATTTTTATTTCAGGCTGATCGCTCTTGGGTTGAGCGAAATGGTGTAGTTGCGGCCGATGCAGCCGCGTCTGGGGTTTCAACAACGGGTGGAGGGAGTGGTCTTGGTGCAGATGGTTGGAATGGAAATATGCCTGTATCAAGTCCGCGCAGAGAATTTAGCAACCATCCAAGAAATATGGAAAATTGGAGGCGGAGTCGGAATGAAGATTCGTCAGGTGGTGAGCCAACAGTTGCTCCAACGTATTCTGCAGATGGGGGTTGGAGAATGAGCACATCCGGCTTTCAAAATTCACATTCACGATGGGGCCGATCAAGTTGCTGGAGAGACGACGATTTGTCAACCAATGAAAATTCAAGCATGAGTGGCGGTAGTAGTGGCAATACTCTTGCTGGAAGTAGTGGTGGCGTAATCTTACTACGTTCAAATTCAACTATATCGACAACTCACGGCGAACGTGCAGTACAGCCAGGTGTTTCTTTTAAATCAACAGTGGCGCCTGGCGTGACTCGTTCTATTTCTCTAACATCTGGAAATAAGAGTACAGTAAGTGGAAATATGTGGCCAAATAATTCCTCGGTTGGACTATCCTCTAACATACAAAATGAAGGCAATTCCAATGATGAAATGACGCTACCGGAGTGGGCGATGGAAAACCCTTCCGATATTGGAGGTACTTTTGATTCAAGTGGTGCCTTTCACGGTGCTGTCGATGATGATGAAAACAATGGCAACACCACTGAGATACAACAAGAAAATGAGAGTGTAGAAGAAACACAAAGCGAAACCCCTCAATGCGGTGATTCAGGAGTTCAAGATAAACTGTATAAAACTTCAGATGACAAGTCGACTATGTCAACAAAATCTAAAAATAACCCAACGTTGAAAGATTGTGAAAATTATCGGGATTCGACATCTCATTCGCCAACGTCACCGTCAACTATCACAACAAGCCATGAAAGTGCAGAACAATCTGAAGAAAATGTTACACCAACAGATCATCTTGTACCGGAAAGTATTTCGCAGAAAAATTCAGAGACCCAGTCGGAAAACGAATATACTAAGGAATCGACAACAAACTCTAGCAATAATCTTCACAGTTATCCGACAAGGACAGGTAGTAGCGAGAATAATACGCCAAACAGCAATATTGGAGATTATGCTGAACGTATGATGAAAGTTACGGATGACATGATTGAGAAATTAATAATGGATGATGAAGATGCAAAAGATGATCATGTAAAATCGTCGATGATGTCTGAAGGAAATAAAATAAATGCCCACAATACGTTTATGGCAATGCAACAATCTCAAAACTCAAACCATCAATCAACAGTATCGCCAACACTAAGAGGTGGCCCAGGTACGGCAGGTCCACCTAATATGGGCTTATACAACATGAGCGGTATGTTGATTGATCACACTCATAACATGGCTGCTTTGCATCAATTACAGCAACAACAAATGGCAGCTGTAGCAGCGATTGGATTACAGCCAACTCCACCTCCACCACACCCTATTTCTCCTTCTACCCCCACAGACTTATGGTTGTACCGCGATCCACAGGCAAAAGTTCAAGGTCCATTTTCTGCTTTAGAAATGACAGAGTGGTATCGCGCAGGATATTTCAACGAAAACCTTTTTGTTCGACGAGTTTGTGATGCTCGTTTTAGACCCTTGGGAGAGCTGATTAAAATTTGCAACGGACAAATGCCATTTAGTCATAGTCATTTAATTCCTATGGACTTAAATCCAACGGCCATGACACCACCTTTACCTCCTGTAATATCGGCACAACCTTCTACAACAGACTTTCTTATAAAAACTTTAAATGAACACCAGCAGCAACAACAACATGAAAAGCTTAAAGGTAATGTAACTGCAGCAGCTGATTCACTAAGCAATGCCTTAAAGAGCCTTATTAATTCTGTTGATATATCACAAGTTTTGAATATGCATTTTCGAACATTGCAAGAACGCTTTATACATAGCCAGGAAATCGAAATAGCCAATGAATTATCCAAAAATGAATGCTTTCGGCGCTTATCTCCTGCCGAACAGGATGCTGTCGTCAGACAAAAGCTGCAGACGCTGGGCTTGCCTGAGTACCTAACAAACCTAACTGGTCTTAGCAATTCGTTGGCTGCACTTAATCCTACAGCTGGAACACAGCTATATGATACAATTGCGGAGTGCACCAAAAAGGAACAATTATTTAGCAATCATCAGGGCCAACAGCAACCACAGACGCCATCATCACAACAGCAACAAAGAACTAACGTCCACCAATCGTCTTCTGCTACACCGTACATGACTGCTGAGGATTTTATAATGAAAACTAAAAATTCTGGTTCTGATATAAACAGTAATGATTTGTTAAACGAATTCAATTTGAGAATGTTTCTAAGTAATGGCAATGATACCGGCGTTCGAAGCGGTGGAAGCGTTGTCACCCCGAATTCTCACGGTCATGAATTTTTAAGTGATCAGCAGCTATTTAATTCTGGGGCAAACCAAGCCTCAAACCCAAACAATGCATCGCAAAGTCCAATGATGCAAATGTGGATGAATTCATTGGCTGCCAGCCCAACAAATGCACTTCCAAGTCAGCAACATTCCTTATTGGCCAACAACCCACAAGCTGCCACCGTAAATAATCAATGGCTAAATGGTCCATTGGTAGGAATAAATTCTATTAGTTTGTCAACGGAACCGCGGGGTTCTCCAAAGCCTACATCAGCTTCAATGTGGGATGTTGCCACATTGGAGCAACATGTCCAAGTTCAGCAACAACAACAACAGCAAGTGCAACAACAAATGCAGCAGCAAATATTTGAGCATCAACTTATTTTAAAAGATACTGAAAAACATTTTCAGGATCATAATGACCAGCATCCAGATATTGATAATCAATCATACAAACAAGAAATCATACAACAGCAGCAAAAACTATCAAATGAATTTCAAAAATCATATGATGCTATGACAAAGGTCTCTTCTACAAACGACAACAGCTTTGAACTGGAGCAACAAAGCCAATCCCAGTCTCAGCAACAGCTTTTTGTTAATGAAAAATCTCATCTAAATAACAACAAGCGTAATTCCAACAATAATAACAATATTACATCGAAATCAACTAGCAAGGTTAAAAACGAAAACCTTACAGAACAGGTCTCAAAGAAAACCGAAGAAGAGCGTCGCCGTGACCAAAACGAAGAGAAGCGCCGACAAAAAGAAGAACGGAAACGTCAACAAATGGAGGACGAGAAACGACGTCTTATTCAAGCTGAAGAGGAAAAGCGTCGTCAAAGTCAAGAAGAAGAAAAAAGGCAACAGCAAATACAAGCCCAAAGACGTAAAGCGTTGATGAGCAACACTAATAGTAATAATAATTCCTCTGCTAACAACTGCAACACAAATAATTTAAACAATAGTAAGTACAAATATAAGTTTATGATCACTTGTCATCTGATTACTGCGTTGCATCTAACGTCATCCGCTTATCGCCAATCTTATCCGCAGGACAATTCTTGCGCGGCATAGAACCTCTTGTTTGCGGTAACATTAAGCTTAGTGTCTTAGTTGTTGGCATAAGTGCTTATGTTTCAAACCCTTCGCCTGTCCAATTAAGGGAGTTGGAATATAAACGTCAGTCCATTTTAAATACTTCAGAAGACATCCGCACTGGCCTTGCCTTAGTGTCTGTCTGATGTTACCATGAGAATGTCGACCTCGCCAATGCTTTCGTCCCACTTCGATAGATTATTCCGAGTCCCCCTCAGTCCCAGTCTGTCTTGCATCCTATGTTCGATCTTTTTGTTCCAGTGTCTCTGTTTATTTAGTGTAGGGCGTATCATCCGGACTCCTTGCTAGTTTATCATGTTACCTCTAGTTTTAAGGCTGCACTAATAGTTTTATTTGAAATGAATGCAGCAGCTGGCTTACCTTGTATTTACATACATCATAAACAAATTGGACCAATCGTGTCGGTTTTTATTAAACTGGCGATCTATAGAATCTACAGCGTTTTGCGATTCTAATAGTAAAATTTTTCGAATGCAATTTGCTAATAGAAAGTTGAAACGATAACACAAATGGGAACAAATATTCTATAATATCTAGCTAGGTTGCTGAAGAATTTTCAGAGCACTTAAAAAACGTTTTCGAAAATTTTCGACGATTTTTCCGAATTATTTAGACGATTTAAATTTAAAAAATTTGGATTTAATGCAGCAAAAAATTAAAAAATTTAGAGATCTGATTCGACAAGAATATTCTGAATTATAGGAAAAACAATGTTTTACAAAAACATTTTAACATTTTGATGATGTCTTTTTGTTTTTTTTTTTAGCGTCGTCTAATGCTGCTGGTAATCAAAGATGTAAGGAACAACAGCGCGTTCAGTCTTCGGTTGCTCCCTGGTCAACACAAACGATGGCAACTAAATCACAAGGGCCAGGTTTGGCCGAAATACAGAAGGCAGAAAGGCGGGAACGTCGTGCAGATCAACAACGTCAATTAGAAATACAAGAAAAGCAATTGCGCGCTCTTGCCGCGGCTACCGAAGCTCAAGATACTGTTCTAAAGTGGAATGCTGCACCTCTGCCGGTTAAAAGTTTTGCGGAAATACAAGCTGAAGAGGCAAAGAGACTGGCCCACGAACAAATGGAACTCCAAAGACGCAAGGAACAGGAGGCTCATAATAATTTAGTCGTCTTCAGTTCTACTGGCAACACCGTCACAGGAGGTCTTAATAATTCATCCAGTATTGCAAACATTTGGAGTGGAAATAAAATTTGGGGAACCTCAGCCAATACTTCGGGTTTTTGGGAAGATCCGCTTAAATTCAACAATAAATCACTGAGTGTTGCTCTATCTAATAATAGTAATACTTTGAGCAACAACATTAATAACAACAATTTGACAACAGCTCTAGTTGTTTCTCAGTCTTCTAACTTGCAACAGAAACCAACAACTACTCAGCAACAACAAAGTACTTCTACAGCTCAACCGTCGTCATCAAATAAAAACATTAAAAAGAGCCAAAGCGTTGCAGTGATGCAAAATAACTTATCTCCATCGACAACTTGTAGTCCCGTAGGTGGTGGCCCCAATAATCAAAAGAAATCTATGAATTCAGCACACATCGGGAAACAAGCAAAGCCGCAAAAAGCCGATAATAATAATTCTGGTGCAGCAGGCGGTGGAAGTATTGAGAACAGAAAAACTGCAAATAAAAATAATAAGGGTGGCGATGACTATGAATCAGAATTTACCAATTGGTGTACAAAAAGCTTAAACAATATGAACACTAAAGTTGACGGTGAGTTACGCCATAAATTTTTTCGTTCATGAGAAAAAAAAAACACTCGATGTCATGCCAAGCCGACAGCAAAAACTTCAATGGTGTATCCGTTGTTGGCATATATTAACTACTATTGACAGCCACTTTCTTAGAGAATAGTTAGAAGTTGTCAACAGTACCTAATATTACGCAAAAGCCACATTTTACTGTCGAGTTAACGTGATGTCGATAATATTTCATAAATTATTGTGTAATGAACAATGACGGAAAACAATGATGCCACTGAACATTTTTTTCAGTTCCAACATTTGTCTCCTTTTTACGGGATTTGGAGTCACCCTATGAAGTGAAAGATTACATTCGCGTGTATTTAGGTAAGATTAACATAAATTTGGTGAAGTTGCTTAAATATTGTTTAAAATGTCTACACATCGATCATATATTACAACTATAAAAGCGCGAGTCTTACACAAAATTAATCGTCATATCCTTTCAGTAAAAAAATGTATGTTTGGTTTTTTTGCCGTTGCTTCAAGCTCAATTTGAAGAGAATTTTCGGAGTTAATCCCCCTTATAGTGTTTGGCGATTTTCGACTGCAAATTCGACAGTTTGTACTAGATTAAAGAAAAATGTTGCTCGGTATCTTTAGTCTATTACAAACTGTCGAATTTGCAGTCGAAAATCGCCAAACACGATAAGGGGGAATAAAAACGCTGGTTTTGAAATTTTCCAATAGCGATATCTTTCAAACCAATTAGGTAATTTGAATAAAATTTACAGCAATCGAAGCGGTTGTAAAGCCCAAAGACGACCGAATTTTGAAAACTGATTTGTAAAGAATTTCCGAAATTTTTTAGAAAAACACTGTTTTCGAATAATTTCAACAAGTGAATAAACCAATTTTGATCAAATTTACCACATTTGAGATAGTTTTCCGTGTTTCCAAAAAAAATTGATTAAATATATAAAATAGATTTCAAAGACCTTTTTAGTCATGTGAAAAGAAACGATATCTAATCGTTTTGGTATTCACACAACGTCTAAGTGAGGCCCAAAATCCGATCAGATCAATTATTTAAAAGTTACGAGAGGATCAAATACACATATGCATTCATACACACACACACACACACACGAACATATTCACATATGCATTCATACACACACACACGAACATATGCACACATCCATATATGTGCCCACATAAAACGGGTAGATTCCAATTTTTCGATGCGATAAGTTAAAACAAATGGAAGTTATTCTCAAAGTATCCATTAAGGCCATATCTAACTATCATACACAGTTGTGCGATCTGTCCACATGTATGCTCAAAAAGCATGATAGTGGGGATCAAATGTGAATGTGTGTGATAGATCTTTGGAGAGGTCTGTCCTTCCAATAACTAAATTTTATTCTTTTATTAATATTGCCAAAGCTTTGTGTTGTCAGCAACTGAAGTACTCACAAACAAAACGGAACTGGTGCTATTTACTATCCTGAAAACTAAATGTGCAACACCGGGTTAGGAGGGCCACGGTTGTTTACTACTCCTGTCGTTGGATGTTTGGTGCAAAATAGTGTTAAAGGCCTTAACATGTTAAAGTGACTATATACAGCAATTGTATTTCCAGTACTGATTTACGGATCCTTAGTATGATGGACCGCCACAAGTAAGAAAGACGTTGTAGATCAACTGCACAGGATACAAAGATCCGCCTGTATCCGTATTACATATTCCCCTTTATTCTATTTGTCGTTGTCGACGTCACACGAAGTCAACACCAATATTTCGGCAACTGTAGGATCGATGTCGACAACAATTATATATTATAAGTATATAAGCTGTTACTATTCCTAGGGCTTAAAAATGGCAAGTGGTCATCATTAACACTCAATTGTTGCTCACATCGAGCACCGAACTTACATTTTTTTTAATGTCGACTTAATGTGACGACGATGACGACAATTGGAATAAGCGAGATTGTTTAGTTACCACCCCTTCAGATGATATGATTCCTAATGGTTGTAATTTCAAGTAGCGCAGCGGGATTGTCTGCATCTGGGTGGTGGAGATCAACAATCTACGGTTATGCTATAATGTTGTATCGGATACCTCCTGAGTTGAGGAGACCTTCCGATTATATCGTATCTTAGCTGGACTTCGATAGCATTTTAAATGTCTGGTTTTCATCTAGAAAGGAATGAAATGGAGTTCATATAAAACGGAATGTGTATGACTAGTGTATATACTGATAGATCAAAAATGATTTCCGGTGTTGGATTAGGAATATATTCAGGTGATCTTGGCGTGAGCCATTCTTTCAAGGTCTTAAGCGATAGGCAGGTGGCAATTCTGTCACTAAGATCACATTCCACTTTCTCATGGATGTTACTTGTCATCTGGGTTCCTGCACATAGCAGATTCTTGTGCAGCGGATGAACTGGACAGGGCTGGTTCTGCCATTAATGCCTCCAATGTTAAACAGTTGTAATGGCATTCGGACCTATTTGTAACAAAGCGCGTGATCTGATTATAAAGTCTAAGAAAATGTGGCCTCACTATTATGATGAGCGCTCAGCTCAAATAATAAACAGGAACCGCAAAGATGTCGCGATGCTCATCACATTTTTGACGGAACACTGGGCGATCGGTAGATATGCTAGTAGGACGGGACTTCCCTAATTAAATAACCGCCGTAGCTGTAGAGTAAGGTAGGAAGAGACAGTTTTTCACCTTCTCTGCGAATGTCCTACTTTAAATTCTTCGAGACACAAATTTTTGGGCAGACATGCTGAACGACATCTGGCCTATCAAATATTGTTCTAGGTATCGTAATCAGATACTTCAATGCGATGCTGGGGACCTAGTACTGTTACCACATCCGTGAAGCCGGATTCGGACCTTTTGACACTGATGGGTGGAGTGGTGTTTGCCAAAATGGAATCACTTGATTTTACTTGATTGCCTTGCTTGGCAAGCAGAATCCCATCAGCAAACTGTGAAAATTGCATTAAATATCTTCTATATGATTAGAGTTGCAAATCATCTAATTAGAAAACACTAATTTCATTTATTAGTTTATTGAAACACATGCCGAAATATTATGGCGTTTTTGTTTCTGATAAAAGTGCAACATTTTCTCGATTAATTTCAACAAAAAATCTATTTATTGCTCGTGATTTGAAACCTTTCAACTAAGAGACTGTCGATTTCAGATTGCTTTTGCTCATTTTTTTTGTAAATATTTAATTTTAACTAATTAACACTACTTTTTCGACCTTTTTTGTTTTAATATATATATTTTTTATAATCAAGCGTTAGGTCTTTTTTATAAAAATAATTTTATTCAATATTTCGACGACTCTTTGGGCGTCTTCTTCAGGAAATTTTTTTTATTAATATGACAAACAAACATACATGCATGAGCAAATTGAAAAAATTTTTATAAACCAATCAAAAATTAATAAACTAAAATTTTTTTTTTTAAGAAACAAAAAAGCAAAAGACAAAAAACTAAACAAAAAATGTTTTTTATCTCTGAAGAAATGAAAAATCCTTTATACTAATTATATTATAACAACAAAAAATATTTTACATTCCTATTAGTCAGTTTAATTTACGAATCAAATGCCTATAACATTGAGCAACATTATCTGTATCAGTTTTATAGTTTACTACCTTATTACTTGGAACATTAATAATATTAAGCATCTCTAACATATGACGTCGTTTAAAATTCTTCTCTATAGCTAAGACTGATACTTTTCTAAAGTCCGGATTATGACTAGAGTTACAACAATGTTTCGTTAATGCTGTCTTTTGTGAAGTTAAAACATTCCTATACTTTTGTTCTGACTTGTGTCCTGCAAACCTAGTCTTTAATTTATTCTTTGTTGTACCTATATATACTTTATCACATCTCTCATTATTCTTACCATCACATGGTATCTTATAAACGACATTAGATATGTCTAATTTTTCTACTTTATCTTTAGTCTTTGTGAATAATTTACCTACTGTATTATATATTTTATGAGCCATTTTATAGTTTCTGTTATCAAAAATATCTGATTTTTCTAATCTCTCAGACATCATTGGTACATAAGTTAATGATTTATAAATTTTTTGGTCCCGAATAATATCTGATCTTGTCCTATTATTTTTATATTGTATTATTAATTGATTAATAAGGTGAATTGGAAAGCTATTATTAAGTAATATATTCCTAATTTTTACTTTATTCTTATGAAAATCAATATCACATAGATAAAATTCTCTCTATAAGATTCTTTGAGGTATTTATAATAATTTTTCTTGGATGTTTAGAAAAATAGTTAATAATTCTGCCAGATGATGTTGGCTTTTGGTACCAATCTATTGATATAGTGTTTCCTCTATTTATTACTAATGAATCTAAATATAGAAGTACGGAGTTGCATTCTTTCTCAATTGTAAATTTTATATCAGGATGAAATGAATTAAATGTTGATAACATAGTTTCTATTTCACTTTCTGATATAATACAAAATAAATCATATATATATATATATATATATATATATATATATATATATATATATATATGTTGGATCTCTGCAGCGGCAAATGTAAATTTTAAAAGCGAATTCTTAGTGTTTTAGAAATTATTTATTAATTCAATTATATGAATTTAAGTATACAAGTATTTCTAAATTTCAAAATTTGCTTTAAAATTTTATTAATATTTTTGGCCGCGTGATCAACTGTCCAATTTTAAACTGTAGTTATTTTCTTTGTAATAATTCATTTTATACCACTTGATGGAATGTACATAATAAAATGCTTTAGTGACCGTTAGCGGAATACTAAAAAATATGCCTATTTACTTATATATATGTACGTGCGTTCGTATGTACATATGTATACATATATGTTTGTAGGCCTAAGAATTATCACGGGCAAAAAAAAAATAATATAAGTTGTTATGTATGTATGTTTGTACAAAGAGAGACTTGTATGATTAACATTCAATGAGATTTTAAGAGATATTAAATGAAATGCATAAAACAAATTATTCTAGCGTTAACCTATTGTGGACGGCGGCAACATTCCCCCACCCGTAAGCGAGTCAGGGTTGTAACCTTACTCACGACCTTCGCCGACGTTCAGCACAGCTATCTTCGTCACGGGTCTCTGCATAGTTCCAAACTGTGTTTTGACTGTTACCCTTCGCACCTGACCGTCCCTCGCGGCTACCGTATCGATGACTTTACCTTTTGGCCAACATCTTTTTGGAAGGGTTTCGTCTACAACAACGACAATAGAACCAATAGATACCGGCGGTACTTTATCAAACCATTTGGTTCTCCGTGATATTATAGGAACATATTCTTTTAACCAACGTTTCCAAAAATGATCAGCAAAGAGTCGTGTCTGTTGCCATCGTTGGCGCAAGTCCCCGTCGTTTTCAAAGAGTGGCTTGTAGCCGTCACTAGATCCAAGCAATAGGTGGTTCGGCGTTAGTGCGTCATCGTCTTCGTGCTCCACTGAAACAAAGGTCAAAGGCCGGGAGTTTATGATTGACTCTATTTCACACATTGCGCTCTTAAATGTTTCGTCACTAAAGTTTGCTGTAGGATACAGTGAATATAGGACATTCTTAATAGATCTAATGAGCCTCTCCCATGCTCCGCCCATATGAGGGGCGCCCGGAGGGTTAAATAACCATTTAGTTTTGTCAAATGTTGATGATAAATTTGAAAATTCTAGCTGCTTTACGCTGTCGATTAGTATTTTTTCAGCTCCTTTGAAGTTTGTGCCGTTATCGGTGTAGATTTCACGAGGCACACCACGTCTAGCTGTAAAATTGCGTATACATAAGATACATGAGCTGGTGTCTAAACTATGTGCAACCTCGATGTGAATAGCGCGTATTGTTAGGCAGGTAAAGACCACTCCCCATCGCTTTTCACGCCTGCGTCCAACGGATACGAAAAATGGGCCAAAAAAGTCGATCCCAACAAATGTAAAAGGACGTTGATATATACCCAAACGAGCGGCTGGCAAGGGCGCCATCTGAGGGGCTTTTGGCATGCATGCATTGTTTTTACACCTTTGGCATGACGCTCTCACGCTTTTATATAAAACACGTAGACGAAAAATGTGAAATTGGCTTTTAATTTCGTTAATTACGGCCTCGTGAAACTGGTGGTGAAACGCTTCGTGAAAAGAGCGCACTATTAACATTGTGACATGATGGTTGCTTGGCAGAACTATTTCATCGCCGTGATTGTTGAGTCGATTAATGCGGCTCTGACATCTAATAATTCCGTATTCATCCAAGTATGGTGTTAGCGGGTAAAGCTTACTAGACTTCTCAACATTTTCGCCATGTTTGAGGCTAACAATTTCTCGATTAAAACAGTTTTGTTGTGTTACTTTATATAGATAACGCTGCGCCTGTTGAATCATGTCATAGTTAACGCCAGTTGAACTAGAAGATCGCTGCACTGAGCTTTTTAGTTTAGCCATGTATAAAATAAACGTTGCAACCGCACGATAGAGCCTCTTCCAATTTGAAAAACGTTCGATGTTCAGGTAATTGTAGCTTTCAACAGTTTTATTCACCACCAGCACGTATCGCCTCAACTCACAGGCTGTCCTTGGACCTAAATCGTCACACTTTGGCCAGTAGCATGGCTCATTTCGCAAGAATTCGGGACCACTGAACCATAAGGTCATGTCTTTGTCAGTAGTGGTTTTCGTAGCAAGATCGGCTGGGTTCAGTTTAGTAGGCACCCATCTCCAATCGTTTATGTTTGAATGTTCCAAAATTTCACCTACGCGGTGCATAACGAAATGTTGTAGGTTTCTTGGGTCCATGCGAAGCCACTGGAGTACTGTTTTGGAGTCTGACCACCATTGTGTTGAATCAATGCGCAATCGCTGAATCTTTTTGACTTTATTTGCCAGTCTTGTGCCGATGAGTGCGGCCTGCAATTCCATTCTGGGTATGGACATCGGTTTAAGCGGTGCCACTTTAGCCTTTGCGACGACTATACTGACATCGGACTTGTTATTGCGTCTTACGAGGAGGTAACATACGGCAGAGTAGGCATATTCACCTGCGTCAACAAAGGTATGCAACTCGACTTTATCTGCACCACAGTGCTCAAGAGAATAACATCGTGGGATTTTGACTTCTTTTATGAGTGGAATCGTTGACTTCCATTGAAGCCATTTGGCATATAGAGGTTCGTTAAGTTCGTCGTCCCACCTAATATTTGATCGCCAAACATCTTGCAGCAATATTTTTAAGCCGGTTGTGTGGCAAGACAAGAACCCCAAGGGGTCGAAAATAGACATCAACACTTGTAGGCACTCACGTTTAGTTGGTACGATATCGTTTTCAATTATATTACGGCGTAGGCGTACGAATCTGCAGATATATTCAAAAACATCACTAACTGGGTTCCAATACATACCCAGTATCTTTTCGGTAGCTCCCCATTGTTTAGCATGTTGTGATTCTTTTGATACATCTGACAACTGATTTACAACGCTCGCAGAATTCGATGCCCAGTTGCGTATGTGGAAACCAGCGGCGGCGTGGATCTCTGATACTTGCTTTGCTAGCGCGGCAGCTCCCTCCTCGGTGTCTTCGCTGTCGATTAAATCATCGACATAGTGGTGGTTTTGAATCGATGCGACTGCGCGAGGGTACTTAGACTTAAATTTTTCCGCGTTGTTATCTCGCACATAGTGAGCGATGAAAGGTGCACAATTTAAGCCAAACGTAAGTGCGCGCATGACAAATTGGCTTGGTGTATATAACTCGTCACCTTTATCCCACCACAAGAACCGCTGGGCATGCATATCACTTTCGCGAACATTTATTCTGTGAAACATTTCCGCAATGTCTCCACATATTGCAATTTTACCTATTCGAAAGGCCAAAAGAATGTCTATTAGGGGTGTGAGCAAATCAGGGCCACTCAACATAAAATCATTTAACGACACGCCACTTGATTGCGCTGCTGCGTCCCATACCAGGCGGATTTTGTCTGGCTTGTTCGGGTTCAGCCATATAAAAATTGGTAAATACCACACTTTATCTGCTTCCTCTGCTATTGCCTCTGGGGAAAGCTTTGTGGCGTACCCTTTTTGTAGTAAATTATCAATTTGAGACTGCAATTTATGATGTAGGGACGGGTCTTTTAAAATTTTTTTATGTAAGCAGATCAACCGACGTAATGCGTTATCGTAACTTTCAGGTAGTTTTATACCATCGTTTTTCCAAATTAGGCCGACCTCATACCGCCCATCTACTTGTTTACATGAGGATTTCAATGTCTTTAATGCGTCAGAGTCAAGCTTTGAGATCATAGCGGATGATGTAGGCGTTTCCATGCTGAAGTAATTTTTCACCAAATCGTGAAGCTCTTCGTCACGTTTCTGACACACACACGTATGTATGTTCAATATGCGTTGGTCTGGGTTGCCTAATTTACCACCTTGAATTGCCCATCCAAGTCGAGTTTTAGTGGCTATTGGTTGTTGCCAGCCGCCCTCACGAACTTTGAGTGGAACCGCCAGTTTCCAATTATTTGCGCCGATCAAGACCATTGGTCTTATTCTTTCATAGGACTGTATGGGCAAATTTTGTAAATATGGATACCTTTTGGCGATTTCCGACATGTCAAGGGACTGAAGTGGCAAGTCTAAATGCTTAATGGTGTAGACATGTGAGAGCACAAACTTTTTGTTATTGTTTACGTTAGAAACATTCAGCGATGTTTTAAATGAACTATTTTCTACGCGTGTGGTGCCACCCGTCCATTGTAAGCATAAAGACTCTCGAACGCCATCTATCGGTAAGCCATCAAAAATGCTTTCGTCAACAAGGGTGACAGACGACCCTTCGTCTAAAAAGGCAAACGTGTTAATAGCAATATTTTTTAAGTGGATGCGGATTGGCAATATACGAAAAAATGGGTTATGATCGCTATGGTGTGCGTTTATTTGTACATTGCGCTGTATGTACTTGTACTTACAGTTTGTGGAATCATTTGATTTTTTACCGTTTTGTGTAGCAATGAGTGGTGTTTAAATTTACAGCCTGACACTCCACATACTTGGCTCTTATGGCATCTCCCCTTGTGCTGGTTTAGACACTGACCGCATAGACAGTGTGCCTTAACAATGTCCCATTTTTGACTAAGTTGTAGGTCCTTAAACTTTTCACACTGATGCACCCTATGAGTGGCTATTTTGCAAACAACGCACACCTTACTTTCGTTGGTTTTAATTTGCACATGAGTGTTTAAACATGCATTTCCTTTGCCAAAATTTGGTGTTACAACTTGGCTTGCCGCTTCAGCAATTTGGTAAATCCAAGTGCTGAACAATTTTATTATAGGGACCCTTTCGTCTTTTTGAAACATTGCCCAGCCGAGTTTGTGCTGATTCGGGAGCTTATCAACAAGCTCCGGCATTGCCGGAAAATCCGGCAATGGCTGTACTTGTTTCAAAGCTGTTGATGAACATTGGCCAATCCTCTGGATCACCTCCAAAGGAAGGAAGTTCACGTGGTATTGAGCGTCTGGCTTCCATTTGTGAAGTCGTGGGGTAAATCGCTGGGGTAGTATATACGTGCTGACTATTTTCACCGCCGAGCATTTTTGGCATATATTCTGTGGTTTGTCCAGCAGAATTATTTTGAAAATTAATTTGCTCGTTGCATTGCGCATCGGTTTGCATCAATATTTTATATTTTCGTTCTAAATATTCTTGCTGAATTTTCCTTTCTTCTTCTAAAATTTGCAGCTTCAGCATTTTTTGCCTTTCAGTATGCTCTAGGGCGTTTGTCGTATTTTTCAAATTTGTTTTATTCAGTAGGAAATGCTGTTGCGTATTACCTATCATAGTTGTTTGCTGTGTCGAGTAGGGATACAAAGGGGCTGCACCCAATACGCTTGAAGGAGCCATTAATATATTCGTTGCGGCGCAACTATATATTTGGGATCCTTTTGCACTTACAGTCGATGCTGGGGCGAATACCGAAGTAGTTGATTTTTCCGGAAGTATTGCGCTAGGAAGACTATTGCTTATTGCGGTAACTGAAATTGATGTGGCAATTCTTGGTGTACACAAGGCTGGTGATGAGGTCGAGTTCGGTTGAGCACCTGGGCCGGCTACATCAGTTATAACAGAAGTGGCGGATGGTATGGGCTCGCATATATCGCAGTTCCAATTGTAATCAGCCACACTACTGTCAACTCCAACACAAGTGAAGTGATACCATTTGTCGCATCTATCGCACATTACCATTTGACTGTTGTCTAACTTTTCGCATTTCCCGCAGCTATAACCAGGTAGACTTTTTTCTTTTTCCATATCAAAGTTTATTAAGTATTAATAAAATTTTAAAGAACTGTTGGATCTCTGCAGCGGCAAATGTAAATTTTAAAAGCGAATTCTTAGTGTTTTAGAAATTATTTATTAATTCAATTATATGAATTTAAGTATACAAGTATTTCTAAATTTCAAAATTTGCTTTAAAATTTTATTAATATTTTTGGCCGCGTGATCAACTGTCCAATTTTAAACTGTAGTTATTTTCTTTGTAATAATTCATTTTATACCACTTGATGGAATGTACATAATAAAATGCTTTAGTGACCGTTAGCGGAATACTAAAAAATATGCCTATTTACTTATATATATGTACGTGCGTTCGTATGTACATATGTATACATATATGTTTGTAGGCCTAAGAATTATCACGGGCAAAAAAAAAATAATATAAGTTGTTATGTATGTATGTTTGTACAAAGAGAGACTTGTATGATTAACATTCAATGAGATTTTAAGAGATATTAAATGAAATGCATAAAACAAATTATTCTAGCGTTAACCTATTGTGGACGGCGGCAACAATATATATATATATATATATATATATATATATATATATATATATATATATATATATATATATATAATCATATATAAATCATATATATATATATAAATCATATATATATATATATATATATATATATATATATATATATATATATATATATATATATATATATAAATCATATATAAATCATATATAAATCATATATATATATATATATATATATATATATATATATATATATATAAATCATGTATATATATATATATATATATATATATATATATATATATATATATATATATATATATATATCATATTTTGTTAATATCTTTGGTTTAACTCGTAACTTTTCAATGCATTTGTCTAGAAGTTCTTCCATTACAATATCAGTTACAATAGGAGATGCTGGGGAGCCCATTGGAAGTCCTTTCTGTTGTATATATATCTTATTATTATACTGAAAATACCTGTTATCTATTATACAAAAGCTAATAATACGTCAAAACAAATTTTTTGCTCATATTGGTCTATCTTTCTATTGTATTCCATTTTTCATCTATTATATTAATAGCAAGATCTACTGGAATACTTGGAAACAATAAAACAACATCAAGTGATACTAATTTTTCATCAGCACCAACTTCCAAATGCTTAATTCTATTTTTAAATTGTAACGAATTAGTTACATTATATTTTGATTCCACAGTTATCCTTTTGAAAATATCTGTGATGTACTTACATAATTCATATGATGGTGAATTTATACTAGAGCAAATTGGTCTCAATGGGAAATTTTCTTTATGGATTTTAAGTAATCCATATAATCTTGGAGCTAAAGCTACATTTGTCTTAAGTTTATTTTTGTCTTTGAAAAGTTCTTCAACTGTATCAATGTTTAATTTTTGTAACTTAGTCGTTGGATCTTTATTCAATACTCTATATGTGGTATCATTACCCACTATATCATTAATCCTTATATTGTAATCATTCTTACACATAGCTACTGTTGTATTACCTTTATCTGCATTTAATATAATTATGTCTTTATTAGACTTTAAAAATTTTTCACAAAGCTTTATCTAATATAAATCTATCTCTAATTGTTAATTTGAATCTCCTGTTTCGCTTTCTGAAGCAAGTTTATGAATCATGCTTTTTACACGGCTCATCTATCTGCCTTGATTTTATATTTTTTTTCTTTAAATTGTTTTTTAACTTTTATCAAATTTAAATAAATTAACTTTTCATTCAATTCAAATTTATTATTACGTCTAGGAAACACACACAAAATTATATTTTTTAACTTTTCACTTTTAAATTTGCTTTGCTTACAAAAATATTTAATTTTGACAACTAGTGCAGATAAACTTACAATAAAAATTAGAGAAGAGAGGATTTTTTTTTGATTCGCAAGTAGATTCAATATGAATCTACCTGTTCTATCTGGCTATTTCTTGTTCATCTCTATCCTGGTTTTTGTGTTGAACCTTCGTAGTGAACGGACGTGTTAGCGGAGTTTTTTTTACATAAACAAAATACAAAAAAAAAATTCGTAATAAGTGCTGATATTGTTAAATTTGCATTAATAACATTTTTCATATAATCTGAAAAAAAACCTCAAACAAACAATTGTGAATTAAATTCTAACGGCAGAAATGCCTATTTTACTGTGAGTTCTGATATTCTTAATGCACACAATAAAAACAAAAATCGGCTGATAGTCTTTTTCTAACGGCAAAGCCAATTTTACGCGAGCGATCAACTTCGCTTACTCCGGTGCCAAGTGGTGATTCGGTAACATTACCATTGCCTAGTTCATCTTTATTTAAGTCAGCGCCATTATCCGCTCCGAACTCGTGTTCATCACTTAACCAAGTTGTCACTACAGACAACAGTAGCCAGAAGCCTAAGGTGCCTGTCGGAATGGACAGATATATCACAGTGGTAAAGCGCGGGCGAAGCCCCAATTCTTCAAAGATCTCATCTGTTCCCCAGATATCCAGGGATATCGACGCAGCTAACCGTCAAAACTATTTCAAAATATTGCAAGATGACAGCGACAAAACCGAAGAATCCTTGAAAAAAACCTCGAAACCACCACCAATCTATCTTAGGCAACAAATAAAATTCTAACCCACTTATAAAAAAACTAATCTCGGTCATTGGTGAAAAGGCATTTCACATTGTTCCCATAAAACGTGGTAACATTGACGAAACAAAAGTTCAAATATATGCTGAAAAAGACTTCCGCAAAATGGTTACTGAATTTGAGAAAAATATGACAAGTTTCTACACTTTCCAGCTTAAGAGTGCTAAAGGCCTACAGATCGTATTGAAGGGCATATATTCTTATGTTGTTCCTGAGGAAATAAAAGATGGTCCCACCCTCCAAGGATTTAAGGTAAAAAATGTATCCAACATAATAAACAGGGACAAGATCCCCCAACCTTTACTTCGCGTTGAACTGGAGCCAAACGATGTAATATTGAAAAAAAATGAGACCCATCCCATTAATAACTTAAAATATCTCTTATATCGGAAAATCACAGTTGAAAAACCACACAAGCGTTCAGGACCCGTACAGTGCCATAACTATCAAGAATACTGTTTGTGTTGTGTGCGGTGAATTGCACGAGACTGCCATTTGCAATAAGTCGAAAGATCAGAGGGAAAAAAAGTGCACTAATTGTGGAGGTAATCACACTGCTAATTACAGAGGATGTCCTGTATACTCTTTCGTTAAACAAGCTATGAGTCAAAAGCCTAAAGTAACCCTAAAGCAAACAGGAAATACGTACTCCGCTACTTATCCACATATGGTCCTAGCATGATGCAGGAAATGTTGCAAATGCAGAACACACTGCTTCTGGCATTAGTCAACAAGCCATGAACACGTTAAAATAATTTTTTGGAACGCAAACGGCATTCGCCAATATAGAAACGAACTTAAGCACTTTCTCACGGTGAAGAATATTGATATAATGTTGGTATCTGAGACTCATTTGACTTCGAAAAGTCTTTTTAAAATGAGTGGCTACACCTTATATGATACAAAGGACCCAAGAGGAAGAGCATGCGGAGGATCAGCAATTCGAATAAAGTCAAGGCTCAAGCACTATATTCTTGAGAACATTTGTGAAGACCATCTCCAAGCAACAAATATTTGCATCGAAAAATTTTCCACAAATCTCGTGATATCATCAATTTACTCCCCTCCCAGATTTTCAGTCACTGGGGATCAATCCGAGGATTTTTACAAAACTCTTGGACCTTGTTTCGTAGCAGCTGGGGATCGCGTCTTATTACACCTATAGGTCGAGCTTTGTTCAACACAGTTTCAAAAATGGGATCGGACGTCATTTCGAGCGGGGAGCCCACTTACTGGCCTACTGACATACAAAAAAATTCCGGATGTTATAGATTTTGGCGTCATGAAAAGTATGTCTAAGGATTTAATTCATGTTGAAGCTTCTCATGATCTCTCCTCTGATCACTCTCCCACGATCGTTACAATTTGTAGCCCACTAAGAAGTGACTTACCTCACCCATATGCGAAGATGATAAATCATGTTAATTGGCTGGGGTTCAAAAAATATCTCAGTAATCATTGTACGGAGAACATCAAGCTAAGAACTTCCGATGATATTGAATTTAACATTGCAAAACATACAATGCAAAACATACGTTCTGGGGATCGCGTCTTATTACACCTAGAGGTCGAGCTTTGTTCAACACAGTTTCAAAAATGGGATCGGACGTCATTTCGAGCGGGGAGCCCACTTACTGGCCTACTGACATACAAAAAAATTCCGGATGTTATAGATTTTGGCGTCATGAAAAATATGTCTAGGGATTTAATTCATGTTGAAGCTTCTCATGATCTCTCCTCTGATCACTCTCCCACGATCGTTACAATTTGTAGCCCACTAAGAAGTGACTTACCTCACCCATATGCGAAGATGATAAATCATGTTAATTGGCTGGGGTTCAAAAAATATCTCAGTAATCATTGTACGGAGAACATCAAGCTAAGAACTTCCGATGATATTGAATTTAACATTGCCAATCTTACGGAAAATATTAAACAGGCTGCTAAACATGCCACTACCTCCCATCCGCAGACTGGGTTTAATAGAATTTATTCTGCGGATATTGAACGTCTCGTATGTGAAAAAAGAAGAGCTAGAAGGGAATGGCAACAGCACAGATCACCCCAACATAAAAATAGACTTAACGAATGCACTAATCGACTCCAAGAATTACTTGCATCTGAAAAATCTGCTCTCTTAAAAACTATCTGGAAGGTCTCGATGTTAGAGCATCATCTAATTACTCCTTGTGGCGCGCTGTTAGAAAACTTAAAACACCCGTTGAGTTTAAACCACCCCTGCGCACTTCTACCGGAGGTTGGGCAAGAACCAATACTGAATAAGGTAACATATTTGCTGAGCATTTAAAATACGTATTTACCCCAAACACATGTACTGGTGCTGTTGATTTGTCGAGTGTAGTTGCTCTACCACCTCGACCCATAAAGTTTAAGATGCGTGATGTACAAAAACTAATTGCTGAAACCAACCCAAAGAAGGCCCCGGGTATTGATGGAATTAGTAACAAGATGCTGATGAAGTTGCCTCGTATTGCTATTAGAATCCTGTTATTTATTTTTAATAGCATTTTACGTTTGCAGTATTATCCAAACAGCTGGAAACTTGCCATGGTCAAAATGATTCCAAAGGCGGGCAAAGATCTTACCAAGGCTGAGTCATATAGGCAAATAAGTTTACTGTCAACAATTTCAAATCTCTTCGAAAAGCTGCTCATGACAAAATTGTCCCCAATTCTAACTGATAATGGGTGCATACCGGACCATCAATTTGGTTTTAGAAGTCAGCATAGCACCATTGAACAATGTCATAGATTGGTTCATTTTATAAGAAGAACATTTGAAGAAAAGAAGTATTGTTCTTCCCTCTTTATTGATGTTTCTCAAGCATTTGATAAAGTGTGGCATGAAGGCCTAATTTTAAAATTGAAGACATATCTACCAATAAACATTGTAAATCTTTTGGAAAGTTACATTCTTGCCCGGAAGTTCACTGTTGTGGAAGGAGACTTCATGAGTGTGCCCGAAACTATCTCATCCAGTGTGCCACAGGGTAGTATACTGGGGCCAGTTTTGTATTTGATTTATACCTGTGATATGCCTTTGAGCAGTAATATCCTCACTTCTACATTTGCCGATGATACAGCCTGCCTTAGTATGCATGAAAACCCTCACGAGGCATCCCGATATCTTCAGGAACATATTAACCTGTTGGAACTGTGTTTGAACTTATGGAGAATAAAAGTAAATGAACAAAAGTGTGTTCATGTCACATTTGCCCTACGAAGAGACACTTGTTCCCCCATTCGAATCAACAATCAAGTTGTTCCTCAACATTCACAGGTGAAATACCTTGGTATACACCTTGACCGACGGCTTACATGGAAACACCACATTGACTCTAAGCTAACACAAATGAAGCTTAAATTAACCCAGATACATTGGCTGATTGGTAGAAATTCTACCCTCAGTCTAGATTGTAAACTTTTAATATACAAGTCGCTTTTGAAACCCATATTATGTTACGGAATTCTGCTATGGGGCACTGCTTCAGCTTCCAATGTAGAGAGAATACAACGAATGCGAAACAAAATTTTAAGGTTAATTACATCAGCTTCAATTTTTTCAATTGTCATGTTAATAAAAAATTTTTCCTGAAGAAGACGCCCAAAGAGGTGTCGAAATATTGAATAAAATTATTTTTATAAAAGGACCTAACGCTTGATTATAAAAATTATATATATTAAAACAAAAAAGGTCGAAAAAATAGTGTTAATTAAGTGGATATACGGAGAGCAAACCGTTATAAGAAGAATCAGTTAAGATAATTGTAAGCAGATTTCAACAAAATGAAGAATTTTTCCATAATATAAGAAGAAAACATACCTTTTTCGGAAATTATCAAGGAGAGCGATTTCTTAATTATAAAGAGGAAAGTTACAGATTAATGGAGAAAAATATTGAAATAAGAAAATGTATCAATAGATACAAATCAATCAATGACAAATTAGTCAAATGCAAGGCTACCATAACATTTCTTATTCGTTGCCGCAATGCTGGTGTAATTCCAAAATTTGTCAAGGCATCAACCAAAAATATTTTCCAAATTTGTAATACAAATATGCAACAATCAACCAAACAAATATATTGGAAATGTATTGAAGGTTTTCACAGCAAAATTCTCAATTTGGCAATAAAACAAAAACATGAAGTTCATGCATATTTGGGAAAGGAGTTGTTGAATATCAAAAATATTTTAAGAAGACTATTCAGCTTTGAAGAAATTAAAAACTTTTTTAAATACCAGGATAAGTTGACTTACGCTTTGGTGAATAGGACTAAACAGGTATATAGAAAGAAATTTGAGTGTCTGATTAATATTGAATTGAGTATTAATTTTAATAATAAATGGTTTGTTAACAAGTCAGATGTTATATTCCAGAAGACGTGCAGTATATTCTTTCTCTAGGTAAAAAACATTCATTGCCAGTTAAGAAAATAATAATTGCCAATTATGAAAATAATAGCAGCAGGAGAAGATTTTGTATAGACTTTACAGGATAGAGATGAACAAGAAATAGCCAGATCAAAATTGACTAAGATTATTGATAGCCACACAAATAGGATTAAATTAACAAATAGGGATAGATTTATATTAGATAAAGTAAAGCTTTGTGAAAAAATTTTAAAGTCTAATAAAGACATAATTATATTAAATGCAGATAAAGGTAATACAACAGTAGCTATGTGTAAGAATGAATACAATATAAGGATTAATGATATAGTGGGTAATGATACCACATATAGAATATTGAATAAAGATCCAACGACTAAGTTACCAAAATTAAACATTGATACAGTTGAAGAACTTTTCAAAGATAGAATAATTTCAAGTGCAGACAAAAATAAACTTAAGACAAATGTAGCTTTAGCTCCAAGATTATATGGATTACTTAAAATCCATAAAGAAAATTTCCCATTGAGACCGATTTGCTCTAGTATAAATTCACCATCATATGAATTATGTAAGTACATCACAGATATTTTCAAAAGGATAACTGTGGAATCAAAATATAATGTAACTAATTCGTTACAATTTAAAAATAGAATTAAGCATTTGGAAGTTGGTGCTGATGAAAAATTAGTATCACTTGATGTTGTTTTATTGTTTCCAAGTATTCCAGTAGATCTTGCTATTAATATAATAGATGAAAAATGGAATACAATAGAAAGATAGACCAATATGAGCAAAAAATTTGTTTTGACGTATTATTAGCTTTTGTATAATAGATAACAGGTATTTTCAGTATAATAATAAGATATATATACAACAGAAAGGACTTCCAATGGGCTCCCCAGCATCTCCTATTGTAACTGATATTGTAATGGAAGAACTTCTAGACAAATGCATTGAAAAGTTACGAGTTAAACCAAATATATTAACAAAATATCGGGTATGTTGCAGGTTTCGACTCGGATTGAAAACGAACAATTTTTTGAATCCCCATAATTTATAAATTGGTGTTCTGAATTCAGCATGTTTTTCCACATTCGAAGTTTATGTTCGAAAAAAAATCTAAATGTCAACGGCTACAGCTACGCAAAAATCGACGGCGCACTGTGGCGCCTTTTCCCAAAAACCGTGGCAAAAATACAAAATTTTGATGACAAAATTTTGTAAAATGAATGAATACATCGGATAAAGATCATTTTACTGATCAGAATTCAAAAACGTTTTTCTTAATTAGATAAGAATTATAGCTGGTGGAGCTGCTTAAAGTCGACAGTTTTTTAGAAAGTCCAAAAAAGGTGATTTTGAGAAAAAAAAAGACATTTTAGAATTGAAGTGTCAGAAATATTGCCATGTCCACCAACGGCAGTTGCCGTTTTTCAGACACCCTATATTTATGTAGTTTTTACAAATAAAATAGAGAATATCTAAAAATAGGCAAAAATGGTCACGCCCATATTTTCTTAGCACATTTACTACACTGTACTTTAAATAATTTAGCTAAATTGGTCCACAAAAAATCACATGTTTTCTTGAAATTGGAAAAAAGATGTTACAATCTTATAGCCAGCGTTGCCACAGCCAAGATATTTTTGCAACCAAAATTAAAAAAAAAAATTGCCAAATAAGGAAAAAAGCTACCAAAATTTTAATATTTTTTATATCTTATGTTATCTTACAGCACAAAAATGTATATAAGTGGAACTGATTAACATATTTTTGTTAATGTATGCATATGTGCCTACTTAAAAATATGTATGTAGCCTTATTTCATTGAAATATATATAATCGTATAGATACTTACTTTATGTTATAAAATGTATTTTATTACTAAAAGATAAAAAATTATTTTATATGTATGTGTAACAAAGATGCGTTCCAAATATGAAAAGAAATTATTCTCTCTATACAATTGTTTTCACTGCATCACTTGTTACTAATATTTATTACTTCTCGTTAATACGAAATTTTCGCAGTGACTTTTTCCCTACATTTTTCTTTAATTCTCTTTTAAGTTGATAGCCTTTGTACACCATTCGTCAATAAAGTCTTGAAAAGTCACCATAAAAGGTCATAGTATGAATCCCATATAAATGATAAACAATATTTTGCTGTGTCAATCAGGTAGGCATAATTATTACAATTTGTTTTTTTATTTAAATTTACGAACACATTATGAAAATAGTCAGGTAGTTTTAAAACTTGGTTTTTGTACTAAGTAAAATAAAAACTGCAATTGTATATAATCCAGTTAATTGTGGCCTAGATTTATGTTTCGCAAATCAGGTAGTTTGAACCTTTTTATTTTTGGGTATAAAATAATCTGCCATTGTGTAATGGAATCAGTTAAGGTTTTACTTTGCAAAAGTAGTGATCAGTACTAGAACTCATAATGTCATTTCAAAATTCGGAATTGTTCGAGTTATTTAGAAAATCACATAATGAAAATGTATTTAATTTGGCTATTGTGGAAAAATTCCACGGTTTACCAGTATACCACGGAAAGGATGTTAAAAACAAAAATCACTTCGTTTTCTTGGATATTCGTAAAAAATGGCTTGCCTCAAACCGTACCACAAAAACCTTTATGGAAAAGTACTCAGACTGGCTAAATGGAGTAACAACTTTTGAAAACATCGAAGAACCCTATACATCTTTGGACAGCAGAAAAGGAAGACTATAAACGAATGATGAGGTAACATCCCAAATTACTCGTGCCGATAACCATATTATAAAAAGGTTGGCAGTTATAAACTCTAGAGAAATAGTAAATGGCCCAAAGTTTCAGGATTATGCATCAAAAACTGTCCAGCTTTTGGCTCAAAAGTACCCTGAGAAGAAACTTACTCCTACGGTCCATAAGATTTTGGCTCATGGCCAAAATTTAATTGAATATCAATGCTTACCAATTGGAGAGTTATCAGAAGAAGCCCCAGGAATGCAAAAACAAAGATTACAAGCACTTTAGATATGCGAATACTTGCAAAATTTCACGGATTAGACAGAATGAGGATCTTTTTAATATGTTGGCGGCCTCTTCAGACCCACTGATTTCATCGCGGAGACATGTAAGATCTCGAAAGGACTTGGAAGAATATAATTATAGCTCCGATATGTTAAGTCTATTACAAATCGCTCAAAATGTTAATGACTATTTTGAAGAAAACTAACTATTAAAAAAATTAATAAAAATAACTGAATATCATATTAAAATATATCATACTATAAAATAATATTATAAATTAACATTAGTATTAAAAATATTTCAATAATTTTTATCTGTAATATAAATAAAAAGAGTTACATTTATTTATATAACATGTTATATTAGAGTAGCATTTTTTCTAGACTTCCCTATGAGAATGTCATTTAAAGCACAAAAAGTTGTGTTTTAATGGTTTGAGAAATTTTAAAAATATCATTACTTCAAAATATATGATTTTTGCGACAAGAAAGGTCAAAGGTGTCATCGTGTCCAATGCCTATCACAATAAGGAGGCACTTATTTTGATCCTAAAAGATTTAAAAATCAAGTTTTTTCCCCATTACAAATTTCTTGGTAACTTCAAAAATTATGATGTTTTCAACAAAAAACCACTGTGCATAGTGCCTCCACAAAGCTATGGCAAATAATGATACTCATTTTTATTAAAATATCTTTCTTACCTTAAAAGTTATGATGTTTGTAATAAAAACAGTCGAAAACAGACACTGTGCACAGTGCCGCGCCTAACCTATGACCGTGCAAATCATGTATATTAAAGCTAAAAGAGTTTCCTTTCAAATGCTTTTTAAAATTTTTAAATATCTTTATCAGTTCAAAAGTTATGATTTTTGCAACGAAAAAAGTCAAAAGGCCCCACTGTGCGGCGCACAGTGGCTGAAAATCTTTTTTCATTGGCCAAAATTCTGTAACTTTTGAACCGATCAAAATATTGAAGTAATTTTTTTTTAATGGATAGATATTTAGTTCAGCTTGACTCAGTTTTAATTACATTAAAATTGATTAAGGACTTTTTAAGGACTTCTTTTTAATGTTACACTCAAAAAAATTTTTACACTCCAAAAAATTTTTACACTAGAAAAAAATTAGTAAAATTAACTGGAGATTTTGCTGTTACCGCAGAAAAATTTTTAATTTTTTGCTGTCAAAATAGGTTCTATTTATTATTATTTTTTACTAATACAATTATTTTTTACTAATACAATGGAAGGCGATTATAATTACTATTCATTTGACACAAATACTGATTGCAAATATTCTATATTTTTCTCTGTGATATTTCTGTTCTTTAGTAGTTTTTTGGCTTCTTCATCTAAATCCCGATGTTCCACTTTCCATTTATTTCGAATATTGGAGATAAACGGATCTGACGTTGCCAATAATATATTAAATGGATCTTCATTTGTGGAATTTCGTGAAATTTTTCTAGTATTGTGCTCTCTATAAAATCTGTAATCCTTGTTCCTTTTTTCCTGAGCCTCCTCTGATAGATCTCCAAGTGGCACCAAATGATATTTAATGATATCTTCTCCATGATAAAGGATTTTGTGAACTGTTGCATATATTCTCCATGGGTAGTTGGTTGTATATATTTTTGCAGTTTCCTTAGCATAATCTCCAAATTGTTTAGAGTCAATTTCTTCATTGCACGCAAGTACTTCTAGGATTATTTTAAATCTGAAAATAAGGTTTAAATCCACTCCTGTTATTTCAGATGCTGTTTCTGGATCTGAAAAGAATCTTCGTGCGGTATTGCCATCATTTGTATTGCCTGACCCTTGTTTTGGCTGATGTATAATCAATACAATTTTGCCATATTCATCTTGAACATGTTTCTTTTTTGAACTTCTTAACTCTTTGTTGGTTTCATTGTTTCTTATGGATTCTGAAGACCCGAAATACAAATCATAACTGATTTTTAGTATATCTTCCATAAGTCGTATTCTTGCATGTAGTGGTTATAATCCAAATTCATATGTATCGCTATTATCTAATGATTTTGTAGGAACTTGGTTTAATTGGGTTGATGCTGCTTGGCATACAATGCAGCTGGATGCAGCCTTCGTGTTAGTCAAAGCCTGACCTACTTTTCCATCTATCATTGTAAGGACTAATTGGTAGCTTACTTCAATTTCCTGCCCATCTAACTGTAATTGTAATGGCTGTAGTGTTGCAATTTGGGCCTTGATATCACTAATTTCTTTGTTAATGGCATCACGAGTTCCTTTTTTGAATTCAAATTTGATTGGCCTGCAGTATTTCGTAGAAGATGGTGTCTCATTTTTCAAAATATTCATTGTTTGCGTTGTACTAGTCGAAGGCTCTGAATCTTCCAAAATCTTTTTCAATCGCAATGGTACAATTGATACCATGAACATATCCGAGTCCGAAATATTTTCACATACAACTTGTTTGTATTGGTTTTGTCCCGAAGAACCATCACATCCCCCTCTGCCGAAATTGGTGTGATTGTAATAGTGTCCTTTGATGGCAAACAGTCCATTTTAGCAGCAGTTATGTGATGATATGCTGGACAGATATTTGAGCCCTTTTCAATCGCACGCAATCTGAGCTTAATATATTGCTGTTTTGTTAATTTCAAATCCAGAAATAAGGCTAATGCCTCCTCATTTGTGTACTGTTTTGCATCGCTCGGAGTTGGTATACTTTTAAGAATTCGTGTTGTTCTCACTGGACTAGCTTTAATAGCTTTTTTAATGATATCCACTTTTGTTAACTGGTTCTGTGATCGTAATTGATGTAGGAAAGATTCTTTTATATTTGTACAACCAATTGCATCGTTAACATCTTTAAGTTTCCGCCTCTTAGACCTATCTCTGCAGTTGTTCAATGATTTGCGTGGTCTTCCAACCTTATCTTGCTTTGCTGTTTCTGCAGCGACAGTAAGTTGGTCTTCTAACCACTTTTCACTTTTTATATAAAACTTATGTTTACTGTAGCTAACTTCTTTGTAGCGTTTTTTTAGTACTTTTACAAAATTAGATAATTGTTCTTGTATTTCGGTGCTACACGAATTTAAGTTTAATTTTATTTTAACGTAACTAAGAACATCTTCCTGGTTTTTATTTCTAAAATACTCTTCGGCCAGTTCTTTATAACCGAAGCTCTACATATTTTTCTGAATATTTTTATTTGAGTCTGTTATGATTTATCACTTGCAAATATACGTACGTACACGTAAAGGATTAACTTATTATTGTGTAATCCCTTATGAATCAATAGTTTTATACATTTTTAGATACATGTTATTCACACATTGATCTTCAATTTCAGAGCAGGTAGTACTTAAATTGAACAAAACTGCACTTGTTATCCAGACCTTAATATCAGGTAAAACTAATTAGTATCTCGTCAATAAGGGGTTCTTTTTATCTTTAATGGTTTAATGTCGCAATTATTATTGTGAAATTGTTTATGACTTTGGCTGACCCTAACAGTTATATTAGAAAGAGATCATATGTTTACTGTAGAACCTATTGTGATATTTTTATGACTGATTTTTTTGCTGATCAAAACAAAGCCATAAAACCCTTTCGCAGGTATTATATTTAATTATTTTAATTTTAGGTAGTCTAAAGTAAAAAACATAAACCTTTAGGCAAAAAAGTGAAAATTTAATACACCATTGTATACGAGTAATTATAGGGCTGTTTAAATTATCGTAATTTGAATTTTTTTAGAGTAATTTCATTAAAATTAAAAAAGTGTTCTACCGGCGGGTCGTGGCGGGTGCAAAAGTATATATAGGGTTAAAGAAGACACCTTCACCTTTCTTCGGGTCGTATACGTTTCTTGTTCCCTAGAAGTTCTATTCCACTAAAGTTTAAATTTCCGAAAAATATAGTAGTTTCATAAATATTTCATAACACCTCTAATATTAAACGCTAGAGCGGTAACCACTTACAACAATTAAAGACTATAATCCTACCATTATCGATGATAGCTTGCGAGTAGTAACCATTTATTTTTGACAAAAAACTGATAAAAAACACCTTTTTCTGAAATAACAAAAACAGTTGAGTTTGACAGCATGCCACGCCCACAAATATCAATATTTTAACCTAATTTTTTGGCTACCTTAATATGGATATATTAGCTCCAAAATGGCGTAAAAATTTTAAAAATCGGTGACAAAAAAAATTCGACTTTTGGCCAATGAAAAACGATTTTCAGCCACTGTGCGGCGGTCGACAAAAAAGTTGCAAAAAAATTAACAAATTACAAAAGTAAAACAATTTACAGAGTATGAAAACAAAGATATTCAAATTTTTCAATTAATTTTCTACGCGAATAAAAAAATTAATACATTCGAGCCCCGACTTGCGTGGTTAATGGGGACCGGAGAAACGCGACGCAAATCGAAACGACGCAAATCGAATCACCATTTTCTATATAAATACACTGAAATTTAATTTATTAGGGTAAATATTCAAAACAAAGCAAAAAATTTTGTATTTTTGATAAAAAACAAGTATGAATACATTTCTATTTATTTCGTTTACTTCAACAAATGTTTATAATTATTATAAAGAAATAAAACAATAAATTAATAAAAAACATAATAAAAATTACATTCATTTACATATGTACATATCTATATTCATAAAAAGTAGATGCATTAAAAAATTTTAATTTATTTAGCTTACATTGAGCTCCCTCCAGATGATAAATCTAAATCAACAACACAACATTTGATTGGATGGATTTTGGGGAATAACACACTAAATTCTTACCATAACCAGATAGTTGTTATTAGCACCACTTATATAACAAAGGAAAGGGAATTCCCCTTACTTCACACAATTTGAAAACTTCTTAATGTACAGGCCAGAAGTTGTGAAAATGCTAAAAGACAGAAAATATGCTATATCAGGCACTACAAATGCTAAAAATGGTAATCCACAATGCTGCAGTAAACAATTTAACGAAATCAAAACGACGCAAATCGAAATCAAAACGATACAAATCGAACCGACGCAAATCGGTGTCAAAACAACGCAACTCGGACCGACGAAACTTGAAATTGCAACGACGCAAATCGAATTTTTCCAGTTCTCAAAAAAGCGACACAAATCGAAACAACTCAAATCGGAAACATAGAATGAAAATAAAATTATTCAATACTCTTAAAAAAGACAACGAACGAAAATAAAATTATTTGCTTTTGGTTGATCTGCTTGATTTGATATACCGTTACAACTTTTGAACATGAAACATGCTCTTGTTAGTTTAAATTCACATCAACAAATACAAAGACCTTACAACCTGGCTTTGATTTTACAATTTTTTAAAAGAGATTATTAATTTTATTCTCTTTTCTTCTAGTTGCGTTATTTATCAGCGCGGCTGTTTGCCGGCTATAGGCATATCGACTACGTTGTCTTGGCACCATATGTTGTTAAAACAAAGTATTGCCTGATTATTACATTGCGATTTTACAACTAAATGCAATCGAATTATTATAATTATTGTTTAAATAGATTTATATATATGAAATTAGTTTTAATTTCCTTCAAAAAAATTCATTTTTCTTTATCAATAAGATCTAAATGCATTGAGATTTAGTTCAAAAAAGATTGACATATCAAACTTTATTATGTAGGGTAACTTTGTGTTTTCGAACAAACAAAATTGTTGTATTTTTTTCATGTTTTTTTACACAAGTGAAACAAAACCAAATTGAAATTTTTGGCAAAGTTTAAAAAAAATTTGTTTGCATTAATATTTCTGTGAAAAACAGAATTTTTTTGATGAAGTTCAATAAAAAACACTTCAAGCTAAAAACAAAAATTGTATTTTTCTTAATAATGTTAGCATTTATAAGAAAAATGTACGATTCGTTTTACTTTCACCCACCCCTTCCTACTCTAATTGAAAACGAATAAAAACATGGGGATGTGAATTGCAGAACACCAAAAATGCTAACGTAATCCACTTTCGAGTGAATTCGGATTCTAGAACATACCCGTATGATATATATATATATATATATATATATATATATATATATATATATATATATATATATATATATATATATACATATATATGATTTATTTTGTATTATATCAGAAAGTGAAATAGAAATTATGTTATCAACATTTAATTCATTTCATCCTGATATAAAATTTACAATTGAGAAAGAATGCAACTCCGTACTTCCATATTCAGATTCATTAGTAATAAATAGAGGAAACACTATATCAATAGATTGGTACCAAAAGCCAACATCATCTGGCAGAATTATTAACTATTTTTCTAAACATCCAAGAAAAATTATTATAAATACCTCAAAGAATCTTATAGAGAGAATTTTATCTATAAGTGATATTGATTTTCATAAGAATAAAGTAAAAATTAGGAATATATTACTTAATAATAGCTTTCCAATTCACCTTATTAATCAATTAATAATACAATATAAAAATAATAGGACAAGATCAGATATTATTCGGGACCAAAAAATTTATAAATCATTAACTTATGTACCAATGATGTCTGAGAGATTAGAAAAATCAGATATTTTTGATAACAGAAACTATAAAATGGCTCATAAAATATATAATACAGTAGGTAAATTATTCACAAAGACTAAAGATAAAGTAGAAAAATTAGACATATCTAATGTCGTTTATAAGATACCATGTGATGGTAAGAATAATGAGAGATGTGATAAAGTATATATAGGTACAACAAAGAATAAATTAAAGACTAGGTTTGCAGGACACAAGTCAGAACAAAAGTATAGGAATGTTTTAACTTCACAAAAGACAGCATTAACGAAACATTGTTGTAACTCTAGTCATAATCCGGACTTTAGAAAAGTATCAGTCTTAGCTATAGAGAAGAATTTTAAACGACGTCATATGTTAGAGATGCTTAATATTATTAATGTTCCAAGTAATAAGGTAGTAAACTATAAAACTGATACAGATAATGTTGCTCAATGTTATAGGCATTTGATTCGTAAATTAAACTGACTAATAGGAATGTAAAATATTTTTTGTTGTTATAATATAATTAGTATAAAGGATTTTTCATTTCTTCAGAGATAAAAAACATTTTTTGTTTAGCTTTTTGTCTTTTGCTTTTTTGTTTCTTAAAAAAAAAAAAAATAAATTTTAGTTTATTAATTTTTGATTGGTTTATAAAAATTTTTTCAATTTGCTCATGCATGTATGTATGTAAAATACGTTTTCAAAAAATTGTTTCAATTGTCATATTAATAAAAAAATTTTCCTGAAGAAGACGCCCAAAGAGTCGTCGAAATATTGAATAAAATTATTTTTATAAAAAAGACCTAACGCTTGATTATAAAAATCATATATATTAAAACAAAAAAGGTCGAAAAAGTAGTGTTAATTAGTTAAAATTAAATATTTACAAAAAAAATGAGCAAAAGCAATCTGAAATCGACAGTCTCTTAGTTGAAAGGTTTCAAATCACGAGCAATAAATAGATTTTTTGTTGAAATTAATCGAGAAAATGTTGCACTTTTATCAGAAACAAAAACGCCATAATATTTCGGCATGTGTTTTAATAAACTAATAAATGAAATTAGTGTTTTCTAATTAGATGATTTGCAACTCTAATCATATAGAAGATATTTTATGCAATTTTCCCAGTTTGCTGATGGGATTCTGCTTGCCAAGCAAGGCAATCAAGTAAAAGCAAGTGATTCCATTTTGGCAAACACCACTCCACCCATCAGTGTCAAAAGGTCCGAATCCGGCTTCACGGATGTGGTAACAGTACTAGGTCCCCAGCATCGCATTGAAGTATCTGATTACGATACCTAGAACAATATTTGATAGGCCAGATGTCGTTCAGCATATGTCTGCCCAAAAATTTGTGTCTCGAAGAATTTAAAGTAGGACATTCGCAGAGAAGATGAAAAACTGTCTCTTCCTACCTTACTATACAGCTACGGCGGTTATTATATTAGGGAAGTCCCGTCCTACTAGCATATCTACCGATCGCCCAGTGTTCCGTCAAAAATGTGATGAGCATCGCGACATCTTTGCTGTTCCTGTTTATTATTTGAGCTGAGCGCTCATCATAATAGTGAGGCCACATTTTCTTAGACTTTGTAATCAGATCACGTTTTTTGTTACAAATAGGTCCGAACGCCATTACAACTGTTTAACATTGGAGGCATTAATGGCAGAACCAGCCCTGTCCAGTTCATCCGCTGCACAAGAATCTGCTATGTGCAGGAACCCAGATGACAAGTAACATCCGTGAGAAAGTGGAATGTGATCTTAGTGACAGAATTGCCACCTGCCTATCGCTTAAGACCTTGAAAGAATGGCTCACGCCAAGATCACCTGAATATATTCCAAATCCAACACCGGAAATCATTTTGGATCTATCAGTATATACACTAGTCATACACATTCCGTTTTATATGAACTCCATTTCATTCCCTTCTAAATGAAAACCAGACATTTAAAATGCTATATTAGCTTGATGTTCTCCGTACAATGACTACTGAGATATTTTTTGAACCCCAGCCAATTAACATGATTTATCATCTTCGCATATGGGTGAGGTAAGTCACTTCTTAGTGGGCTACAAATTGTAACGATCATGGGAGAGTTATCAGAGGAGAGATCATGAGAAGCTTCAACATGAATTAAATCCCTAGACATATTTTTCATGACGCCAAAATCTATAACATCCGGAATTTTTTTGTATGTCAGTAGGCCAGTAAGTGGGCTCCCCGCTCGAAATGACGTCCGATCCCATTTTTGAAACTGTGTTGAACAATGCTCGACCTCTAGGTGTAATAAGACGCGATCCCCAGAACGTATGTTTTGTATTGTAGTCCCCCAGCTGCTACGAAACAAGGTCCAAGAGTTTTGTAAAAATCCTCGTTTTGATCCCCAGTGACTGAAAATCTGGGAGGGGAGTAAATTGATGATATCACGAGATTTGTGGAAAATTTTTCGATGCAAATATTTGTTGCTTGGAGATGGTCTTCACAAATGTTCTCAAGAATATAGTGCTTGAGCCTTGACTTTATTCGAATTGCTGATCCTCCGCATGCTCTTCCTCTTGGGTCCTTTGTATCATATAAGGTGTAGCCACTCATTTTAAAAAGACTTCGAAGTCAAATGAGTCTCAGATACCAACATTATATCAATATTCTTCACCGTGAGAAAGTGCTTAAGTTCGTTTCTATATTGGCGAATGCCGTTTGCGTTCCAAAAAATTATTTTAACGTGTTCATGGCTTGTTGACTAATGCCAGAAGCAGTGTGTTCTGCATTTGCAACATTTCCTGCATCATGCTAGGACCATAGGTGGATAAGTAGCGGAGTACGTATTTCCTGTTTGCTTTAGGGTTACTTTAGGCTTTTGACTCATAGCTTGTTTAACGAAAGAGTATACAGGACATCCTCTGTAATTAGCAGTGTGATTACCTCCACAATTAGTGCACTTTTTTTCCCTCTGATCTTTCGACTTATTGCAAATGGCAGTCTCGTGCAATTCACCGCACACAACACAAACAGTATTCTTGATAGTTATGGCACTGTACGGGTCCTGAACGCTTGTGTGGTTTTTCAACTGTGATTTTCCGATATAAGAGATATTTTAAGTTATTAATGGGATGGGTCTCATTTTTTTTCAATATTACATCGTTTGGCTCCAGTTCAACGAGAAATAAAGGTTGGGGGATCTTGTCCCTGTTTATTATGTTGGATACATTTTTTACCTTAAATCCTTGGAGGGTGGGACCATCTTTTATTTCCTCAGGAACAACATAAGAATCTATGCCCTTCAATACGATCTGTAGGCCTTTAGCACTCTTAAGCTGGAAAGTGTAGAAACTTGTCTTATTTTTCTCAAATTCAGTAACCATTTTGCGGAAGTCTTTTTCAGCATATATTTGAACTTTTGTTTCGTCAATGTTATCACGTTTTATTGGAACAATGTGAAATGCCTTTTCACCAATGACCGAGATTAGTTTTTTTATAAGTGTGTTAGAATTTTATTTGTTGCCTAAGATAGATTGGTGGTGGTTTCGAGGTTTTTTTCAAGGATTCTTCGGTTTTGTCGCTGTCATCTGGCAATATTTTGAAATAGTTTTGACGGTTAGCTGCGTCGATATCCCTGGATATCTGGGGAACAGATGAGATCTTTGAAGAATTTGGGCTTCGCCCGCGCTTTACCACTGTGATATATCTGTCCATTCCGACAGGCACCTTAGGCTTCTGGCTACTGTTGTCTGTAGTGACAACTTGGTTAAGTGATGAACACGAGCCCGGAGCGGATAATGGCGCTGACTTAAATAAAGATGAACTAGGCAATGGTAATGTTACCGAATCACCACTTGGCACCGGAGTAAGCGAAGTTGATGGCTCGCGTAAAATTGGCTTTGCCGTTAGAAAAAGACTATCAGCCGATTTTTGTTTTTATTGTGTGCATTAAGAATATCAGAACTCACAGTAAAATAGGCATTTCTGCCGTTAGAACTCAATTCACAATTGTTTGTTTTTGAGGTACTCATGCAGAGTATTCCTCAGTCACTTTGTTTGAGTTTTTTTTTTGTTTTTTTTTCAGATTATATGAAAAATGTTATTAATGCAAATTTAACAATATCAGCACTTATTACGAATCAGTACTTATTACGAATATTTTTTTTTGTATTTTGTTTATGTAAAAAAAAAAAAACTCCGTTAACACGTCCGTTCACTTCGAAGGTTCAACACAAAAACCAGGATAGAGATGAACAAGAAATAGCCAGATAGAACAGGTAGATTCATATTGAATCTACTTGCAAATCAAAAAAAAAAATCCTCTCTTCTCTAATTTTTATTGTAAGTTTATCTGCACTAGTTGTCAAAATTAAATATTTTTGTAAACAAAGCAAATTTAAAAGTGAAAAGTTAAAAAATATAATTGTTTTTGTGTGTGTTTCCTAGACGTAATAATAAATTTGAATTGAGTGAAAAGTTAATTTATTTAAATTTGATAAACGTTAAAAAACAATTTAAAGAAAAAAAAAAAATAAAATCGAAGCAGATAGATGAGTCGTGTAAACAGCATGATTCATAAACTTGCTTCAGAAAGCGAAACAGGAGATTCAAATTGTCGTGGAAACAAGCTATAAGATTATTGATAGCCACACAAATAGGATTAAATTAACAAATAGAGATAGATTTATATTAGATAAAGCTTTGTGAAAAATTTTTAAAGTCTAATAAAGACATAATTATATTAAATGCAGATAAAGGTAATACAACAGTAGCTATGTGTAAGAATGATTACAATATAAGGATTAATGATATAGTGGGTAATGATACCACATATAGAGTATTGAATAAAGATTGATTGGTTTATAAAAATTTTTTCAATTTGCTCATGCATGTATGTATGTAAAATACATTTTCAAAAAATTGTTTCAATTGTCATATTAATAAAAAAATTTTCCTGAAGAAGACGCCCAAAGAGTCGTCGAAATATTGAATAAAATTATTTTTATAAAAAAGACCTAACGCTTGATTATAAAAATCATATATATTAAAACAAAAAAGGTCGAAAAAGTAGTGTTAATTAGTTAAAATTAAATATTTACAAAAAAATGAGCAAAAGCAATTTGAAATCGACAGTCTCTTAGTTGAAAGGTTTCAAATCACGAGCAATAAATAGATTTTTTGTTGAAATTAATCGAGAAAATGTTGCACTTTTATCAGAAACAAAAACGCCATAATATTTTGGCATGTGTTTTAATAAACTAATAAATGAAATTAGATGATTTGCAACTCTAATCATATAGAAGATATTTTATGCAATTTTCACAGTTTGCTGATGGGATTCTGCTTGCCAAGCAAGGCAATCAAGTAAAAGCAAGTGATTCCATTTTGGCAAACACCACTCCACCCATCAGTGTCAAAAGGTCCGAATCCGGCTTCACGGATGTGGTAACAGTACTAGGTCCCCAGCATCGCATTGAAGTATCTGATTACGATACCTAGAACAATATTTGATAGGCCAGATGTCGTTCAGCATATGTCTGCCCAAAAATTTGTGTCTCAAAGAATTTAAAGTAGGACATTTGCAGAGAAGGTGAAAAACTGTCTCTTCCTACCTTACTCTACAGCTACGGTGGTTATTATATTAGGGAAGTCTCGTCCTACTAGCATATCTACCGATCGCCCAGTGTTCCGTCAAAAATGTGATGAGCATCGCGACATCTTTGCGGTTCCTGTTTATTATTTGAGCTGAGCGCTCATCATAATAGTGAGGCCACATTTTCTTAGACTTTGTAATCAGATCACGCTCTTTGTTACAAATAGGTCCGAACGCCATTACAACTGTTTAACATTGGAGGCATTAATGGCAGAACCAGCCCTGTCCAGTTCATCCGCTGCACAAGAATCTGCTATGTGCAGGAACCCAGATGACAAGTAACATCCGTGAGAAAGTGGAATGTGATCTTAGTGACAGAATTGCCACCTGCCTATCGCTTAAGCCCTTGAAAGAATGGCTCACGCCAAGATCACCTGAATATATTCCAAATCCAATACCGCAAATCATTTTTGATCTATCAGTATATACACTAGTCATACACATTCCGTTTTATATGAACTCCATTTCATTCCCTTCTAAATGAAAACCAGACATTTAAAATGCTATCGAAGTCCAGCTAAGATACGATATAATCGGAAGGTCTCCTCAACTCAGGAGGTATCCGATACAACATTATAGCATAACCGTAGATTGTTGATCTCCACCACCCAGATGCAGACAATCCCGCTGCGCTACTTGAAATTACAACCATTAGGAATCATATCATCTGAAGGGGTGGTAACTAAACAATCTCGCTTATTCCAATTGTCGTCATCGTCGTCACATTAAGTCGACATTAAAAAAAATGTAAGTTCGGTGCTCGATGTGAGCAACAATTGAGTGTTAATGATGACCACTTGCCATTTTTAAGCCCTAGGAATAGTAACAGCTTATATACTTATAATATATAATTGTTGTCGACATCGATCCTACAGTTGCCGAAATATTGGTGTTGACTTCGTGTGACGTCGACAACGACAAATAGAATAAAGGGGAATATGTAATACGGATACAGGCGGATCTTTGTATCCTGTGCAGTTGATCTACAACGTCTTTCTTACTTGTGGCGGTCCATCATACTAAGGATCCGTAAATCAGTACTGGAAGTACAATTGCTGTATATAGTCACTTTAACATGTTAAGGCCTTTAACACTATTTTGCACCAAACATTTAACGACAGAAGTAGTAAACAACCGTGGCCCTCCTAACCCGGTGTTATAATCCGGACTTTAGAAAAGTATCAGTCTTAGCTATAGAGAACAATTTTAAACGACGTTATATGTTAGAGATGTTTAATATTGTCATATTAATAAAAAAATTTCTGAAGAAGATGCCCAAAGAGGCGTCGAAATATTGAATAAAATTATTTTTATAAAAAAGACCTCACGCTTGATTATAAAAATCATATATATTTAATTTTAATGTAACAATACATTGATTTCGTGTTTTATATGAAGTTTTTTTTATTTATTTTTGTAATATTATGTCTCACACAAAGTAATCGTTAAATTTGTGAATTTTAAAAAATATCACTCACTTTGCAAAAACTAAAATAAAAATTTTGTGGCACAAAAGTATATAATGCAAACAAAATTTAAACAATAATAAGCACCTTTAGAAAGCTTTTGTACAAACGCAACACAACAAACGATTATAATCGCTAAGCCAACAACAAACAATAACTGCCTGTTTCACGATGTCGAACGACATCGTTCGTTCGCATAAATACGTTTGAAACAGCAACAAATTTTAAAATGTTGTTTTTGGTTTTAATGTATTTATGCGAACGAACGATGTCGTTCGACATCGTGAAACAGGCAGTAAAATATTAAATAGTTATTTTGGAGAATATCTCGAAAAGCAAATTTGATATTATTATAATTATTTTCAAGGATTTGATCAGCCTCATAAAAACGTTTTTAACACATATATTATTGTCAATAAAATTGCATTTTTTGAACTTGTCACTTTTTATGTTTTAATTAGCAAATAGTATGTATCATACCAGTATGTATGTATATGCATGATTGTAAACGAAACAAATCAGCTGTTGTTTCGTGATTTTGATGAAAGTAAAAGCACAACGAAAATTTTGAAATGGCATAATTTGCAAAACCACCATAAAATCATCAGTGTTTTAAAATCGTTCGTTGTTTGAAATCAACGTATTTCAGAACAAACACGTGTTTAAAAAAATGTACATAGCTCTACTATTAAGTTTGCCCTGATTAAACAACCTTAAATTCCCTTTTCTCTTTGAAACTGCCACACTTTTTTCGAAACGAAAATCCCATTAAAGAATAAATAAAACAAAATAAAACGTTTGGATCGACAATACATTTACGGTTTTTTAATGGAACAGAACTCCACTAAATTTTCCTGTGAATGAATCATACGATCGTGTAGTTTAACACGACCTTTAGCGTATATTATAATATTAATTTTTTTAAGGAGTTTAAGTTGACAAAATTTCGAATGCAAATTTAAATTCTACAATTCTTGGGAACGCTGTTCCCGTTTACTTTTGAATAGAAACCAATGCTTTTAAGAAATTTTTAATATATCTTAATATTATTTTACTTATCTTAATATATTTTTGCAAATATTTTTTTGTCTAGGTGAAAGCAAAGAGTATATAGACTTTGCTAAGCAGTTTTTGGAACGTCGCAGCAAATATAAAAATTTACAACGCGCACAAAACGCTCACGATGATGACTTGTGTAAGCCAGCCCAGGCTATAACTCCATCAGTCAATGACAACAATGAAAATAAGGTATTTAAACTTTAAATTATTTAACGTTATAAAATAAAACAAATTTTAAAATATAGAGAGGTTCCCAGCAGAACTATTACACCTGAAATAAATTTTAATAGTTCATTTCATCTCTACGCTTGAGAACAACTCTCGAGACATCGTAATTATTCTTTAAGTGCGATTGGGCTTTCGGTTGTTCGGCTTTGTATGTGTGAATGGTTTAACTCGACTAACTGTAACGCATTACGTTTTTTTTTTAATTCCATTAAACTGCCTGTATCGCAGGAGTGGATTTTGGGAACTTCTGCTTCGTATACTGCAAATTGACAGTTCCTAAAGAAAACGATTTTGACGATTTCCCCCCAAAATTTTACGATTTTGTCCCCAGTTTATTTGGCATCTATAGTTTTACATTGTATCAAAATTAATAACATTTTGTGGAAGCAAAATAAAACGGAAGTTCTCTACGTATATAAGAAAAAGAAAACATTATTAATGCTGTTGTAACCGCACAACAGTACTTAGGATTGAAAGTTTGGAATAAAAGGTCATTAAGAAAAATTAGAAATAGGTAGGGGAAAGAATGGAGCCTTGTGGTACCCCTGGATTAATATTGAACTATCCTGGTGGAATTCCATCTATATCAACTCAGTCAATATAATTTTAAGAAGTAAAACTAACGAGTACAAATTTATTAATTTTCCATTTGTTTGTTGTTTTAAAGCTACATATCTATAGTATTATAAATTACATTCATACAAAAAAAGAAAAATGTCATATAAACTTCATATTCAACTCCCACAATTAGTTTAATTGGTACAGGTATCATTATGATCATCACTGGCATCTTCTTCACCATCGAGACTTGAGTCTTATTAACAAACAAATTGCTTATATAGGCCAATCAATCATGGGCTTTTTAAATGTTCTCATGTTTTATATCTCTGGATCCGAAGTCAATAATAATATTTAAATATGCATGTCTTCATTTGACTTTCCCCTAGAACATTTCCGTGGAAAACACAACCTAAAATATTTTAAATTTTTATTGCGGGCTTGCGTTTCCTGTCATCTGTCCGATTTGTAGCAGAGCGCGGCTGCACGGATTAAAACTTTTTGAAAAGTTAGGTACATATAATACCAAGTATGTATTTTTTCGAAAAGCGAAGTCTCGATAGCATCGGATTTAATTTGATATGGCTATTAATTTTGCATTAAATTTTGAAATTTGTACTGAAATGCTCTCGTTTCTAAAGAAGCGCCGTCATTAGAATTCTCAAAACCATGTTTCGGGTGAATTATTTTTCATTGTCCTACCTTGCCTGCCATTACCTGATTATAAGCTTATATGCCAAATGGAGCAAGCATTCAATAAATCTTATCAACTAATGAAGAATCGACAAATCGAACTATTACATTTTTTGTGTTTACTTGCAAAATCGTTGTGTCAATGTTATTTAATTCTCAAGAATTAGCGCACGATAAGAAACATTTTTGCTTATTTTCAGTTTTCGTGAACTCACTACATATTTATCAATCTTTCATGGGTAGGACTAAATTATGATTGACTTTAAAGCGCTAATCTCCATAAGAAATTACCGACTCTTAATAAAGTTTTATATCCTGATCCACTTTTTCCTTTTTGTTCATCGCAAAAATCGATGTCTGTTATAAATACCACCCTCAAAGGCCTACAATATCAAGGTAATCGCGGACAAAGCTTTTGCCATATGGTTATGATACTTCTTATTGATTTTAATGGCACGATTGGTGTTCTAAAAACTCTTGAGCCATCGGATCAGGGAATGCTGCTTCGAAGGCGTGTTACCTGAGCTACCATCAAGACCCTATTTCGTGCATAGACAGAATATATATATTTATTTAACGCTTCATCCTTTAACGTATCATCAAGTCCGTTTTGTAGTGGTATAATGTACGCTGATGATGATGATGCTGTAGCGTTCTGTTCTGCTTCGTTCTGCTAGTGTAACAATTAGCTTCTCCCTTAATTAAATAATTTGAAAAAATTATCTGAATTGGCGAATTCAGCTATCGAACACAACTCATTCAAATAATTTTCAATTCATATGGAATAGACAAAATTACAAATATAAAAAAATTTGTTTAGCGACGATTATATAATAGTCTCCATTCGAGTAAAAAGTATCTTGTGAGCGCTTTATTTTCGAATATATATTTTACTGTTAACGCAGAAACTCATATTTTGTTAAATATTTCATTTTGCTTTAAAATAATAAATATTTTGTAATCATTTTTGTACATTATAAACTACAAAGTTGTTTTCGAACAGGATTGGGTTGCCAATAAAATTTCTTAAACAATAAAATAGTAAAAGTAGCTTTTTGAATACGCTTTCTTAACAAAAGTTTGTTAGACTTAAAGTGTTTGTTACCTAATTTTAACCTTAAAGGGCAAACTAAAATATATTATTTAATATGGCCGTTTACCTTCGGTATATTTTTTGGAAAATGGTCGCCTTTTTTAATTTAAGAGCTTTTGAAATTTTAAATGTTGGCATCGCTGGCGAAAAAATGCTTTTCCATTTATAGCCTTGCGTAAATGCAATGGTTTAGCAATTGCAAACCAATGTGTTTTGTAGCTGGATTCTAAAATAAAAGCTAATAATACCTTGCACCGGCGCTTCCGCAAGACATTACCATCAAATGCTGAGTTCCGTTATAGCGAATCTTATCGTGTTGGCGAATTTCGTCTACGTATTCGACATGTCGTATATATCTGTTATAAAAATTTATTTACTATAAACATACATTTCGATAATTTCAGTCTTATTCCTTATTGCGTTAATTGCGTTTCATAATTTCTCTAAATGGTTCATATGTGATTCGAAAGTTTTCGAAAATATTAAGATAACATCTATTTTATCGAAGTTTTCTTATTATATTACTCAATATTCTTTGGGAAATTTCTAATGTTTTAGTCCAAGTGGTGGACTGGTTGTGATTGAGGAATAACAATGTTATTTAAATTCCGAGTCTTATGGGCCGGTGATGTAATTGGACCGTACGAAGGCAGGAACGTTACTGTGAATGATAAGCGCTATCGTGCGTTGATTAAAATTTTTTTTGCCCAAAAATAGAAGAGGACTTGGATGACGCATTGTAAGCCAATATTGAAGAATTTATTCGTGATATACCGGCCGATATGTGTGATAATTTAATGTGTGATAATTTATTTATTTACGTCTATAGATGTAAATCCTTACAGACTAAAAATACATATAATATATTGCAATTAAATTATGTATTTAAATGTAAAATAATTTTTCTTTTTACAACCTCATTGCTCTCAGATATATTTATGATATGATAATATTTATTGAAGTTTTCACATATACGGCGAAAGCAGTCATTGTTGGCATAAACGGATCTATAGTATTTTAAACTTATCAGCTGGAAGTTACGAGTTGGTCTAGTTGGAACGCAAAAGTTAATTTTACCAAGCAGGAACTCAGAATCGACATTTCCACATATTAATCCAAGTAGAAATGAAATACTCAGCATTACTCGACGACTTTTCAATGTTGGCAACTTAATAAGACCCAGTCTATTGACATATGGTGGTAGCACGTAGGAACTCCATCCAAGACCTCTTAAACAAAACATCAAAAATTGCTTTTGGACTGATTCAATAGAGTTTATATGAATGTTATAGTAAGAATTCCATATAACTGATCCATACACAAGAATAGGGCGAACTAAAGAAATATATAGCTGTTTCGTGATATATGGATCGGAAAACTCATTGCACCACCGCACAGTGGGGCCTTTCGACTTTTTTCGTTGCAAAAATCATAACTTTTGAACTGATAAAGATATTTAAAAATTTTAAAAAGCATTTGAAAGGAAACTCCTTTAGCTTTAATATACATGATTTGCACGGTCATAGGTTAGGCGCGGCACTGTGCACAGTGTCTGTTTTCGACTGTTTTTATTACAAACATCATAACTTTTAAGGTAAGAAAGATATTTTAATAAAAATGAGTATCATTATTGGCCATAGCTTTGTGGAGGCACTATGCACAGTGGTTTTTTGTTGAAAACATCATAATTTTTGAAGTTACCAAGAAATTTGTAATGGGGAAAAAACTTGATTTTTAAATCTTTTAGGATCAAAATAAGTGCCTCCTTATTGTGATAGGCATTGGACACGATGACATCTTTGACCTTTCTTGTCGCAAAAATCATATATTTTGAAGTAATGATATTTTTAAAATTTCTCAAACCATTAAAACACAACTTTTTGTGCTTTAAATGACATTCTCATAGGGAAGTCTAGAAAAAATGCTACTCTAATATAACATGTTATATTAATATATGTAACTCTTTTTATTTATATTACAGATAAAAATTATTGAAATATTTTTAATACTAATGTTAATTTATAATATTATTTTATAGTATGATATATTTTAATATGATGTTCAGTTATTTTTAATAATTTTTTTAATAGTTAGTTTTCTTCAAAATAGTCATTAAACATTTTGAGCGATTTGTAATAGACTTAACATATCGGAGCTATAATTATATTCTTCCAAGTCCTTTCGAGATCTTACATGTCTCCGCGATGAAATCATTGGGTCTGAAGAGGCCGCCAACATATTAAAAAGATCCTCATTCTGTCTAATCCGTGAAATTTTGCAAGTATTCGCATATCTAAAGTGCTTGTGATCTTTGTTTTTGCATTCCTGGGGCTTCTTCTGATAACTCTCCAATTGGTAACCATTGATATTCAATTAAATTTTGGCCATGAGCCAAAATCTTATGGACCGTAGGAGTAAGTTTCTTCTCAGGGTACTTTTGAGCCAAAAGCTGGACAGTTTTTGATGCATAATCCTTAAACTTTGGGCCATTTACTATTTCTCTAGAGTTTATAACTGCCAACCTTTTTATAATATGGTTGTCGACACGAGTAATTTGGGATGTTACCTCATCATTCGTTTATAGTCTTCCTTTTCTGCTGTCCAAAGATGTATAGGGTTCTTCGATGTTTTCAAAAGTTGTTACTCCATTTAGCCAGTCTGAGTACTTTTCCATAAAGGTTTTTGTGGTACGGTTTGAGGCAAGCCATTTTTTACGAATATCCAAGAAAACGAAGTGATTTTTGTTTTTAACATCCTTTTCGTGGTATACTGGTAAACCGTGGAATTTTTCCACAATAGCCAAATTAAATACATTTTCATTATGTGATTATCTAAATAACTCGAACAGTTCCGAATTTTGAAATGACATTATGGGTTCTAGTACTGATCACTACTTTTGCAAAGTAAAACCTTAACTGATTCCATTACACAATTGCAGATTAATTTATACCCAAAAATGAAAAGGTTCAAACTACATGATTTGCGAAACATAAATCTAGGCCACAATTAACTGGATTATATACAACTGCAGTTTTTATTTTACTTAGTATAAAAACCAAGTTTTAAAACTACCTGCCTATTTTCATAATGTGTTCTTAAATTTAAATAAATAAACAAATTGTAATAATTATGACTACCTAATTGACAGCAAAATATTGTTTATCATTTATATGCGATTCATGCTATGACTTTTTATGGTGACTTTTCAAGACTTTATTGACGAATGGTGTAAAAAGGCTGTCAACTTAAATGAGAATTAAAGAAAAATGTAGGGAAAAAAATCACCGCGAACATTTCGTATTAACGAAAAGCAATAAATATTAGTAACAAGTGATGCAGTGAAAACAATTGTATAGAGAGAATTATTTCTTTTCATATTTGGAACGCATCTTTGTTACATATATAAAATAATTTTTTATCTTTTAGTAATAAAATACATTTTATAACATAAAGTACAAGTTATTTTTCTCTTATTTTTGTAAAAAAAGAAAACTAAGATTTGATCTTTCTATACAATTATATATATTTCAATGAAATAAGGCTACATACATATTTTTAAGTAGGCACATATGCATGCATTAACAAAAATATGTTAATCAGTTCCACTTATATTTACATTTTTGTGCTGTAAGATAACATAAGATATAAAAAATATTAAAATTTTGGTAGCTTTTTTCCTTATTTGGCAATTTTTTTTTTAATTTTGGTTGCAAAAATATCTTGGCTGTGGCAACGCTGGCTATAAGATTGTAACATCTTTTTTCCAATTTCAAGAAAACCTGTGATTTTTTGTGGACCAATTTAGCTAAATTATTTAAAGTACTGTGTAGTAAATGTGCTAAGAAAATATGGGCGTGACCATTTTTGCCCATTTTTAGATATTCTCTATTTTATTTGTAAAAACTACCTAAATATAGGGTGTCTGAAATTCGGCAACTGCCGAGAAAGTAGGGTATCTGGTGGACATTTTCTTACTTTTTTTAATAAACAATGAATATACCTTTAAAACAATACAAAAAAAGTAGTGATCACATGGCAATATTTCTGACACTTCAATTCTAAAATGTTTTTTTTTTTTCTCAAAATCACCTTTTTTTGGACTTTTTAAAAAACTGTCGATTTTAAGCAGCTCCACCAGCTATAATTCTTATCTAATTAAGAAAAACGTTTTTGAATTCTGATCAGTGAAATGATCTTTATCCCATGTATTCATTCATTTTACAAAATTTTGTCATCAAATTTTGTATTTTTGCCACGGTTTTTGGGAAAAGGCGCCACAGTGCACCGTTTCATAAATCCAAGAACGCCATTAGCTTTGTTTACAGTTAAAGCAATTTGATCACGAAAATTAAGTCTGTGATCTAACAGAATACCAAAATCATTAATACTCTGAACTTTTTCCAGTGCAGCATCATTAACATAATAGGTGGAATCTAATTTATTAATCCTGAAGAATGACATGTGTTTACATTTCTTAATATTTAAGTCCATCAAATTTATTTTACACCACTGAGAAAATGTATCAATATCAGACTGTAGTAAAAATTGACCATTAGAGTCTTTAAGAGTCTTAAAAATTTTGACATCATCTGCATACATTAATACATTAGAATGCAAAATAACGGAAGGCAGATCGGTTATAAATAAAGTGAACAGTAGAGGACCAAGATGACTTCCCTGGGGAACGCCAGAGGGAACCTCAATGTCTTTTGAAGTAACATTTCTGAACTTTACTTGTTGCGTTCTATTAGACAGATATGTCCTCAGCCACTTTATAGCAGTAATACTAAATCCCATAAGCGATAATTTGTAAAGTAAAATATCGTGGTTCACTTTGTCAAATGCCTTACTAAAATCCGTATATATTACATCTGTTTGCATGTTATTAAGAAAACCATCATTTACCATAGTAGTAAGTTCCAGAATGTTAGTTATTGTGGAACGTGATCTGCAGAAGCCGTGTTGATGTGTAGACAACAACGAAGAAGTTTGGTGTGATAGACTGTCGGTTAAAATCTTTTCTAGCAGTTTAGGAATAGCATTAAGCATAGCAATTCCTCTATAGTTTGATACTTCAAGTTTGCTTCCGTTTTTAAATAAAGGAATTATAAACGATTTTTTCCATTCTAGTGGTAAATAACAAAATTCAATAGACTTATTGAAAATTGCGGTAAGTGGGCCGCACAGTGATTCAGCACAATTTTTGAGAAGGCAACTAGGTATTCTATCAGGACCAGAATTGGAAGAAGATTTTAATGATCTAAAGTACGATACAACGGTTTCCTTGTCGATAAAAGAAAAATGTATACCCGATGAATGTGGTAGATTATAGGGATACGGAGCCTTGTGATCGTATGTATTTTTAGAGTACGTTGCAGCGAAAAAATCAGCAAACATATCACTAATCAAGGTATCGTCATCAGCACTATGAGCACCGAATTTCAGAGTATTAGGATAGTCACCAGCACGACGTTTAGAGTTGATAAAATTGATAAAACGATTTAGATTTCAATTTTGATCTCATACGACCAATATAGTTATCATACGCCAATTTATTTGCAATGTTGTAACCAGAGCGTGCAATATAGTAATTTCTGAAATCAGCTGAAGTTCCAGACCTTTTATATTTCTTGTAACATTTGTTTTTCTTATATTTAGCATTGGTTAAAAAGTAATTGTTCCATGGTGGACCTTTATTACAACGACTGATTATTTTGGTAACCGTTTCCAAGATAAAGTGGTGTAATACTGAGTAAAACTCAGAAACAATATCATCAAAATTATTACCAGAAATTATTGTATTCCAATTAACATTAGATAACAGATAACTAAGCTTTGTGTAATTTGCACGCGAAAAGCAGTAGAGTTTGTTGGGTTTATATTTGTTTCTATTTGAAGGTAGTACCGATTTGTTTGAAGAGAGATAAATTTCAACCTCAATTGTAGGATGGTAATTATCTTCAGGATACTTAATAGGAAGTGAATTACTTACGTATGTATCCATCGGCTGATTAACAAAAGTAAGGTCCAGAAGTCTCCCACATGCATTTTGTACATGGTTAACTTGAAAGAGTCCACACCCAAGCAAAGATAGAATAAATTCGTTTGAAACGGTAGGGATTAAATAATTGAGTTCCGAAGGTTTATTCCACAATATATTAGGAAGATTAAAGTTTCCAAGTACTAGAAATATATCATGTGGTTTAGATTGTTGCAAAGCAAAATTAATAGCAGATAAGTGTGCATCAAAAATATCAGAAGAGGCGTTCGGAGGAATGTAAGAGCAAGTAACAAACAAATCTTGTTTTGTAAGTCTAATTTTGATGGCAATAAATTCGATGTTATCACTGTGTATAAATTTAATACGTTCACATGGAAATAAATTTAATACGGCAATAACAACTCCACCACCAATTTTGTGGGATCGATCATATCTAAATATTTGGTATTTTGGCGATAATATTTCAGCATTATGGATACTTTATTTATCGTTCAGCCAGGTTTCCGTAAAGACAATAATGTGGTAAGTTAAATCAAAGCTGTTAGTATAAAGAGACGTTATTTTTGTATTAAGTCCACGGACATTTTAGTAAACTATGTTTATTGGATTATTTGTCGACAAATGCGTTAGTTTTTTGGAACATTACATTGTGGTAAATAAACAATGTCAGAACGCGAAGTATTTCTGTATTCATATTCACGAATAATTGCATTGGGCGGCCAAAAATCCTTGTTAACAATGACATCAAAATTTTCCTCTGGAACGATAATTTTAAACCATGATTTACTCCTATATTCTGAGTATTTGAATTTAAAAACTGCAATATCAATGATATGACCAATCTTACTATTGATGTAGTGTTTGACGGCATCAGTAGTCGTATCTGAAGCAAAGCGAGCAGCAAATATAGTCTTTTTTGGAGAAATTATGTTGAGAACTGGAGTATTACTTGTAGTATTAAAAAGAGGCACGGTAGGATTTACTGTAATTGGAATAGAGTCATTTTGAATTGATACGCTAGTTGTAGGTTGTGATGAGTATGAAATTGTTGATGAGGATTGTAAAGCCGGTTTATGAACTGATGAAGTGTTGTCTATAGTGTAAGAAAAGCGTTCACATGTAGCCACAGAAGTATGAATTTCAGTGATTTGTGGCTGAGCGAGAGATGTCATAACTGAAGTAGAAGCGGCTGAAGTAGGAGAAGGAGTATCGACATCACAGATATTAGCATTGTTTAGATTGTTGGATGATAATGGAGGTAATAATGAACCACATGCTGCTTTCTTTTTGGGAGAGCAAGGTGCTTTTTCTAATAGTTCTTTATACTTTGAAAATCTTTTAGTCAGATTTATCAAATCGTTATTTATATTAATTAACTCGTCGCTAGAATTTTTTAAAAATTATTACTTTGGCTCTCAGAGTATAAACTGAGAATCTGAATATATTTGTTTTTATTGTTAAAAATTGAGAAGATAATATAACCAGTATTGTTGAAATTGAGAAAATATAAACAAAGCACAGTTTTTAATGTTAACGTTGTTGTTTCGTTTTAATTTTATTTTTTTTATTATTATTTTTCTTGTTATGTTTATCGATGAAATTTGCGAGTAATGATATGCTGAGGATTATGAAATTATAATCTTAATATTTATTACAGTTATTTTCTGTTGTTTTGTATTGTTTCTTTTATGTTTATATGAAATTAACTTCTTATTTATGGGTTTAACTGTTTTGTTCAACAATCTTGATCTTGTAAACTATAAGTAAATTACCGATCGAAATTTCAATTATAATTTTGTTGGAGAGAGTATGCACAAATTGGACCTAGCGTATGAACCATTTGAGGTATAGCCGCGGTCAATATTTACATGAAATCATCATTAAACATTGAATTATATAGATCGTTCTATCGACTCAAATGATTTCATACATTTATCTAAATTGTATGTGTTTTTTAAAATCAAATCCTAAAGCTCTTAAAAATCACCCTTTATATATATATATATATATATATATATATATATATATATATATATATATATATATATATATATATATATATATATATTTATTTATAAATTATTCATTTTATTCTCTAAATTTTCAGGGTAAGCAAAAGAAAGTAAAGAAGAACAAAATGACAAAACTAGATGCACGGATTTTGGGCTTCTCCGTAACTGCCGCTGAAGGCCGCATCAATGTAGGAGATCGCGATTATGCAGATGCACCTTAAGCGAAATGTGTGTACGCTTTTAAAAGAGATGCAAAAGGAACAACGATGAAAGGAGGAAAACTATTTTTGTACTTCATTTAATATGTTCATTTTTTTATTTTTATTATAAGTATCTAGAATATATTCGTTTGTAAAACACGTTTACTATTCTGTTGGATTAACATTTAATGATGAATTTCAAAACTAAATAATCTTACTTTTTTTCCGTTGTATAGCAGGAATGTTATTTTCGAAAAGTGTTTAACCTTCTATTTTTCATTTATTCCTTTCAATTAAAATTTTTTTATTAAAAATATAACAAGCCTCCTGTAACTTCCAGCTTAATAAAGAAATGATTCTCCGGATTCTCTATTTCTCAAGTAAATTTTGTTTGATACTGGAAGTCATAGAAAACTAGCGAGATCTTACCTTACTAATTCACTGTAACTGAAAAAAGAGAACGTCATATTTTCATTACATTATATACTGCCGCATACATAAGTTTGATTTCCTCTTACTTGCTCTGCCTCATATGAAAATAGATTTTTTTCTTAATTTGGTAGCTTTTATTTAACCAGAAAATTCCTGTATTTGTTGTATAAAGAACATATTGTTAATGTAACTGAAACTTAAAGCCATGTTAAATAAAAGAAAAATATCAAGGCAAATAAAACGTGCGTATGGTACAAGGGGAAATTCTATAAATTTTGGGGTGATGTCCGCTATAAATTGAATTATGTAAAGGATAAGCAATCAGAGCGAATCAAATTAAGGGTAATAGCTGTGAATTCATATAGGTTAGGTTAGGTTAGGTTGATTGGAGGGGTATTGTCAGCCCATGTCATACGACATACACCTAAGCCAGTGAAGGCTTGTTGTGCGCTCCTTTGATTTTAACCATAACACATTGACCCAAAGGTCTAGAGAAACTCCGTGTCACTCACAAAGTTCCTTAATTTCCTCCAGCATATTCCCCGTAATCGGCTTATGTCCGGTAAGATGTCACCCCCAAGATATCGGGATCTTATTTGTGAGAAGGCGGGGCATTGGCACAAATAGTGTTCCAGCGTTTCGCTCTCCTCCCCACATGCTCTACATTCATCTCCTCCCGCTATTCCTATGCGTTTAAGATGTGCCAGTAGTTGAGAGTGCCCTGTGACAACTCCCATTATTCTACTTAGTTCGAGCTTACTAAGTTTTAGCAGCTCCCTCGTTCTTCTCTCGTCTGGATCTCCCCATAGAATTTTTGTATTGATTCCCATGGTTCCGTTATTCCAGAGAGTTGAATGGGCCCTATGTGCCCAAGTCTTTAGCTCGGATTTAATTGCATCGAAGGGTTTCGCGCATTCCAAGCTTATATTACCTAACTCTATTGCCCTAGAAGCAAGTGAGTTTGCCCTCTCATTTCCAGTTATCCCCGCGTGCCCTGGCACCCATATGATGTGCACTTCACCATGTGTCGAGTAACTGTTAATAGCGTTTTTGCAATCCCAAACTGTACGCGATTTAGTGCGTTCCTTTGAGATTGCTCTAATGGCCATCTGACTATCTGTGAATATATTCACAAGTCCTGACCACCCCGTTACGTTGAGTTCCCTGATACACTCCGTTATCGCCCGAACTTCCGCCTGCAAAACTGTGCAATAATCCGGCAGGCGGAAAAACAGTTCTGTGGTGTCTTCTATATAAACACCAAGTCCCGTTTTCCCTCTCGACCTTGATCCATCCGTGTAACAATGAAGCCCCATGGGGATCTGGTTCCAAGGGTCGGTCAACCAGGAATGGATGTCGGGGATCAATGTTCCGCAGTTGGCCTCTAGTCTAGTCTCCGGTATGCGGTCATTTGCGACATTTTCCGGTATGGACTCTCCTATGGCCGTAAAGTTCGTTGATGATGCGCTTCGTGTTCCTGATCGATCCACTCACCCATCACCTTTAGTCGTTTTGCTGCAAGAGCCGCTTCGTATTTTATACGAATTTCGATTGGCTGGATAGATAATATTGTTTCCATCGCCCCTGTTGATGTCGTTCGGAAGGCCCCACTTATACCAAGACAGCAGGTTCTCTGAACTTTCTGTATTGTTTTGATGTTGCATTTATATTCCATCGACGTCCACCACACTATAGAAGCATAGGTCATAATCGGCCTGATAACGCTACTATAAAGCCAGTGTGTCATCTCTGGATTCAGCCCCCATCTTGTGCCTATGGCCCGTTTACAGATTGACCAACATATATGAGCCTTTTTGACTCTTTCGTTTATGTGGTCTTTCCATTTTAATTTCCGATCGAGAATGACTCCTAGATACTTCACCCTGTCGGAAATATTTATTGTCCTTTCAAGAAAGCGCGGCTCATCATATGGAGCTATCTTCGTCTTTCTTGTAAATAGGCCAATTTCAGTTTTTCCTGGGTTAACGTTCAACCCTCTTGGTTGAGCCCAGTTGTGTGCCAGGGTTAATGCCTCCTCGGCCTTCCTGCACAAATGATTTGGATCCCTTCCCTTCAGAAGTATCATGACGTCATCTGCATAGCAGACTGTCTCGAATCCCTCATCGGGTATATATTGTTGTGGTCCATAGAAGGGGTGATAAAATCCCCCCTTGTGGAGTTCCACATTGCACCCTTTTTCTTATACTTATATTGTGCGCCTCACAATTAATCCATCTGTTCCTTAGCATACTGCCAATCCAGTCGCGTATCGCCCGGTTGACATTAAACTGGTCCAGAGAATGGATAAGTGTGTCGGTATGCACGTTGTTGAAAGCCCCCTCAATATCAATGCAAACCGCGAGAGTGTACATTTTTTCATTAAGAGACTTTCTATAAAGTACACCACATTATGCAATGCAGTGTCCACTGATCTACCTTTGACGTATGCGTGTTGCTTGAACCTCAGCATATGGCCTGCGATCCTGCCTTTAACCATGTCGTCGATTATCCTCTCCATGGTTTTCAGCAAGAAGGAAGTTAGGCTTATTGGTCTATAAGCCTTTGGTGAAGAATAATTTGGCTTGCCAGGTTTGGGGATAAACACTACCCTCGCTTCCTGCCAGCCTACTGGAATATATGCGTGTGTTAGGCATGCATTATAAATTCCTGCAAGATGTGTCGAAACTAAATTCATCCCTTTCTGCAGGAGCGCCGGAAAGATACCATCCGGACCCGCAGCCTTAAATGGAGAAAAGCTTTTTATCGCTTCCATAACCATCCTATCGCTGATAATAGGCACCTCATGTACACCACTTCTCTCATCGTCCAGCATAGCCGAAGGTTCGGCCGGGCTGCATGGAAAATGTGTATCCATGAGGAGTTTAATGGTTTCCTCCACATTTTCAATTTTCTTGCCCGTTTCATCCACTAATGATTCAGCCTGGATGTGGGCTTTTGACAAAAATTTTTTTATTTTAGAAACATCGCTTACACTGTCCACCTGTTCGCAGAAAAGCCTCCAGGATGTACGTTTAGCTGTTCTTATTCTCTTGTTGTAATTTCGGAGTTTATCACGATAATCCTCCCAATATACTGGTAATCTTTTACGTTTCGCTCTATTATAGAGTCGGCGGACTTCCTCCCCATTGCCCGAATCTCCCCTGTCATCCAGGGTTTTTCGTATGGGGATTTTCTTTCCCGAAGTGGGCAACTCTCTTCAAACGACTCAACTAAAGCGTCCGTAATGATTTT
>OY813003.1:11076217-11193717 GCA_963681545.1 Germaria angustata | reverse complement strand
TGCTTCAAAATAAATTACCTTTTTGCATTCAATTATTCAATTATTAATTCAATTACCTCTGCATCCTTTAATTTTGGTCATGCGCCTCTTCATCATCAAACCATAGTGCCACAGATTCCATTTTTGGTAAATTACACAAATATTATATAAATTAATTTTATTTTTTAAGCACAATCACAATTTTATTTTTCTCTTGTAAATTTAACTTTGACGTTTTTTTAGACCAGCGTTGTTATATCTGGCCAGCGTTGTTATTTTTGACCGGCGTTGCCACGATTTAAAATAAAACTCGAATGCGATTACGAAAGTCTTATAGAATACCAATTTTCTTTCGCATCGCATTTCATTTGCGCATCGCATTGACTTTCGCATCGCAATTCAGAATAAGGCCCCTGGCGATTTGATTGATCATCGAACATTTTTTTGCTAACGCTGTTGAACATGTGCTAACCAAGCAAACAAAACAATAGGTTAATATATTTTTAACTTTTCATATACATATGTATGTATATATAGGGAACCAACTAATTGAAAAAAAAAATTGTTAAAACTTGTATAAAGACTGCAATAGAATTAATAATAATACTTTTGTGTTGATTTGAGTCTCAGCATAAAATATTCAGTTAATACTGAGTTCCTACAATAAAGGTAGTATATTGGTTGAAAGCACAGAATACACAGAATACTCAACTTTGACGTATAAAAAGGGTCCGAATCATATTTTACATAAACTTTGTATAAATCATAAAGTTTGTGTGAAGAGATATCTATATAAAAACAACTAGATTAGCTATCCCTTTCACACAAACTTTATGCACGTTTTCAAAGTTGTTTAGTCTATTTAGTTTATGGTTGAAAGTAAATGAATGTAACATCTCTGGAAATACATGTCAATATTTGGAGCACAAATTACACATTTAAAACTCATATTTAATTATGTACGTAAATTCCTGTGGAATTTCAGTTATGTTATTATGTTCTATTATGTAATATGGGTAATTGTGACTACAGCATATCTCGTTGCTGGTGCGTGATCGGCTGGTGCAGCCATGTGCAAATGCTCTGTTACTGCTAAACATCTGACATAAGCTGGCTCTTTTAAACGTATTGTAAAAATTTAAGTGAAAATCTTGACAGTAAGAGTATCAATTTGATTAAATATTATATTGAAACCGGAGAAAAAACAGAGATCAAAAAAGTAAAGGGTGATTCCAAAAAATAATAAATTTATTAACTAAAACTATCAAAAACATTTTTGGAGGAGTAACCATAAAAAAACATCTGTTGCTATGCCCTTTGTTTTCGATAGAACAAAAGAAGTTCAGGTTGCAATCTATTGCAGATATTAGCATTTACGAAGGCATAACTTTCAGGTAGAGCTAGAAAAAACCAGTCGTTTAACTTGAAAACTTTCATTGCTGTTCAACTTGAAGTACCACTTAAAGAAAACGTGTCATCGCAAATAGTGCTGTCAGCTGTTAGCGTTTTGTTATTAATATCATAGAACAGATCAAACACGACACTTCAAAAAAATCACAACTTGTGCGAAAGGGAGGGATAACAAACCTCTTGGGACTTATATAGATATCTCTTTCGCAGAAACTTTATATACATATATATATATATATATATATATATATATATATATATATATATATATATATATATATATATATATATGTATATGTATATATATATATATATATATATATATATATATATATATATATATATATATATACATACATATATATATATATATATATATATATACATATATATATATATATATACATATATATATATATATATATATATATATATATATATATATATATATATGTATGTATATAAAGTTTCTGCGAAAGAGATATCTATATAAGTCCCAAGAGGTTTGTTATCCCTCCCTTTCGCACAAGTTGTGATTTTTTTGAAGTGTCGTGTTTGATCTGTTCTATGATATTAATAACAAAACGCTAACAGCTGACAGCACTATTTGCGATGACACGTTTTCTTTAAGTGGTACTTCAAGTTGAACAGCAATGAAAGTTTTCAAGTTAAACGACTGGTTTTTTCTAGCTCTACCTGAAAGTTATGCCTTCGTAAATGCTAATATCTGCAATAGATTGCAACCTGAACTTCTTTTGTTCTATCGAAAACAAAGGGCATAGCAACAGATGTTTTTTTATGGTTACTCCTCCAAAAATGTTTTTGATAGTTTTAGTTAATATAATTATTAATTTTTGGAATCACCCTTTACTTTTTTGATCTCTGTTTTTTCTCCGGTTTCAATATAATATTTAATCAAATTGATACTCTTACTGTCAAGATTTTCACTTAAATTTTTACAATACGTTTAAAAGAGCCAGCTTATGTCAGATGTTTAGCAGTAACAGAGCATTTGCACATGGCTGCACCAGCTGATCACGCACCAGCAACGAGATATGCTGTAGTCACAATTACCCATATTACATAATAGAACATAATAACATAACTGAAATTCCACAGGAATTTACGTACATAATTAAATGTGAGTTTTAAATGTGTAATTTGTGCTCCAAATATTGACATGTATTTCCAGAGATGTTACATTCATTTACTTTCAACCATAAACTAAATAGACTAGACAACTTTGAAAACGTGCATAAAGTTTGTGTGAAAGGGATAGCTAATCTAGTTGTTTTTATATAGATATCTCTTCACACAAACTTTATGATTTATACAAAGTTTATGTAAAATATGATTCGGACCCTTTTTATACGTCAAAGTTGAGTATTCTGTGTATTCTGTGCTTTCAACCAATATACTACCTTTATTGTAGGAACTCAGTATTAACTGAATATTTTATGCTGAGACTCAAATCAACACAAAAGTATTATTATTAATTCTATTGCAGTCTTTATACAAGTTTTAACAATTTTTTTTTCAATTAGTTGGTTCCCTATATATACATACATATGTATATGAAAAGTTAAAAATATATTAACCTATTGTTTTGTTTGCTTGGTTAGCACATGTTCAACAGCGTTAGCAAAAAAATGTTCGATGATCAATCAAATCGCCAGGGGCCTTATTCTGAATTGCGATGCGAAAGTCAATGCGATGCGCTAATGAAATGCGATGCGAAAGAAAATTGGTATTCTATAAGACTTTCGTAATCGCATTCGAGTTTTATTTTAAATCGTGGCAACGCCGGTCAAAAATAACAACGCTGGCCAGATATAACAACGCTGGTCTAAAAAAACGTCAAAGTTAAATTTACAAGAGAAAAATAAAATTGTGATTGTGCTTAAAAAATAAAATTAATTTATATAATATTTGTGTAATTTACCAAAAATGGAATCTGTGGCACTATGGTTTGATGATGAAGAGGCGCATGACCAAAATTAAAGGATGCAGAGAATATTATTATTAGAAGCAAATCGGATATTCTAAGCTTGAATGCAAAAAGGTAATTTATTTTGAAGCAATGAAAACAATTAATTATGCAAAATATTTCTATTCCAGCTTTATAAAAAATTTGATTGAGCCAAGAGGCATTTATATATGTTTTAAATTACATTGGCTCCGAATTGAATACCACAAAATCAAGTGCGATTCCGCCAACTATCAAATTAGCGACTACGTTAAAATTCCTTGAACAAAGAACTGTCAATGGAGGAAATTGTGGATGCCGAAGATCTGCCACAATCTATTACTAATTCACCCAGCTATAATAATAGTATTAACAATTACACAAACATTGCTAGAAATATAAGAGACGAAATAAAAAACAATATGATTTAAAAACTAAAAGTCTTTTCTGTGTTTAAAAACTTAAAGCCACTTCATTGGTTATATATTTCATTGGTTTTGTTTATTGTGCACCTTGAAATCAGTTCAAACCTATTAACAGGCGGTCCGCTTGCATTTAATGCCCCTATTGCGGTTCACCACTCAACTCAGTTTGGTCGTGTGAGAGTCAACCCAACTTATGCACAACCACACTCACTTTAGTTATTGCGATACACAATAACTAAAATGAGTTTGGTTGTGCATAAGTTGGGTTGACTCTACACGACCAAACTGAGATGAGTTGTGAACCGCAATAGGGGCATAATTCTTCGGCTAATGTCTGCCACAAAGCATTTGCCGACTGACGTGCATTTACTGTTTTTAAATGACCTTTTGCCAGTTGGCTGTGTTTCATCATAATTTACACCATTATTTCAAATTGGTGTGGTTTGGTGGTCTTGTTGTTTGTTTCCCTGAATAATTTTAACAATTAATGTAAGAATAAATAAACAAAATTATTATTTTTCACTTACATTTTTGTGCTTTGCGAATGCTGTTTTGCAATCGAATATATTTTGCGATTTTCGTATGTATCTGACATTTGTTTTCGCAATACAGAATACCGACTTGCCGCCTTTTCGCATTTTAAATGCGAATAGAAAAAGTACTTTGCGAACATCGTAATACAGAATAGAAAGTGTTCGCATTTACATGTTTTCGAGTCGCATTGACTTTCGCATCGCAATTAGGCTTGCCAGATGGCCGGGAATGAGCTTGATTGTCAAGATATTTTAGTGCATGTCAAGTTTCAAGCTCAAGCAATATTTGTCAAGCTGAAATTGCACATTTTCAAAATTAAAATTTGCAGTTGGTTACATCTAAAAAATTTCGTTTTTTGGCAGTAAAGTTTAATTGTTGGCAACATATAATTTTATCCCTGTATCAACACACATAATTTGACTCATCACTGTATTTAGTACGAACTAAGTCCATTTTTTTCCAAATTTAGTTTTCAAGGTTTTTTAGTTTTATTTTTTCTAAATAAATTTTGTTATCGCTTTTAAACAATATTAAGAAATAACTTTCTATTTTTGTTGCTTTTTTATTGTTTAAAACATAAAAGACATTTCTTTTGGCGCTTACTGTGCATACACCTATGTATGTTAAAAATATACAAACGTACATTTCTAAGTAACGAACTGAATGAATTTTATGTAATTTTCCTGTAAAGAAATGACTGAATTGTTGAACTTTTTATGTTATTTTTTTTTTTTTTTTTTTTTTTTTTTTTTTTTTTTTGTAAGTAAACAGCCTTTATTTCTGTTTTTAATAAATAAAGAATTTTTAATAAATTAAAAAAATTGATATTATCCGGTATTTTTAGTTTTTAAGCAAATATTTCAATTTGTCCAGTTCTCTTCTTAAAATCAAGCTCATTTGCACTAACTGTCAAGTTAGTGCTCATATTGAATCTGGCAACCCTAATCGCAATACAGAATAACCCTCCAGTGCTTACTCCCCGTCTACATTAGCAATTTTGTTGCATGCAATTCTGCTGCAGAATTGCTTTAGTGTCCACATTAGAAAAAATCTAGTATTGCAATTCTTGTATAAAACGTATGTAAAACATCAAATACAACAACACCAAACATCAAGTTGAATAGTGAGGATAGCAAAGCAAAACAGAATTTCAGAGAACATGAAACTCTGTACCCCTCCCCTAGCTTCTTACCTCTCTCTCCTAAAACAACCAAGAATTGCTGCAACTAAATTGCAAGTGTGGACAGTGTGTTAAGAAAGCAACTGACAGTTGGAAAAAATCAAAGCAATATATTAAATTGCATGTTTTTAATTAGAATTGTTAAACATTTTGCTAGATTTCATTGGAATAAAAAGAAAGATATTATTTTATATTGTGCAGCGTTTTATTTTCTCTTTAATGTTCACTTTATTTAAAATGAGTCAGTTGACTTCAATACATATGTACATACATACTTATGTACATATGTACATACGTATGTACATATGTATGTACATATGTATGTATAGTATATACTTGCGAGTTGAAATCGCGAAATTTCTTACTATTGCGATTTTCACCATACCAATTTAGTGGCTACAAATTCTAATCGCCATTTTTATTTTGCGAAATGTGATTGTCAGCACATGGACAATTGAATAAATTAAATGTAGTTATCGTATGGCTGTATTATATTTTGCTGTAAAAATGCAAATCATTTATCCACCACTGGCATAGAATCTCTCCAGAGATTCTACATTAACGTTTTTAAAGTCCCTAATTTTTATGAATCGCTTATGGTATATTGTTTGTAAGATAACAATGTGAAATCATGGAAATTTTGACTGGTTATTAGTTATTAACAAAGTAAAGGTCTAGCAAAGTGCTGAAAGTTCAATGTAAAATGAGTTGGTAATTGATTGTTAATTATAGAGAAGCCAATGGCGGTCATATTGTCTATTAGCTTGTGGTCTAGTAGAATATTCTTATTGAAATCTCCAATAATAATCTGTATCTGTATGACCAAGTTGTTACTGTTAATAGTTAATACATATGTACAGTGGTGGCCTTATAATTAGAAACGACTTCGCAACATATATGTTTGTTAAAATATTTTAAAAATTCAGTTCAATTTAGTTCAACTAATGACTACAAATAGTAAAGAGCTAATCATAATTACGTTAAAATTAAAAATTTTCACTTCTTAAGTAATATTTTCAAAAATATTAACTAAGCACAAAAAAACATCAATTCCAGCTTGGTCACATAATTAGAAACAACAAAAAATATTTACAAAAAACTTGAAAAAATCCTTGTATGGTAAACAAAATCGATATATCCTTTAATATTTTGTTGGATACCCCTTATGTGTGACAACATTCGCCAGTCTTTTCGTTAAACTTATTAAATGTCGTCATGTTTGGAGAGATATATTTTCCCAGCTTTGCTGCACCAACTGAAACAATTCGTCACTATTTCGTGGATTTGTGGCTTTTAGATCTCTTTTCACAATTGCCCATAGGTTTTCAATTGGGTTGAGATCAGGACTTTGGGGCGGCTACTCCAAAACATTAATATTTTGATCCGAAATCTATCACTTCACTAACCTTGAAGTATGTTTTGGGTCATTGTCATGCTAGAAAATATAAAGGACGGGCATATTCTCAGAAGAATACGGTTCCATTACATTTTCCAAAATGTTTTTATATTGATGTTGATCCATTATTCCTTGAATTCGAACAATTGGACCAACACCATACCAAGAAAAGGCACAACAGGCCATGATAGATCCGCCATCGTGTTTCACCGTCTTCGCAGTGTACCTGGGATCTAAGTCTTTGTTGGGGGGACGTCTCACATATACTTTTCCATCAGATTGAAACAAATTAAATTTGGATTCGTCGCTCCAGAGAACTCTATTCCAGTAACATGGGTTTTTTTTAAGCATTTCCTTTGCAAACCGTAACCGCTTCTTAATATTTTTTTTGATACATGAGGTTTTTTTTGTGCAATGCACCCACGAAGTCCCGATTCTTGTAAATGCCTTCTTATTGTCCGTGTGGATATATCTGCTGTTATTTGCTTTCCAATTTCGCCCTTAATTTTGCGCAAGGACAATAATGGATTTTTCTTACTGGCCCTACAAATAATTCTATCTTCTGCTGGAGTGGTTTTTCGTGCCCTAGGCTTTCTGGCTGGGGTGTCAAAGTGTTTTGTCTTATTGAATAAGTGAATAACACCAAACACCATTTTTTTGAGCAAGAAATTTTTTTGCAATAGCCGACATTGATAGTTTTTCCTTTTGATAACACTTCACAATTAACTTCCTCATTTTTGGAGTACATGACTTATTTTTGCCCATTTCTGAAGGTACAGAATATCAAAATTATTATAAGCAAATCTATTGCTTTTCAAATTACACTCACTTTGCCACTAATGTATAAATAAGTTCAAAAATTTCAACGAAAACTAGACGTTTCTAATTACGTGTCCAGCCAAAAGTAACTACTTGGGAAATAATTTTAATTTTTTTTAAATAAGTAAACTTTAAACATCAGGTATTTTGCATCGAAAAGAATATTGTTTGTCAACTTGTTAAATAACGGTACTTAAAATTTAAAGTGCAGGAATCAAAGAAAATTGCTTGCGATTTAATATTCTGAAAACATCGTTTCTAATTATAAGACCACCACTGTATGTACATATGTATGTAAATAAGTGATCCGTAAATTTATTACGCCTGTAGATGGAACCAACAAGAAGCTTTTGGAAATTTACATTACAATTTACAGAATGTGGTTTTAAATCCAAATGTTTCTGAGTTCACAATCTTTGAACAAATCTTTTGATGAATATTTTGTTGGCTTTCTAGTAGGAGCGTTCAATTCCTATTATTTTCTATAATTTTTAAAAAGAACAATCCATTCAGTATGGCTGTATTACCTTCACTAATATTCTAAAAATATATTTTTGGTTTAGATATTGCAATTTAGTTTTAGCGGTAAGTAAGGCTGACTTCCTGAACGCATGTTGCTTTGTAGTAATACATTGCAGCGTATTCCTAAATGTAACCCTAAAAAATTCAACAATGTATTTGGTTCGCATTTGCATCACAACAGTTAAAACGCAAAAAAAGCATAAAAAATGTACATAAATGCAAAATGAATACAATACGCAGCACAATGGCAAGTAAGATATGTAAGTAAGCGGGGTTTCTTATAATTTAATATACTTATTTCTGTATTCACTTATTTAGCCTAATTTTTTTTATTAAAGTAAAAAATGGCTTTTTGTGTGAAACATTTAACAAACAGAAGTTTCTAAAAAAAAAATTCAAATAAAATATGTAGTTTAGTAAAAAATTTTAGTGCATCAATTGTTTGCACAAAGCCTCTTGTTTTTCGTATCCCTTTTGATACCCGTTTTTCTTTTTGCAATAAAATATGCTCTTCCGCCATTGTTTGCTTTATTATGAATGATATGCATATAAATGTTCATAAACAATGTAACGGTTGCAAATCATCAGTATACAAGAAATTAAAAAAGCATATCAACTTGGTATTAATATTGTATTGATACAGTGTAAATTTTTATTTTTTTTCAGACAGACTATGCTCCTCGTAGGATCAATGAGAACATATACATACTACATGGATTTTTTTTCAGAGCTTAAATGTTCCATTTCCAATGTTATAATGTGTCCCACTATTCTCTTAATAACCCTTTCTCATATTTTATTTTAGCTGCATAAGCAAATTGCCATCAGTCATAGAATTATAATATTTAATTTTGGGTGAAAATTGCAATATTTAAAAAAAAACAGCAATTGTATTCATTCCAAAGAATTGTAATACGTTATTTTAGCTACTTTCTCTAATACTTCGCAGTCGCTTTGGGCTAGCAAGCTCCACAGCTTTTGTATTATCAGACCTTGATTTATCTTTTACGTACCTAAGACATAATGCTTCTGACAGATTTGATATAGATATATCTTTTGCAGCATTTTGAAGTTTACGTTTTTTGTGTACTCCGAACACTCGTTTATAGTTTTAGCAGGTCTTCCTTTTCTGCCGTCCAAAGATGTATGCGGTTCTTCGATGTTTTCAAAAGTTGTTGCTCCATTTAGCCACTCTGAGTACTTTTCCATAAAGGTTTTTGTCGTACGGTTTGAGGCAAGCCATTTTTTACGAATATCCAAGAAAACGAAGTGAATTTTGTTTTTAACATCCTTTTCGTGGTATCCGGGTAAACCGTGCAATTTTTGCATAGCCAAATCAAATACATTTTCATTATGTGATTTTCTAAATAACTCGAACAATTCCGAATTTTGAAATGACATTATCAGGTATGTGATGGAAATCGTTTCGATTTGAAATGAAATCGTAAGCTCAAAACGTAGAAAATGGTTTTAGGTGTGACAAAAAACGTATCGATTTCATATTCCAATTTTGTTTCATGTTCAGTTGGTTATAAAAAAAATCAACCCTGCTGGTTTGCTTTTATTTGCTAGAAACAGAAGTTGGTTATTTAAAAATGGCTTTTGTTGTGGTTTCATCGTTAATGCTAATTAATGAAGAAAATAAATGTGAAAATATTAAACGGAGAAAGATGCGGGACTCATCCAATCCATTAGATTTACCAGATAATATGTAAGTTGAAATCATCAAATTTAATTAATTGTTTAAATGCCATGTTTATTTTTTAGTTTTGTAGAATGTTTTCGAATTAATAAAGAAGCTTTCTCATGGATATTGGACAAACTAAGCCCACATTTTATATGCTCATCGATTCCTATGACCATCCAACTAGCAGAACCCATATCAAATTAGTCAAGCCAGGTACTCAGGACCATTTATTCTTTAACAGAAAAGGATACTTCAGTATAAATGCTATGATTGTATGTACATATATGTTAATGCGTATTTCTTTTATTACAAATTTATTTTTATTACAAATTTTATAATATCATCAGTTATGCGACTACAATATGAATATAATAGCAGTAGATGCAACTCGGCCAGGATCAAGCCATGATTCGTTTGTTTGGGATTTGAGCGTTCCAAAAGATTTCTATCGTTCCAGATATGAGAATGGAGAACGAGGATCATGGCTGCTGGCTGATTCTGGTTACGCACTTGAGCCATTCGTTTTGACCCCTTACAGGAATCCAAGTGCAAGCTCGTTTCAGCATAAGTTCAACAAGGTACATTCGTCTGCAAGAAATATAATTGAAAGAACAATAGGAGTTCTCAAAAGCAGATTCAGGTGTTTGTCACGAACCTTATGGTATAAACCTTCTAAGGTTGTTAAAATAATCAACATTTGTTGTGCTTTTCACAACATGTGTAATTTTTACAAAATTGAACCATACCCAATATTGGACAATAACACTGTAACAGTTTTTGATGGTGAAGAAACTTATGCTGAAACTAGTCTAATAAATGATGAAGCTAGCAGAAACCGAGACAATATTGCACGCAGCTTGTAAGGTCAATTTTATACATTTTATTTTTATTCATTCATCAATTCATTAAATATGTTTAAATTAATTCATTAATTTATTGAAGACGATTAAATATACTTATTAATTAATTTAAATACTTGTGTAAATGTATTAACATAAAATATAATAAAATGAATTTTATAATTTGTACAGATTTAGTTGTTCTTTTTGTATTTGCAACAGTTCTTGTTTTATACGGTTTTTCTCATACGCTAATTTCTCTAATTCTTTATGATGCCTTTCATTTTCTAATCGTTGTTTACGTAATTCTTCAGTTTGAGCATTGGTGGCTTTAATATTTTCTTTAAAGCGGTCTGACAATTTCTCTAATGCTTTTTGTGTACGTCTAGTGTTACAGTCTAAATTTTTCAGGATTTCTGTATTTCCTTCCATAGTACTATGCAATTTAGTTAAAGTGGTTGATATTGCCGCATAACAATTAGTTTCATCTGACATGAACTTTTTTAAGTTGTACTGAAGAGAATGATTAGCAACTTTTCTTTTTTTAGACAAGGAAGATGTGGTTGGTAATTCCTCTTCATGAACTTCTTCTGCATCAGTTGAATCTTTAGAGTTTGACGACTGCTCTATATTCTCTTCTTCACGTTGAAATCCATAGGAAACACTATTGTCTATGCCGTCGATAATATCATACAGACCACATATCTTTGCAATGGCTTCATCTCTCGGTGAAATGTAAAGCTGATTGTAAGGCCCTCCTCCAGTAGCGCGTGATTCCCTTTTATTTGTTGCTAGCTTCTTTTTTATTTGTGTTTTCTTATCACTCCATGCCTATGAAATCAATAAGCTAAAATATCTTTTAAAATTAATAATGAAAAAAACATACCTTTTTCCAAGCATCTGGTTTCTTTAATGGTGGTCCAATACTATTTAAATTATCCGAAAGTGTTTGCCAAAGTTTCTCGATTTCTATTCGATCTCCTTTGGCAAAACCCTTTGCTAACTGTGGATACTTTTCCATAAATTGAATAACCATCTCTTCCTGTTGAGTATTTATATGCTTTCCCCTTTAAATATTAATATGTATGCAGATAAACTTGTCTTAATTATTTTAAAGGATTTTACTTACATTTTTAACCAATTTATTGCACGCAATTTTTTTTCAAATAAACAAAAATTTTTAAATCGTGAACCAACGCTTACTCGATTTAAAAACGCAAAAAGAATACAAATTCCGTTTTCCATCACATCTTTTTTTCTCACATTGTCATAGAACAAGATGGGAAATGAAATCGTTTTCGATTTAAAGCAAAACCAGAATGAAATCGAAATAAATGTATGCATCACAACTTTTTACGTTTTTTAATCGATTTTAAATCGAAAACGATTTTCATCACATACCTGTATGAGTTCTGGTATTAATCACTACTTTTGCAAAGTAAAACCTTAACTGACTGCATTACACAATTGCAGATTAATTTATACCCAAAAATAAAAAGGTTCAAACTACCTGATTTGCGAAACATAAATCTAGGCCACAATTAACTGGATTATATACAACTGCAGTTTTTATTTTCCTTAGTATAAAAACCAAGTTTTAAAACTACCTGCCTATTTTCATAATGTGTTCTTAAATTTAAATAAATAAACAAATTGTAATAATTATGCCTACCTGATTGACACATTTATTATTATCATTTATTTGGGATTCATACTATGACTTTTTATGGTGACTTTTCAAGACTTTATTGACGAATGGTGTACAAAGGCTTTCAACTTAAAAGAGAATTAAAGAATGTAGGGAAAAAGTCACTGCGAAAATTTCGTATTAACGAGAAGCAATAAATATTAGTAACAGGCGATGCAGTGAAAACAATTGTATAGAGAGAATAATTTCTTTTCATATTTGGAACGCATCTTTGTTACATATACATATAAAATAATTTTTTATCTTTTAGTAATAAAATACATTTTATAACATAGTTATTTTCTCTTATTTTTGTAAAAAAAAAGATATGATCTTTCTATACTATTACATATATTTCAATGAAATAAGGCTACATACATATTGTTACGTTTTTACCTTTTTAAAAAAAAGTTTTCCGTGGATTCTTTTATTGCAATGAAATTAAACGCACGATTCTTTGATTTTTAGTACTTAACAGCTACTACTTTATTTAATTTAATACCACTATACTATGCTCAAAAGCAATAGTAACCACTTAATACGCTTTACACGATCACGGTAAAGTCTAACAACTCACTAATCACAGAATCAACATTGTCTGTCTACTGAACTCTGACTCTCACTGAACTTTAACTTTAACTGACTGACTCTTTACTCTTTACTGACTCGCTGACGTTGTTGCGCCCAGCTTTTATACTCTTAATGATCATTTCTCGAATAATCATCATGTTTGTTTGTTAAAGTTGTTTACATTATCGTACACTCAAATTAAACGTAAACACAAGCCACACACACAGACACACATACACGTACCCAATATTTAAATGCCGACAGACAACAACAGCAATAATCATGATCTTATTTGTTGTCGCTTTGCTAGTAAACAAGTAACTATTTATGTATGCACGAATGTATAGCTGTTATGTGTTCATTTAAAATGAGTAAACAAAAAGCAAATAAGACTAACAACAACAATGTAGTGAATAAGAAATAGTAAACAATTCAGTACATAACAATTCAGCAAATAATAAATAAGAATCAATAATTCAATAATTAAGAATAACAATAATTCGGTATATTCTAGAGCAATTACAATAGGACTATTCACTCCAAATTCGTAACACTGCCGCTCGCTTAAGCCTGTTCGTCCCGAACAGGCACAGAACCACTGCTTCTATATTTTGCGAGTCGCTCTAAGTGTACCACCTTCATTCTAGATCGGGGGCTCTGATGCTTCTGTATCCCATACACAACATTGTTCAATCTCTTTATCACCTTGTATGGTCCATCGCACTGTGTTTGTAGTTTGGGAGACAGTCCTATCTTCCTCTGTGTTTTAAACATTAGAGCCAGTTGTCCCTCGCGGAATCCATCAGAATCCGCAACTCTATCGCACCTGGCTTTCATTTCTTTTCTCTTCCTCTTCCTTGGAATCAGGTTTCTTGCTCTTTTTCGCCTTCTTTTTGCCAGCCTTTTGTCCATTCTTGCTACTAACATTCGCTGTACTTCCGCCATTGGTTTCAAAATCTTTGACAGCATCCTCATATTCTTCCTTCGCTTTTGCGGCTTGAGCCCCATTCTGTGGATCTGCCCCTTATGCTCTCCACCATACTTGTCTTGCATAGCCGCGATTCTTGCCACGACCGTTCGCTGTACTGTCGCCATTCGCTTCAAATTCTTTGACGGCATTCTCATAGTCTTCCTTGGCTTTTGCGGCTTTAGGTCCATTCTGTGGATCTGCCCCTTATGCTCTCCACCATACTTGCCTTGCAGAGCCGCGATTCTTGCCACCACCGGTCGCTGTACTGTCGCCATTAGCTTCAAATTCTTTGATGGCATCCTCGTAATCTCCCTTGGCTTTTGCGGCTTTAGCTCCCTTCTGTGGATCTGCCCCTTATGATCTCCATCAGATTTACGCTGTCTAGCCGCAATAATGTCCTCATAGTTGCTTCTTTCTGTAGCGGACACAGTTTCCAGGACTTGTGGATCAGCGCCTTTTAATGCCAGGATTAACTCAGTGCATTTCTTCTCCGCTACCCATGCATTCCTGTTGGCTACAGCTTCAAATCTACTCGCAGCTTCCGGAATAACTTGCATTGGCCCCTCTTGCGGTTGAAAATCACATACCCTTGCTGCCAGGCTGTGTGGCTTCTGATCGACACCATTCTCCTGCATATAAAACTTCTCGTGAACATCTTTTTCATCGAATTTCTTATTGCCGCTGTGAACTTCTCTCTCCTTGTAATTCCATCTATCTTTAAGGATGTTAACCCTCATATTCGCGTCCTCATAGATATCATCCAGCCTTCTATTTGTTGCTTTCAGCATTTCATTAAAGGCCTTAGAGCTTTCTTCCATTTTCTTAAAGCTTTCTTCCATTCTCTGCAACATCATCTCATTATTGGCCTTAGAAATTTCTTCCATTTTCTGCAACATCTCATTATTGGCCTTAGAGATTTCATCCATTTTCCTGGAACTTTCATCGATTCTCTTGGAGCTTTCTTCCATTTTATGCAACAGCGCGGCAAACATAGAGTTTACGTCCAGGTTACTTGTAGCTGAACGTGTACCCATCTCCAGTTCTTCCTTCGCTTCAAACGCATGGGTCTTGATGTCCAGGCCAAACCGAACAAACTCCTCCGATAGCCTCTTCTGCAGCTCTACTTTACTACCAGCTGTGGACAGGCCCAGTTTAGTCAACTCCTTCTTTAGCTGTTCCTCCTTTAGCTCGTCGAACTTCATTTTGCAATCCCACTTCTGACACCAATTGTTACGTTTTTACCTTTTTAAAAAAACGTTTTCCGTGGATTCTTTTATTGCAATGAAATTAAACGCACGATTCTTTGATTTTTAGTACTTTACAGCTACTACTTTATTTAATTTAATACCACTATACTATGCTCAAAAGCAATAGTAACCACTTAATACGCTTTACACGATCACGGTAAAGTCTAACAACTCACTAATCACAGACTCAACACTGTCTGTCTACTGAACTCTGACTCTCACTGAACTTTAACTTTAACTGACTGACTCTTTACTCTTTACTGACTCGCTGACGTTGTTGCGCGCAGCTTTTATACTCTTAATGATCATTTCTCGAATAATCATCATGTTTGTTTGTTAAAGTTGTTTACATTGTCGTACACTCAAATTAAACGTAAACACAAGCCATACACACATACACACATACACGTACCCAATATTTAAATGCCGACAGACAACAACAGCAATAATCATGATCTTATTCGTTGTCGCTTTGCTAGTAAACAAGTAACTATGTATGCACGTATGTATAGCTGTTATGTGTTCATTTAAAATGAGTAAACAAAAAGCAAATAAGACTAACAACAACAATGTAGTGAATAAGAAATAGTAAACAATTCAGTACATAACAATTCAGCAAATAATAAATAAGAATCAATAATTCAATAATTAAGAATAACAACAATTCGGTATATTCTAGAGCAATTACAATAGGACTATTCACTCCAAATTCGTAACAATATTTTTAGGTAGACACATATGCATACATTAACAAAAATATGTCAATCAGTTCCACTTATATTTACATTTTTGTGCTGTAAGGTAACATAAAATATAAAAAAATATTAAAATTTTGGTAGCTTTTTCCTTATTTGGCAATTTTTTTTTTAATTTTGGTTGCAAAAATATCTTGGCTGTGGCAACGCTGCTGGCTATAAGATTGTAACATCTTTCTTCCAATTTCAAGAAAACCTGTCATTTTTTGTGGCCCAATTTAGCTAAATTATTTAAAGTATTGTGTAGTAAATATGCTAAGAAAATATGGGCGTGACCATTTTTGCCCATTTTTAGATATTCTCTATTTTATTTGTAAAAACTACCTAAATATAGGGTGTCTGAAAATCGGCAACTGCCGAAAAAGTAGGGTATTTGGTGGACATTTTCTTACTGTTTTTAATAAACAATGAATATACCTTTAAAACAATACCAAAAAGTAGTGATCACGTGGCAATATTTCTGACACTTTAATTTTAAAATGTCTTTTTTTCTCAAAATCACCTTTTTTGGACTTTCTAAAAAACTGTCGACTTTAAGCAGCTCCACCGGCTATAATTCTTATCCAATTAAGAAAAACGTTTTTGAATTCTGATCAGTAAAATGGTCTTTATACGATGTATTCATTCATTTTACAAAATTTTGTCATCAAATTTTGTATTTTCGCCACGGTTTTTGGGAAAAGGCGCCACAGTGCTGCGTTTCCGAGAACAAAAATGCTGCAATCAACAAAACATTAATATATGTATGTGCTTACATATGTATGAGAAAAGTGAAAATAAAGTTTAAATCTGTTTTTGATCAATTAAACTCAAACCAAATCTTTTATTTTTTTATATTTTTTTGTTTATTTTAAAATATCTTAAAAGACAAAACTCTTAACATTTAGACACTCCAGCAAGTAATCATATTAGTTACAAAGTAGCGTACACAAGGAAAATTTGCCGAGTAATGCAAGAAGAACCATGTTAGCTTTTTGAAAAAAGTGGTAAAACAAGATTAGACTAGTCAAAGCCTATCGAAAGAATCTAGATATTGCGCGGAAAGAGCTGAGTTGGCTTCACGGCTGAATAAACCGAGAATAAACCTTAAAAAGTGAAATCCAAACTTATAAACCCACGTCCAATTATTAAACAAACATTACGTTAGAAGTGATTGTACCACAAGGGATTTAAAAGTCAAACCAGTAGAAAATACTATTAGAGTTATGGAGGCTTTTTTATAATTTACAAATTTAAAAATCAATATTTATTTAATCAAAATTACAGTTTATATTTTAAAAGCATAAAAATCGATGTGTCTCTATCAAAGTACTAACGCGTGTGTGTGTCAAACCTTCTAACAATGACAATTAATATTTTGCCAGTGTTGTTAAAAAAGTAGTTTCTGGGGAACTACGAGTCACCACAATACCCTCCTCCTAGTTAAGCCATTAACGGTACCTTGCAGGAATTCTAACAAGTCGTCCGGATGACGTTAATAGCGGTGCTTGTACGGCAGTGTCCTGTGGGGCATTGTCTGTGATGTCTTGAGTTGCGTGGTTGTTTGTGTCTGTAGGTGGCGACGCCGTGCTAATGGGTTCATTCCCGACGTCAGGTTGATGTGACGTTGACGTTGTAGTCTCCTCGTTGAAAATATATGCAGCTTTCAACCGGTCCACAGAAATTTTCGCTTCTCGCTGGTGCATTCTAATGATGAAGTATTTATCACGCCTAGCTAGGACTTCGAAAGGCCCCTCGCTCCAAAGGTGTTCGTACTCGAACAACTCTAGCAAGTACGTATTTGCATTCAGATAACGCCGGTTGCACGAAACTCTGGCTTAAACCATGACGAGTTTGTTGTTCGAAGCCTTGAAATTACCCTACGGAGTCCTTGCGTAAATTCAGTTTCTGTTGTGTTTTCCCTTGACGGAATAAAAAATGCTCCGGGAATACGTAATGGGGCACCGAAAACCATGTCTGCCGGACTTAATCCAATGTCGATCGCATGCCTAACATAATCATTGGTAGAACTGACGTCCAATCATTCGTTTCGGAGCACTTTATAGCTGATTTTAATGTGCGGTGCCAGCGCTCGACGATGCCGTTGGCTTGTGGGTGGTATGGTGTTGTTCGCCAGTGCGTCACGCCCAACAACCTTGTTAGCTCGTTGAAAATGGTTGACTCGAATTTTCTTCCTAAGTCAGTGGTAATACGAAGGGGTACGCCGAACATCTCGATCCACCCTTTTAAAAGAGCTGTTGCAACACTTTCTGCCGTTATGTCCTCTAGTGGTATCGCTGCGGGCCATCTAGTGAACCGATCTATACAGGTCAGACAATACCGAAAACCGTTCGATGAAGGCAACGGCCCGATAATGTCCACATTCAAATGTTCAAAACGAGCGTTAACAGCGGGGTAATTGCTTATAGCAGATTTTGTATGGCGTTGTATATTTGCCTTTTGACACGGTATGCATGCGCGAACATATGTAGCAACATCTGTTGACATTGACTGCCACACGTAGTTACTTGAAACTAACAGCCAGGCCCACGATGTCGAACGTTATCGTTCGCATTCATTTTAGACGATAAACAGCTGATTTGCGGCCCACTAATATTCTTAGTCGAAAGAAAATTAGTACGAACGAAAACGTAAGTATCTCAGTACAAAATTGCGGCCCACTATGTCGCTTTTTTCTTTTTTGCGCGAAAACAAATGTCAAAATCAGTCACCTGTCTGTTTATTGTCGTCTGGAGTTTGTTGAAGAACAAAAAAGTGTATTTTAAAAAAAATTGAAATTTTTAATAAGAAAATGGAAAATAAAAGGGTAAATATGTGATATAATTTATATACATACATAATGTGTACATACATACATATTATGTATGTAATATGTACATGTGTACATACATACATAGGTATTGTGTTATTAAACATGTTAATATTTCAGCATAAAAAAATCAACGTTTCAACAACTGCAGGCTCTAGTGGAATACATGGAAGAGCATCCTGATTTCGCTAGGGGAACTGCAGTTTATGGCAGCAGCAAAATATCAATGGAGGAGCAGTGGGTACAACTTGCCAAAAAGTTAAATTCAATGGGGCCTCCTTTACGTAGCGTTGTTGAATGGAAGAAAGTATGTACATATATAATTTGACTTTAAGAACTGGTTCGTTTGTTACTTTTAGTATTTATTTCCAGACTTGGGCTGACTTAAAGTCACGCACCAAAAAAAAAAAAAAAAAATTGCTGAGAACAAAAAAAGTTTGCGTGAAACAGGTGGTGGGCTGTACCGGATATGTAATTTAACGGAGCTGGAACAAACAATTGATAGAACACTGTTTTTATCAAAATCAGGAGCACCATGTGGCGCCACGTTTGGCTACCCAGATTGTGTTAGCTCTAAAGCACAAAACGATGTGAGTTCCTTTCAGGTATTAGACACACCACCCAGGACTCACACAGCTATTGCCGTGGTAACACCTACTAGGCAACAAGGAAAACCTCCCACAACTCCTACACCGCTGCCGAAGACACAACCAAATGCGTCTTTAGTCACAACAGCAGCAAACGATTGGTTTCTTCCAACAGCTGAATATGTGTTACCACAACCACGATCGCAAAAACGTAAGTCAAGTGAAACTGAGGAGGAGTTACCTGGTTGCTCTTCGGCCAAAAAGCAGAAAGCAACAAGTGACCAAATATGCCTTATACGGCGTCAACTTCGGGTAAGTGAATCGTTAGCTGCTACGGCCAAAGAGCAAGCTGAAGCCACAAAATCCTTAGCGGAAGCAACAAAAGCCATTGTTTCAGCTGTAACACGAATGGCAGATGCAGCTGAAACTCGAGCGGAAATGGAAAAAAATACCTCTGTAACACAAGAACAAATTTTAGCTTCTATTAACGCTTTTCGAATAGAGCTAGCAAATTATTTTTCCAAAAAGTAATTTTTTGGTTTCACAAAAGCTCTGTTTGTACATGAACCAAACTATATATCTATGTAAGTAATTCTGACGCGGTGACCCAAAATTTAAAAACTAAATGAAAGTAGACAGAAATTATAAATTCATAAATAACCCCGACCACCTACTTCCAGTCTGTACAAAACTTTTAAATTTAGCATGAAACAGTTAAATCTGTAACTCCACTCGGCTCACCGTTTCAGACGTGCTTGCTTATGTAATATATAAGTATTTCGGCTATATTTATGACTTTTTTATTTTGTGTTAATTTTTTTATTTTGTCATATTTGTACATACTATGTGCATATGTATATATCTAGGTATTGGTTTTTTTTCTTTTTAAATGTATAATATTTTGTTAAGTACTTCTCATAAAAGTATACTTTGTATTTTTCTAAAGTGAATACCATAAATTTATTTGTCTTTTTGTTTGTACTATAATAATTCAATTCGTTATTTTTCCCTATAAAATAAAAAAAACCTGTTTTATTACAAATCATTAAAAAGCAGTATAAGTATGTGTTTTTAGTTTTATTTTACTTAAAAAACGTAACATAAATAACAACAATACATTGGAATCTTCTTGAAGTTTGTATAATTGCTATTATTTATTTTTAAAAAAATCTTGGAATAAAATCTTGAAATAAACCAAAAATAGTGAAGTTTTACAAAGTATAAAAATTATTTTGAACAAATAGTTAAAAAACATTGTTAGGTATAGAAATTTTCAAAAACCTTTGTTTTAGAAGAAAAACCTAAAAAAATTTAGCATCTCAAAAAACTTGGTAAATCTTACAATATAATAACGCTGTGTGTGACACATAATTGATGATGGATTAGAGGATGGATATGCTGTGAAGTGGTGGCGTTATGAATTCTGAATCTAGAATGTGGCAAATGAGTTTAATTGTTGATATAGTTGTTTGCAAAAAACTCTGGTATGCTTTGACAATGTTTTTGTCCTGAAATTAAAAACAAAAAAATAAAATTTAGTTTTATGTTCAATGCACCTACTCGATATCAACAAATGGTAAATTATTACGTACTGCAACAGGCTGACAATGGAAAACTAGGTTTTATAAGCTGATAGCTATACCTCGCCGTATAACAACGGCAGTTCCGTCTCCTTCATCACCGCCTTCCACATCAGTTACGCCATCATTTTCTTCAATGTCATCACATTCCTCCTGTCTGCAGTTAAATTTAATGCACATATTGTGTACTGCACAACAAGCATTTATTATTTGTGCCGCTTTCTCAGGACTGTAATGCAGACCCCGGGAGGAAAGGATGCATCGAAATCTATTTTTGAGAACCCCAAAACATCGCTCTACCACATTGCGTGCACTGGCATGCTTCTTATTGTACCGCCTTTCAATACCGTCTGTTGGACTCCTGTAAGGAGTCATTAGAAAAGGCTTTAGTTTGTAGCCACCATCCCCTGTAACAAGCAAAATTGTTTTCAGCTACATAATTTATTTGAATATCAAAATTATATTACCTAGAATCCAAGCGTTCCGTCTTCCATTGTCAAAGGCAGTTTGCAATTTTTCGTCGACCACACTGTATTCCCATATAAACGCATCATGGTTGGAGCCGGGATACCTAGCGTCTACGTACCTGGTAGCCATTTTGTGGTCACAAATCTGATAGTCAAAAATTGCTGTTTGTTTATATTTTGTTTTTTGAATTTAAATGTAATGTACTTACCACCATTGCGTTTATGCTATAATACCCCTTTCTATTATAGTACAAGCGCTTTATATCGTCGCCCGGAGACTTGATTCGGATATGTGTTCCGTCAACGCATCCTATTACGCCCGGGAAACCAGTGCGTGAGAAAAATTCCTCCATTATTTCTCGCTCTTCTTCTGGGGGAGGCATTTTAATCCATTGGGGACATACATGATCTTCAAAAAAACGCAAACATTCTTTAATAATTCTATATACTGAAGCCTTACCTGTAGATGATACACTTTCGTTCCCTATTGAACGTTGGTAGCTTCCCGTGGCCAAGAATCTCAAAAATGTTGCCAGCTTAATATCCAAGCGAATATGCGTGCTTCGGAAACCTGTACTGCACTTTTCTTGCATTACTTTGAGTATCAAAGCAAATATATCTTTTGATACACGAAAGTTTGCCAAGAATCTAGTATAAGGCGAATGGGTATTTATTTTTACATGCACTCACATATTACAAAATAATAATGTCTTGTTACTTATTGGTTTGTTGGCATACTAAAAACATCAGAGATGTCACGCAATTGCCTGCGAGACACTTGCTCCACCTGCTCCGTTTCTTCCAAAAAATTAACTGCCACTGTCAAATCCATAATGTATGTATTTTGTTTTATTATTTTTGTTTCTCTTTTTTACAAATCACACAATGGACAAAATTGAAGATTTGTTTACTTTTTTACTGTCAATTTTAAGTAGCGCATAGTTGCATTTTTCATAATAAAATTTTTACATTTTAGTGCTTTTTCTTAAATATTGGCGATTAATTTTTGGAATTGTAGATAAGGTAACACAGTAATTTATTTTAACTACGTTAGCAACGTAAAGGCAAGCGAACGACAAGTCGAACGATAGTGGGCCGCTTTTTTAAACGAAAGTGAGTGACTAGTTTTCTTTTGCTTTCGTTTGCTTTCGATATCGTGGGCCTGGCAATAATTGTTTTGTTGCTCTTATACCTGGGTGGAACAGCGAGTGTAGCTTTTCCATAACCTTTTGCCGGCAATTCTTCGGTACGTATGGTCTCACTTTGTCACTTTCAACATGACAATAAAGTCCCCCAGTTGAGTTAGGAATAGACAATCTAGTGAGTTTTAGTGATGTGTTGGCGTTTAGCAGTTTTTTTCAGCTCGTCGTCTTTGCTCTATTGTTCGGCCAATTTATCAAAATTCACTTCTAAGCTCGTTACAGCATTAATTCGAGAAAGCAAATCAGCTATGTTGTTTTCCGCTCCAGGCAAATATCGAATGTCGGTCGTATATTGGCTAATATGGTCTACCTGCCGAGCTCGACGTGGTGAAGATTTTTCGCTTTTTTGTCTGAAAGCAAAAATTATAGGCTTATGGTCTCTTCCTTCGAGTGCATGCTGGAAATGCAATATGGCCTGGTAAATTGCAGTGAGTTCCCTGTCGTATGCACTGTAGTTTTTTTGTGCTGGTGTTAACCTCTTTGAATGAAATCCCAACGGCTGTACTTGATTTCCAATTACCTGGTGCAACGCAGCTCCCACACCGTCGTCGGAGGCATCTGTAGTCAGGGTTAGAGAAGCATTAGGTGCCATATAGTTCAACAAAGTAGCGTTTATGATGTCGTTTTTGCAAGTCTCGAAAGCTGTAATCGCCTCTGTTGTCCAATTTATAATGCTGTTGTCATTGTCTTTATTACCTGGAATTAAATCCAGCAAAATTTTCTGACTTTTTATTGCGTGTGGTATAAAAGGACGATAAAAATTCAACATGCCTAGAAATCTTTTTAAATTCTTTGCGGTTTTTGGTTTTTCAAAATTGCGAATTGCGTCAACTTTGCTGTTATGTGGAGCAAGTCCGCTTGCGCTGATTTTGTGCCCTAAGAACTGAAGTTCGGTTTTGCCGAATTGACACTTGTCGAAATTGACGAACAGTTGAGACTGTCGGAGACGTTCAAGTACGATGCGGAGGTGTCAGGATGTCGTCTATATATGCAAAAACAAAGTCCAATCCTCTCAAAACTTCATTAATGTGGCGCTGAAAAGTTTGTGCTGCATTACGCAAACCAAACGTCATAAAACAAAATTCAAACAGCCCAAACGGTGTTATTATGCCTGTTTTGGGGATGTCGCAAGGCTCTACAGGTATCTGATGGTAGGCTCTCTGCAAATCTATTGAGGAAAAAATGTTTTTTCCGAATAGTATACTCGTGACGTCACGCAGATATGGTATAGGATATCTATCGGGAACAGTGATGTTATTAAGAGCGCGATAGTCTCCGCACGGACGCCAGTCCCCATTTGCCTTCTTTACCAAATGCATTGGGCTGGCCCAATTACTTTTCGAGGGTTTACATATGCCCAAACTCATCAAATGCTCAAACTCTTTCTTCGCTGCCATGAGCTTATCACCCGCCAGACGACGTGCCCTAGCATATGTTGGCCGCCCTTTTGTTGTTATGTGATGCGTGACTAAAGAGTTACTTGGTCGTTTATTGTCGCACGTTGTAGCGCGGTCTCTGTACTCCTGTACCACCTGGGCGTTATTGTGGTATTTGTCGTGGGCTAGAACCCGAACACAAGAAGAGGGTGTCGTACGGCCCCCTACTTCGAGCAGCGTGGTGCGATCAACAAGTTTACCCCGTTTAACATCGACCAAAAGGTCGTAAAGATTTAAAAAGTCTGATCCAATAATTTATTTATTTATTTATTCATGTCTATGGATAAATCATCCTTACAGACAGAAGTTTTAAATTTACAATTATGCAATTTGACATATATACATACAAAATTAAAAACATTAAAAACGTAGACATTACAAAGTATTAAAAAATGTAATAATTTGATATTTAATTGAATTTAGATTTAAAGAGAAATCAATAATCCTGTAGCATTTGTTAAATTGGCTGCACATTCTCCGAAATGGATCAGCATTTGCATAGTTGGTCCTAAAGTATTTGATAGAAAGCAACTCATAGTGTCTTGAAGGTCGGTAAGGAACATTCAATGCAATATTGTTGAGGAAAAATGAAGAAATATCACCATTAATCTGTTTTAAAATAAAAGATACATTTAACATAGTCCTCCGGCTTTTAAGGGTTGGTAGTTTAATGAGTGCAAGACGACTGGTATATGGTGAGAGGTCTAGTGGATTCCAGTGAGGACTACGTATACAGAATAACAAAAATTGTTTTTGCACAGACTCGATTGAGTTAATATGTGACCTATACACTGGGTCCCATACAACGGATGCATATTCAAGGACAGGCCTCACTAAGGAAATATACAACTGCTTCGTAACGTATGGGTCCTTAAACTCCTTAGCCCATCGTTTTATAAAACCCAGAATTCCACGGGCTTTATTCACAGTCAAAGAAATATGATTAATGAAGTTAAGCTTAGAGTCCAACAGAACACCAAGGTCCATGATTGAAACTACTCTCTCCAAACGATGGTTTCCCAAATTGTAGTTTGCGTTAATGTAAGAACCTCTGTAGAAAGTTATATAAGTATCTACACTTGCTAAAATTAAGCTGCATCAAATTTTTATTGCACCATATATTAAAGCAATCCAAGTCCTTTTGCAGGAGAGTGTGATCTAAATACTTATCAAAGCTTAGGAAAATTTTAACGTCGTCAGCATACATCCAGATATTCGAGAATTTAATTACTTTTGGCAAATCATTTATAAATAAGGTAAAGCAAAGTGGTCCAAGATGGCTACCTTGAGGCACTCCCGAAGTTACGTCAATTAATTTTGAAAAAATATTTTTGAAACGAACACACTGCTTCCTGTTTTGTTAAATAAGACTCAATCCATTTTAAACATCTGTTTGAAAATCCCATTAAGTCAAGTTTTCTTAAGAGCAACTTGTGGTTGACTTTATCGAAAGCTTCACTAAAATCAGTGTACACGACGTCTGTTTGCTTGCGCTGAACGAAGCCTTGATTAACAACAGTTGTTAGTTGTAGTAATTTTGTTGTCGTAGAGTATCCTTTACGAAAACCATGCTGGACAGAACTGAATAGAGATGATGCGTGATGAGAAATATACTCCGTCACTAATTTTTCAAATAACTTCGGAATAACACTCAGCTTAGCAATACCTCTATAATTTACAACATCCGCTTTTGCTCCACTTTTATACAGAGGTATTATGAAAGATTTTTTTCCAAAAATTGGGAAACTCGCACTTAATTAATGACATATTAAAGATTCTAGTCAATGGCTCAGCAAGAGCATCAGCACAATTAATCAGTATACAGCTGGGAACATTGTCAGGACCACTGCTATATGAGAACTAACTAATTTTTTCAAATTTTTTGAGATTTCAGATGTATTGAAAAGTGGAATAGAAATATTTTGACTGGATTCAGTGTAAATAGGGAAAGTATTTTCATTATAAACTACATCAGAGTAGGTTGTGGAAAAAAATTCAGCAAACATATTACTTATATTAAGGTCTTCTTATATTAAGGTCTTTATATTCATCTGATATAAATCCAAATCCAAAAAGGTCATAAAAAATTGTTTATATAATCCGCTATTAGTTAACAAAACAGGTATCCAGATACCATTCTCGGTTGAAAAGTTCCGTTTAACAGAAGGCATATTGAAATCACCAACGGAGACACATAAATCATTTTGTTTTCTACTGCTAACTATAAAATTGATGGGACAATTGACATCAGATACCCAAAAAGTCCATGTAAAATCGCGACGCAGACCCAAAGAAACAGACAACCGCTTTTCGCCACACGTTTTGATAAGCGACCCGTTTGCTGCATACAATTTTTTCGCACCCCCTACTCTCGTAAACCGCACACTGCTAATTGGTAGGACTGACACGTCGGCACCTGTGTCGATTAAAAAATTTTGCTTGGAAATGTTATCATTAATTATTAGACGGGCTATCTGGTAAGCATCTTCAGATTCGCCCGTGCGGACGGAAGATGATTTTAGTTTTTTGAAACCTTTCGGCTAAATGAACAAGGTTCACGGCACTTCGTTGCCTTGTCCTTAAACGTTCGGTGGTACCAGCAATGCTCTGTTACTTCTTCGGCCTTGTGCCGCTAATTTGAATTTGAGCGTGTTCGCCGCTTGGGCTCTGTATTGCGAATGCAAAGGCTATATATTCTCTGTTCGATTCGGTCTAGGCGTTTTTGAACATCAGCATTAGTAGCTTGAGGAGTCGCTTACACTAGCTATGTGCTGAAACTCCCCAACCTCCGTAATCTTGTCCGCCTACTTTGCTAATTCAACCAAACTAGCATCGGAAGCTTGCAAAATTGCGCGAACATCTGCTGGCAAGCGTTGTAGCCATAACGACTTCAAAAAGTCTGTCGTCACCTTGTCTTGTGCCAACGTACTCAGCTCGTTTAAAAGCTGGGTCGGTTTTTTGTCGCCCAGATCGATTTCCGACAAAAGCTTTTGTGTTTTTTTCTGGTCACTCTCGCAGTAGGAACGCTACGATATGCATTTTCGTAGGTTTTTGTACTTGTCAATTTCTGGTGGATTCAAAATGGCGTCAGAAATTTGTACGAGCACGTTTGGTTCGATTGCCGCTACTACGGTGTTAAATTTCGACGCGTCGCTAGAAATACCTGCAACAACAAATTGTGCTTCGACTTGAGCTAACCAAATTTCTGCATTCGCGGGCCAAAACGGTGGAACCTTCACTACTATGCTTGTGTGTTCGTTACTTGCAGCTGAATTTAGCGAAGTGGATGCTTGCACATCCCTTACGGCGTTGCTGTCTTCAGTATTCTGCATATTGAATTTTTCCATCAAATGTCGGACTATGAGTCGTCGGGGTCACCACTTTATGGAGGCTTTTTTATAATTTACAAATTTAAAAATCAATATTTATTTAATCAAAATTACAGTTTATATTTTAAAAGCATAAAAATCGATGTGTCTCTATCAAAGTACTAACGATTGTGTATGTGTCAAACCTTCTAACAATGGCAATTATTATTTTGCCAGTGTTGTTAAAAAAAGTAGTTTCTGGGGAACTACGAGTCAGAGTTGTAAGTAGCTTGTTAAAGAAAGCTGGTATTGATATTGAATCTGTTACGGTCGAGAATGCTTATTTTTTGAGGAATTATAATGACAAAACTAGCTAATGGTAAAGAAAACTGCAGCTGTTAAGCTTTAAAATTAGCTAAGCAAAGGTAAATTGGTAACTTCGAAAGCCAAATAGAAAGATAATGAATCAACTAAGGATGTCTGCTGAATCATGGTAAGTCATTAAAAATTTTTGGCTATAGGGTATTCAATAGGTTATCCATTAATCGTTTAATTAATTAATTTTTACCCGATTAACTGTTCAAATAATTTAAAATTCACTATTAACGACTAAATCAGTTAATTTTGATGGATTAACCAACCGACTAAAATTTTTTATTATTTTTTTGTAGTATTTGAACATGGCCATTGCTGTTCAAAATGATAGGTGATTTCATTCGTATATATGAATGATTGAATCATGTTCTGGCCAATTTCGATTTAGATCTTTTCACAAATTCGGATACATAAATTCTAGAAAAATTAAGTTATATCCACCAACCTCTGAACGTGGCTAAATAATAGATTAGTAAAAATTCTTCCACGATTGAGCTTAAGGGAATTATTAAATTTGATCAAAGCCAATAACAAATTTTCAAAGAAATTGACTAAACTCTTTGGATTAGATTTTACATTTATTTTATTCCTCAGGAATATTTCCCTCTAGTAAGAGGTTTTTCAAATACAGCAAAAAACAGAAACTGAAGTAATTAAAAAAACTTTTTCATAAAATATTCAGTGCTGATCATTTCCAGAATGAGTTTTGTGATGACATAAGGTTTTTAAATACTAATTTGTCAAATTATTATTTTAAGGAAAATATCTTCAAAAACAATCATTTTGTCAGTTTGGTAATTTTGTTTATCTTATTCGTTTTCTTCAGCAAACTCCATTTTCTAACGCGCTGTCAAGATCAAATTTTCAATTGTTTGCTCAATCGGCTTGCTTCATACAAATTTTATGGCCATGAGAATGTTCGCCAAAAAAAGACGCTTGTCGCTCTTGTCTAGGGTTGTCTGTTAGTAAGTTACATAATCGTTAGTGGAAACACATCTAATTGGTGAGAAATTTCCCTTTTGTCAAATCGTTATAAGTTAGTCTTAGTATACAACGAGCGAGTTTTATCGGAGCAGTTCTTAGTTTGTAGGCAAGACCGAGCTTGCAATTAATAATATTTGTTGATTCAATTTTCCTTTTTTCTTTGAAGTTAGAGAGAGATTAGTTCTAAGAAGTAAAATTTCATTAACAAAAATTGGCGACGGTAAACGTAAATCTAACTAAACTAAGAACTGATCCGAGAGAGAGATATATGCGTAGGGGGAAATATAGTTATATCTCCTTAAATCATATACGTACCGAATAGTGTTATTAACTGCCACATTAAGTGTTCCTTTACTTTCATTAGTGCAGCTGGCAAAAAGTTCGCAACCGTTCATTAAGATTGCTATTAAGTATGACTTGCAAGATACTTATATTCTAACTCTAATTGGAGTACAATACTGAGTTTGCCAAAGATTGTTAAAGTACATACCAATATTTTTAGCTGAATTTACATTATCTATGAACGGGGTGTTTACAGCTATAAACACTTGGATTCAATAGGATTAATTCCCAGAACAATAGTGGTGGCCCACTCTTAAATACCAAGCACAGTGGCTCATTTTTCTGAAACTCGTGGCAAAAATCAATAATTCGACTACAAAATTTTGAGAAATAAGCTAAACCATATTGTAGGTTATATTTTACTGGTCAAAATCCGTTCTTAAAAAGACTGAAAATTGTGGGTGTTGTGGCCGCTCAAAATTCGTAATTTTTTGGACTGTGAAAAAAAGTAAATTTGGGACAAAAACTTTAGGTTTCAAATTTATTTTTTACACAAAGTTTGCAACCGATTACTACTTATTTGATTTTGTTAAAAAAATTTTTTTGTTTATTATTTAAATTCGACAAAAAAATTTGTTAGGTTTTTTACATTAGTAGGCGGAGTTCTTTAAAAGGCCTATATTTGGGTAGTTTTTGGAAATTAAATAGAGTAGAACTAATAAAGGGAGACGAAGTTTCGGGAAGTATTGTTATGAACACTTTGTCTTTCTTGTACAGTAACTATATTAAAAAATTTGGCTGCCCGATCCTGCCCGTTAACTTGCAAGAAAGAAAAAACTATCACAACCTCGTTATTAAGGCGAAAATACGTAGTGTAATGAATATATGTATATGACTTTTTAACTAAAGTGATATAACTTTTTTCTGAATAAAGATTTCGCCAAGATTCAAAAAGCATTTAATAAAAAACTTCCAACACTATAAAACAAATGCTCGCAAAGATTGGCACGCCCGTAAAGGGCGTAAAGACTTTTCACCAAATATCAATACTGCTCACAATTTTTTAGGTAGTAAACAATAGTAAATAATTCTAAGCAATTGATTTTAAAAACTAGCAACAGGTAATTTATCACTAATTCCTTAAGATTTCAAAATATGAAAAACTAGTATTTTTGACAACTTGGTCAGCAAAGTCACATTATGAGCACACATGCACATACCTACTTATGAACATGTACATATATGTATACTATATGTAGATGTGGCAAAAATTGTATCAGGTGGTCTCCCCATAATCCATTAGCCAAATTAAAGACACAAATGGGCATTATAAATACATACTGTTATGTTGGTTTAATCTCCATGATTCCCTAAGCTGCTACCTGTTTAGAATATATTTATCGTATCGTGTTGTATGATTGACTGTACCTAAGTAATTACCTGCCTAGGGAAAACTTTATTAGATAATTATAGTCCTTAAATGACTGGCTTCCTCAAAACCAAATAAAGCTTCGGAACAAAACTCAACAACAAAATTTTTAGTTTCATGCATTATTTATCTTTTGTTTATTCTTTAAGAAGCAAGCGCAGCGATAAGACGTGTTACGTGACAAATACATACGATAAAAAATAAATGCTGAAGGTACTTTTAAACTAACTGTTAGACAAAGGTTAAACATTTTCACAGAGGCGGAACAAAACGAGGATCTGAAAGCTAGACTTCATTCATTATATAATTTGTTGAAGAAAAAATGGCAGGCATCTAATCGCACAAAAGAAAATTTTATGAGAAAAAATTCTGCTTCGTTAGATGAATTCACAACTATAGTATTATAGAAGTTGAATATCCTCATACTTCTACTGGCGAAATAAGAGGAATACCAAAAAAATCTCATGAAGACTGTGCACCATATACAAGAAAACGGAAAATTCAGGATGCTACCGCCTCAATAACTACGCATCATTTATCGGAAGCGTTATCTATAAAATACGTAAAAGAGCAGGAAAAGGCAAAGTCAGACATCACAAAGGCGGTCTCGATCGCAAGTTCACAACGTTTAAATAGGATAAAGGAGAGCATACCTACGCCACCAAATACTTCCCCTACAAAGTATACTTTAGAAGAAGCTTTACCATTATTTTTGGACTTGTGATTATCAAAGGAAAAATATTCTATTTTACGAAAGTCTTTAAAGCATCATAATTTTAATGTACTTCCTTCATACAGTCAAATCACTATTGCAAAAAAAGAAACAATTCTGATTGGCTTACAGATAACTGAAACATCAGCAGAGGTAAAACTTCAATCTTTAATAGATCATACTACAAAACGTCTAATTCAAAGTTTACCTGATGGATAAGCAGAACTACTTCCGGATAAACTTACATTACTCCATAAATGGGGTTGCGATGGATCATCCGGTCAAAGCGCCTACATGAAATTAATAAATGCAAATGACATGACAACTACAGATGCAAATATGTTTACGGATTCTGTAGTTTCTTTAAGACTTAGAAGTGAAACCTTAGAGTACTGGAAAAATCCTCGTCTATCATCAGTTCATTTTTGCCGTCCAATACTGTTCTAATATTCAAAGGAGTCTTCAGAAGTAATCAAGTCTACACTGACCAATATTAAAGATCAAATTGATAAACTTATCCCTTCTGTTTTTGAAATAAGGAATGGGAAAATTGTTACTGTCAGTAATACATTTTTTCTTACAATGATTGATGGTAGTCTTGAATGAAATTACAAACTTTGAAATGTCCTATTTGTAAAACAGCACAGAAAGACTTTCAAAATTTAAACGATTCAACCAGTGATGAGAATTAGGTGCATGGAGTTCATTTTGAAGATGGCATATACAATTCCACGGGAGGGAGAAATTTTTAACGAGAATGCACCACCAAAGGAAAAACAGATGATAAAAAAAAGTCATACAAGAAGAATTTTTTTAAAAAACTTGGACTAAAAGTAGACTATCCAAAGTATGAATATGGAAATACAAATGATGGCCATACGGCGAATCATTTTTTAATAATGACTGCTCAAATTACTGGTATGGATATGAATATTATAAAAAGGTTTGCCGTTATTCTTAATGCACTAAACTGTAAAGAAAAGGTTAATGGATCAAAATTTGAAGAATACGCATCAAAAACTTCCCAACTTTTAACCCAAATGTATCCCGAAAAAAAGCACCCCACGGTACATAAAATTTTGGCTCATGGAAAAAATTTAATGGAGTATTAGTGCTTACCAATTGCAGAACTTTCAGAAGAAGCACAGGAGTGCAGAAATAAAGACTATAAAAAATTTAGATACACGAACACTTGCAAGATTTTACGCATTAGAGAAAATAAATATCTCTTCAACATATTGCTTTCTTCATCAGATCCACTCATTTCATCACGAAGACATGTTAGATCACGGAAGGATTTGGAAAAAAATAATTTTAGTTCAGAAATGCTGAGTTTATTATTAATTATTTATTAATACTTTGTAAAGCACTAACCAGTAAAAAGTTCATATAATGAAAATATTTTACCATTATTAAAATTTCAAAAAGACGGTTTTATATAAAATACAAAAAAAATATTTATAGCTAAGTCGTTAGCATTAAAAATATTTCAATAATATAAATCTTTGACGCCAACAAGAATTTTAATAAAAATTATAAATATAAAATTTGCACCGAAACAATTGTTCTAAATTTGACTGCAATTTTTGCAGCACCCTGTATATATTGAAACACAAGTAGTATACAGTTCTCAAGCAGAAGATGTTTTCCTTCATCACCTTCTTGAATTTTTAAAATATCTCCATTACTTCAAAAGTTATGATTTTTGCAACGGAAAAAGTCAAAACGAGCCACTGTGCGTTCGTGAAGAGTACTCGTATATAAGTGTCAGTACAGCCAAATACACGTATACACTCTTATACTACATTTACACCTACGCAAAATCTAGTACTTATGAGATTTTGAGGGAAATCTACCTCTTTTCAACCAGATTTCCCATACAAAACAAAATCTACTTACGAACTAAATTTTGGCAAAATCTCACAAAATCTCCCAATACTGAATGAAGCAACTATGTATTTTTTGCTAATGTACTGAAATATCAGCGCTGAATAAGAAAATTTTAACACTTGTAAGGAAAAAAAAGCGCGGTAGAAACAAAATATTTGCGGAAAAAGGTGATAAAAGTTGAAAATAAGTGATTTTAATGGATAAAGCAATTGTAGCACGAATATAATTCGTAGGAAACGTTCATTTAAGAAAAAAGTCTTGGAATCCCAACGAGGAAGCTCTACTTATTACTCTTTAGAGCGACTCCATCGGAGAACTACTGGGGAACTGAAAAAATAAACACATTCTTGAGGAGATGGTGGAGGGTATTAAAAGCAGTGGGTTTGATTTTACATCCGAAGAAGTAAGGGTAAAGATTCATAACTTCACAAACAAGTACAGGTATGAGTTTTGACAAACAAATATTTTAACTTGAATATTTAACTTGTATTTAATTCTAATTTTAGAAATGAAAAGCGGAAAGTTGGGTCTTCTGGTAGATCACCTTCTCATTGGTCACACTACGAAAGAGTCCATTCCATCTTTGGAACATTTAAATCAAATTTGATAGAATTGCAGCATTTTCTGAAACCTTATGTTTAACAAAAGCTGCTGTTTTTTCTTACATAGCGATACCAGCCTCATTTGCATTTTTTTATATTTATACATTAAAATCTATTAAAATATATTAATATCTTATTTTGCCTTCCATTTTTTTAATAAAGTAAAATAAAAGTTTGGTGTCAAATTTTATTCTTTCTTCAGTCAGCTGTGTTTGTTCTGAAAATTAAATCCAATAATACGTCAAAAAGCAGTGGTCTAAACGGCAGCGATTTTCTTCGAGATTTGAGCTGAAATCTATTAGATTTTGCGTAGGTGTAAATGTAGTATTAAGGTGAATTCACCCATTCGTTATGAACGAAATTTTTGTTCTAAGACAATTTTAGTTTACTGAGAGTTTGTTCACAAACTATTCACCCACTTCGAACAAAGCTACCATATGGAACAACTCTGTAAATGATGTGTGTTACTTTTACGAGCAGGCAACACCGTGGCAGATTGCAATTTGCTGTGTTTTAAATTAAACAAATTTTTATAGAATAAAAAATATACAAATGAATAAAAGTCGAGTGCATGTTCTAATAGCTATTTTGTTAAATAAATATAAAAAATTTACAAATATACCCTGTATATTATTATACATATATATGTGCATATAATATGATATGGCAGCTCATTTCAATTTTGCATAAAAAATGTATGTATCTGGCAGCACAGTTCAATTCGATCGGGACGATAATTAAAATTAAACCAATTCAAGCAAAAAATGTTCCGCATTAAATTTACTCTCTTTCTCTCTCTCAAAAATAGAGACGACAAACTACATATAAAAAAAGCATTCGGAACGTTCAGTACGAATGGGTGAATTCACCTTTACTTGTTTTTAGTTTTGAATCGAAACAGAAATACAAATATAAGACACACGATGGAAAACAGCATATAAAATAAAATAACTTACAAAACACATACTATGTACGTTTATACGCAAAAAATAAAGTTATATATCTGCGTAAATAAATATATTTAAACTAAAAACTGAAAGTGGTTGCTTTCATCTTTGTGTTCCCAGTAAAAAAAAAGCTTTCAAAGCGGTAATACAAATGTTGAGATTACCATTCGGAATTAGTGGAAACTTGGATCATTTCCAATGATTTTCGTTCTCTTTTTCGATTTGGAAGTTATTTTCGTTATATTAAGAAAAGTAAACTTTTTATGATTTTTTGTGTAGAAAAAAATTTATATCAAAGTAAGGTTGTTTATTTGCCCTAATAATTAAAAGCTTTTAAAGAAATACGTATTTTATTTAATAACAAAAAAAAAAACATTTTAAAATCGGTTTTAGCAAACTTGTTAAAGTAATTCCTATTTTCAATTAAAATTTTGTCAAGTGGATCCTAGGAAAAAGCTCTAAAGAATTCTTTAGAAGCAATCAAAATGTCACTTAATTTTTTCACTTTGATTTTCAACCACAACTGCTTTCTTAATCATTGGTATGTTTTCCATTAATGGAGCTATCAAAAGATTACATTTTTCAATCCGCCACCATTTTCCATATCAAAAGTTTCGTACAAAATTGGAGCTGGTTAATTGCAAATATATTTTATTTGGAAGTAGGTTACGTATAAAATGCTTTCGGTTGCCAGTTACCAAAAATTTTATATCTTGGCTAAAAATTATACTGAAGTCGATGAAAATGGTAACGGATATTGCGAAGAAACATTTGGTTACCAAATAGCAAGCAAGCTAAGATTCAGCTACCATCCATAATAATTTCAAACACACCAGTATCGCTCTTTATATAAAGACTGGTACCACTAGAAAACTCGAATACTTTTATTAACAGAGCACCTTTAAGATGACAACACAATAGCTCTGTTCCACATGCATAACGAAACAGTCCGAACTAGCCCAAAGTTACCCAAAACCGTTCCACATAACAATTTTTGTGCAAAAAAGAGAGAAATTGAGAGAGTAATTTTTTTAATTTCCTGTACAAATTTGCACGAACTTTTTCTTTGGGTAAGTTCGGACAAGAATTTTACAATCAGCTGTTTTTTGTTTACATATGAAACTGATAGATTTATCGGAAACTTTGCAAGCAAAAGAAAAAGTTTAGTTTTTCTAAATAAATATATTAAAAAGCAGAAGTTAAAAAAAAGAAACAGCATTAAAAATATTTAAATCGATCGTAATTTTTCTTTCCATTTTAAAAGATTTATAAATATTTAAAGAAAATTGCAATTGTTAAGTTTTTCTTCCACTTGTTTTTCAATTATTTTACAGCTATTGACAATGATGCAAATGCTTTGTTTTTATAATTTGATGACTTTTAAGCGTCTAAAAGCACTTAAATAGATTTTAGTTTAAAAAGTAAGCAGCATTAGTATTTCAGGAACTACAAAAATGGTTTTTTGCGTTCCAGCTATTTTGGGTAACTTTGGCAAATTTAGAGAGTAATTTTCATTTTGCTCTCAATAGTCCGAACTTGTCCGAGATCTTGTGGAACAAACCTAATACTGATCTTTACTACGATGTTCACTACATAGAGGATGTCCTCTAATTATGCGAATCATTGATGTAAAACTATGATAATTGATTCTGAGAAAAATAACAACAACAATAAGAATAAAAATAAAAATAATTACTATAATAATAAATATATAATAATATACGTACTTATATCATACACAAAAAAATCGATGAAAGTACAATAACTTCCATATTTACCTTGTAACGTGGGGATTCTTTGACTATAGTGCCATTGTGGAACCATGTTATGGTAGGCATTGGATCTGCATTAACTCGACATTTAAACAGTAAACGCTTGCCATCATCTTCTTGTCGTATTGAGGGTTTTTTTTTACCGAATGTCGGTGCAAAACCATCGATTTGTCTATTAAAAAAATTTAATTAATATTTAGTTATCTTAACAAACTGCTATATATATATATATATATATATATATATATATATATATATATATATATATATATATATATATATATAACATGAACCATTTACTTAGATGAAGTAACAATAAAACATGCGTTTGAATGTCGTTAGTTTTTAATGTTTTAAAAAAATTTTATTCAGCATATCAGGCGGAGCACATTTCAAATAAAATTTTGTTTATAGGTATTTTTTTCTATTTTAACTTCTTTCATAAAATTTACTAATTCATTCGGATTGTTCTCCGGAATAAGTTTTTATTTTATTGTAGTTGATTTACATATTTATGTATTTATGATTATTATTGCCATCGTATATTATTATTATTATTATTCCCTTGCGGGGTTTGCAGCATTCTCTATCGATGCCCTCCCATATGGCAAATTAGGGATTCACGTCATACCATTTACATGGTGGAAACGGGGGAAATAAAATAGCCGGGGGTAATCCAAATCTAGCACGACGATGAACCAGCAATGTTACTGAATAACGATAGATATGTTGATTAGGGCTCAGACGCGCATCGGCTAGGAACTATGATATTCCGTTAACTCAGTAAGTATGAGTGATATCGTCACGGGCCAACCAGTGATGCGGTTGCTGCCACCGTCCCATTAAAAAACTGGCAGGGCTTGTAGAACACTCGATATCTGTATCACACGTGTATGGCTGTGCAGGTTTAGTGAGATGACTCCCAATTAATGCATGAGCTGGCTCTATACGCAATGTCTCATGAGGATCTGCGTAACCCCTCTCGTGGAATTCACTGCCGGCAAAAGTAGCCCCGGGGTCACCGACAGCACTACAAACGACTGCAAGCGGGGACCCAAAAGATTCGTATGATAACACCGAAAACCAACAACGGCCAGATAAATCTTTTTTCGCTCCAGTGGAAAGGTAATAAGATCTCCACCAAGATCAGAATATCAAACACTTTGATCAAAAACGGAAGAAGCTATAATGGCCGCGAGAAGTTTGCGACTCCACGCTATACAAAATGAAGACGCGTGATCTATTAACTTTTCCCACATATACGAGGAAACCGCAGCAAAAAAGGAAAAGGATTCAGACAGATACATACAGTGTCGTATGAAAAGACTCGTCAAGCAGGCCGTGATACTCAGAATGACACTTCGATATATAGATTGCCTCGACAAATATGTCAAAGATTTTACGTCAGTACCTGTCATAAACTTAACCTGACGGTGCTCTTCGCACTGGGTGAATAAAGCCGTTCACCAACGTCCCCGTCGTCCCTTCCAGAGGCACATACAGGATGAGGATCTACATGTGCCCCTAATAGGGACGACATGGTAGCAAATTCTGTACAGCCTGCAGAACCATGTACAGACACCTTGCTAGAGTGCTGGAGCTATCTAACCTCCTACCACCCCAATGGCCCAGCAGCAAAATATTACCCCTTATCTTACTTGGGGCTTCGCCAACCGCAACCATCAGGGCAGCTCTGCCGAATAGCAACAGCAACTAGAGATATATGGCCTGAAGAGAGCATCTACAATCGGTCACTAGCACCACATTGCACACACACTCATCCGACCCATAACTCTTCCCGCGTATCTTTGGGTTTTAACCACAGCCACGACGTGATCCCCGAAGGGGCCTCACCAGATGGGACTCTGGTCGGCCTTGTGTTAAAAACACCTCCGATTTTAGGTCTCATGCAAACTTGAGGTATCGGTAGCACCTCTACCTAGACAAGCATAGGCAGAGCTACTTCCTTAAATTACTTATATGAAGGCCCGTTGCCCTGTTATTTCAGGGATAGGGTTGTAACATAATAAGTTCAAGGGGTAATTGGCCAAAGGTCAAGGTCTGGAAAGACCATATTACCCACTTACCGGACGAGCGGGCGAACCCACTTTTACCTTTCATTTGCTTGCATGCGCGCCCGTTACCCTGTTAATTCAGGGATTGGGTAGCAACATACAAGTTTTTAGGGGTTATCAGCAAAAAGGCCTAGGTCCGGAAACCTGATAACCCTATACCCCAGGAAGCACAACACCAAGCCACCATGACAAGATGTATAAACTGTGCCCCCCGGGGGAAGATTGCCCCGACAGGAGTATATAGTATAAATGAGGCCATCGAAAGAGGAAACAGTGGAAAATTTGAGAAACACATTTCGGAAGATTTGACTGGATATGGCCAGACAGAGCTGGACGAGCTCATTGACTTAATAGCCGACTACAGACCAAACTAGGAGAAGGCTAAAAGAGAAAAAGTTAGGAGCAAGGAAATGATTAATATGTCAAGCTCTTTAAAAGATATATAAAAAGGTACTTGCACCGCATCGAAAAAGCGAACGGCAATAAGTCCAGCTGAGGTGTTAAGGCGGACAGAGACACAGAAGGAAACCAAAAAGAAGGCCGAAAAATTAGCAAATGTTATGATTCAAACGTACGTAAAGGACTTACAAGGCTCAAAATTATCTGAAAGGTAGCTATTAAAGAACAAAAACAAGAAGAAGTAAAAGGTATTATTAATCTTAATCTACCTATTAAACGAATATCTTGAGAATTATTTATATTATGAATAATAGCCCCTGCACATATAAATAATAAAGCTTTAAATAAAGCATGTGTTAATAAATGAAAAAAAGCTAATTTATAAAACCCTATAGACAAAATTCTCATTGTTAAACCTAACTGAAATCCTAAAGAGTCTTAAGGAGAAGATGAATGCAGAACAGACAGGTGTATCTGTTACAGTGGTCAAAGACATCCTAGGAGAAATTGTAAAGGTCAAGGACATGCGAATCAAGGCAACATCTGAGATCAAGGATATAGAAGGTTTAACATCGAAAGAGGAAGTTTACACTGCCGTAAGGAGAATAGCAGAATTAACAGAGGCATATATCATGATTCAATAGACAAATTCGAATATGTGGGACCAAAGGAGAGCTTTCGTGTCACTGCGAGGATAAAAAGCGATGTTTTAGATGCATTTTGGCTGGATATACGAAATGGCAATGCAAAGCTTTGGATAGGAAAGATATGTAATTGTGTATTCCATGTGGTGAAAGAGGTCACGTCTTGAAGCAGTGCAACAACCCACCGAAATTTTGTGTTTGCTGGGAAGAAGGAAATAAATCCGCTAGTTGGGTCAGAGGTATGCTATATGAGGCGTGCTAAATGAAAAAAACTACAACTAAACAGGTAAGGGGGAATGACGGATGTACTGATGCCACAAATATGCATTGAACCCGGAATAGATATTAACATTATAAACGACCAATATGCTGGCAATACAAATAAATACTGGTTTGAGGACGAAGTATTTCCCAAATGTCTGCTAAAGCAAGACTAACTGTTTAAGATCATTCGATAATAGAGGAAATAAGAGACAACTTTTAACCCAAATGTATCCCGAAAAAAGCTTACCCCCACGGTACATAAAATTTTGGCTCATGGAAAAAATTTAATGGAGTATTAGTGCTAACCAATTGGAGAACTTTCAGAAGAAGCCCAGGAGTGCAGAAATAAAGACTATAAAAAATTTAGATACACGAACACTTGCAAGATTTTACGCATTAGAGCAAATAAAGATCTCTTCGACATATTGCTTTCTTCATCAGATCCACTCATTTCATCACAAAGACATGTTAGATCACGGAAGGATTTGGAAAAAAATAATTTCAGTTCAGAAATGCTGAGTTTATTAGATGTTGCTCCCAATGTAGATGAATACTTTGTAAAGTACTAACCAGTAAAAAGTTTATATAATGAAAATATTTTACCATTATTAAAAGTTCAAAATACTACAAAAAATATTTATAGCTAAGTCATTAATTAACATTAAAAATATTTCAATAACATTAATCTTTGACGCCAAGAAAATTAATAAAAATTATAAATAAAAAATTTGCACCGAAACTATTTTTTTAAATTTGACTGCGATTTTTACAGCACACTGTATTTATTGAAACACATGTGATATACAGTTTTAAAGCAGAAGATGTTTTCTTTAATTAACTTCTTAAATTTTTATAATATCTCCATTAATTCAAAAGTTATAATTTTTGCAACGGAAAAAGTCAAAACGAGCCACTATGCGACGTAGCTCCTGGTTTGAGGTTTTCACACATTCATCAACTCCAGTACTGCTGCAAATTGTGTACAATCTAGCCCTGCAGTTTTTATGTTTTCTCTGGAGATCATTCGTGTGTAACGAAAAAAGAAGAGGGCCTGAGATCGAGCCTTGCGAAACACCTCGACTGAATGGCAAAGATCTTGAACTTGAGGTGGTTCAGCATATTGATATCTATCGATTAGATATGAATATTTCAAGTCTCTGACAGGTGATGCAAATTCATATATTTGTTTAAACTTAGAATACAAAGTGTTATGCAAAAACGGTCTGGAATGATCCAAGAGAGCTAAAAATTTAATGTTTCCACAGTCTACTTATTGTCTTATATCTTCAGTAACATCTACGAGGGTCCGTATACAACTATTAATTTTGTGAAATCCGGATTGTCGATCAGTGAGCATATTATTTGTTTCAAGATAATGTATAGCTGGATTATGAACTAATTTTTCAAATAACCTATATAACAATGGTAAGATTGCTATCGTTCTGTAATCATAATTACATTTCGGAATAGGGATAGACTTAGCAAGTTTCAAAATTTTCGGATAGTGGTTGGTAGTAAAAATTTTCTTGAAAATAAATGTTATAAAACAAAGAGTTTTTAACAACTATCCACAGCCTCTGTATTGGATTTATTCACAACAGACAAGAAGTTATTCCTTGAGATACATTAGAAAAATGTTGGTAATCAAAATTCGATTGTACCTTCGGAATATAAGTATAAAAATTGTTCATTTAAGTGCTTAAAAATTTAAGAACATATTAATTTGTTGATTGGAAACAAATAGTTTTTTTAATTTAATTTTTGGCTTAAAAATAGCAGTTTTATTTTTTTTTTTTTGCAAATAACGATGCATAATTTACAAAAAAAACATCTTAATGAGTGCTTCGGATATTGCTACCAACTAGATTCTTAACATATGTAGATAGAGTAAGAAATCGCTGTATTTCGGAAAATCGCTTTGGATCAACAAGAATTTGCAGGAATTACTCTTGCGAATATTTTTTCCCTCGAAATATTTCCATTTTCCTTGATGTACCAATCGTGAAGGCTCTCCCCCTTGAAATAATCTAATATTCCCTTTGATTTCTTCACTTCACTTCTATTTGCTGGGGTTACTGTTGAAAGTTGAGAGTAAATAGTGAAGAAACAATCTGAATTGAGTTCTGAATGTTTTTTTTTATTATTTCGAAAACTATAAATTAAATGAAAGAAAATTTGTTTATAAGAAAATACAAAATTAAATATACATATTTCACAACGAGTTCACTGTGTAGAGCTACAGCCAGGCATACTACATACATATGAACATATGAACACTTCGCTTCCAACTGAACTAGAGCTATAACTTCCGTTTGTTCACACTTAAACATTTTCATTTTCTTATTTTTTTTTAAATAATTTAATAATTTATTCATATTTACATTCAATATGCATTGATAGCTTATCTGATTTTGAATAGCTGTTTAATAGTACGTTTCCATTATAAGCAAATCAAGTTGATTTGAGGAAATAATTTCGAAGTGTTTCCATCATGTTGTAAGTGATTTCGAAACAAAACATTTGTTAAATAGCAATTTGAAATAGCGTAATAAAAAAACGTATAAAAATAGAAAATAACATTGAGTTTTTATTAAATTAAGTATATTCAACATTCATATTGATATTTTATTACTACTTAAATGTCACTTCGGATTTGTAAGTCACTAATAATGGAAGCTCTAGAGTGGCATTTATCATAAAAGCAGCCGCCCAGTGATGTAAAGACAAACTTCGACATAATTTCGATGAAATCATCTCATTGTATGCGAAATCATGTCGAAAATTACTTAATTTGGGCAAATCAAGTAATTAATTAATAATTCCAAAGGGAAATTAATCAAATATTCACTTCGAGCAGAATGAAAATTTAATGGAAACATGAAGTTCTCTTCTTATTCAAGATAGGGGCGATTAAAAAGATTTATATGTTCCTTTCACTCCTGCATATCCATCTTTACACGAGTTGTTGAGGTAGTTATTTTCGCATTGTTATTATTTGTTTTTTGCTTGTATCAGTTTCGGTAATCGGTTCTTTTTCCAGCTAAGTAGATGATTGGTCTGCTGTAGCAGGTCTAGGATAATGGGGCTGCCATCTGTCGTTGCCTAGAAGTAACGCCCCCTCTGTATTTTGGTGTAGTGGTGAGGAACCTAATCTGTAATTCATATCTTTTTTTCCCAGAAGTCATGGCTCTGCCTGATCTGTGTTTGTCATGATGTTATCTTCTTTTCCAGGGAGAGCGGGTGGTCAGAGGATTTCTAGGAGGCGGTTAAAGCCACCTCATTTCTAAAACTTGAAAAACCATGGTAAGAAATTTTTGTCCTCTGCCAGGTAGCGAACCTGGCGTACTCGGTTTTGTAGGCAAGCACTTTAACCACTACACGACGCCACCACTCGATTAAAAAGAATTAATTGATAAATACTCTCAATGGTTAACTTAAGTTTTCAATTTTACACTGAACTTGAATATTTTTATTAAAACATCGTATGTATACGTATACGTTAAATCAACGTTTTTTTTCGTAAAAAAAGTAAAGTACATATGTAATCAAATTTCATTCACAAATTTTATGTAAAATGGTACTTTCAGTTTATTGTTATTTCAAGAAAAATTTAAAATTTGGAACGATTTTCCGTCATCCCACGTCAAATTTGGTTTATGAACAGACCGGTTTCGGCTTTGTGCCATCTTCAGTGTTCTCGAATACGAGTATTCGAGAACACTGAAGATGGCACAAAGCCGAAACCGGTCTGTTCATAAACCAAATTTGACGTGGGATGACGGAAAATCGTTCCAAATTCAAACAAACCCCGTCGGAAGAATATCACAAAAATCAAAAATTTAAAAATTAATTTCATTGTAGAAGCACTTTAAAATACATACACTTTGTTTGAAAAGTAGACAGCACTGACCGGCTTCTCTACCAACCATAAACAACTAAAAACATTAAAACTTTTCACACAATTGGATGGCAGGAAGGGTTTGGGTACCCCGTTTTTAGCTGCAATTCAAATGGCTAACATGCAGTGACTACCAAAAGTAAATAAATGACATACTAAGTATGTATTATCAAGCCTTTTGATTGCATCCCTTTTCATATTAATTGCATGTACATACATAAGTATATATATATATATATATATATATATATATATATATATATACTTATATATATTTATATATATATATATATATATATATATATATATATATACTTATATATATATATATATATATATATATATATATATATATATATATATATATATATATTATTTATTTATTAATTTTTTTCAATTATATTTTTACTTTCTGTAATACTCCGGTATTCTTTCATATTCTCACATATTACTTTTTATTCTTCTTAAAATAATTGGAAAATTATTTCATCATGGTGTTATTTCATCATAAAGATTTATTTCATCATGGTGATTTATTTAATTTTTGTGAAAACTTTTGGTAGTCACTGCATGTTTGAGTTACAGCTAATAACGTGGTATGCAAACCGTTCCTTCTTTCATTTGTGTAAAAACTTTAGTTGTTTGTTGTTGGTCGGTTAATTAAGATGCCGGGCAGTAATGTCTGCTCTTCACACAAAATGTACTTTAAAGTGGTTCTACAGTTTCTAACGAAATTAATTTTTTTAATTTTAATTGGATTAACAGTAAGAGTTATGAAAGTCAATACATTGCCATCGACATTGAAAATAGGCGCCTTATTTTCGGAAACCCAGAAACAAAGTGCCACAGAAGTCGCTTTCAGATATGCGGTAGACGCAATAAATCGCGATAAAAGTTTATTACCCGAAACAAATTTGCTTTATGACATACAATATACAAATGAATTGGATTCATTTCGCGTTTGCAAAAAAGGTTAATTTAAAATAGCTTCATTGAAAGGGACGGACATTTGGAGGCGAATATGTGTGAAGATAAATAAATAGTATGTCACTGCATGTTAGCCATTTGAATTGCAGTTAATAACGGGGTATGCAAACCCTTCCGTCTTTCATCTGTGTAAAAACTTTAAAAGTGTTTAGTTGTTTGTTGTTGGTCGGTTAATTAAGATGTCGGGCAATAACGTCTGCTATTCACACAAAATGTACTTTAAAGTTGTTTTACAGTTTCTAACGAAATTAATTTTTTTTAATTTTAATTGGATTAACAGTAAGAGTTATGAAAGCCAATACATTGCCATTTTCAATAGGCGCCTTATTTTCGGAAATACAGAAACAAAGTGCCGTAGAAGTCGCTTTCAGATATGGAGCAGACGCAATAAATCGCGATAAAAGTCTATTACCCGAAACAAATTTGCTTTACGATATGAACTGGATTCACTTAATTGAAAGGGACGGACATTTGGAGGCGAATGTGTGTGAACATAAATAAATAGTATGTCATGTTGCATATGTTTTTAAAAAATACACTCAATGTGATAAACTTTTTCACTGACTTTCAAGCCTTTTGCATTTGCTTTTTCCATGGTTTAATTCGCACAGAGGAATAAAACAAACAAAAAACGCTGAAAGAGTGGGCAACTTTTGAATTACTCAACTGATTCTATGAGTATGTATGTACATATGTATGTATGTATATGAAAAAAAATGCTGCCAACAAAACTTAAGACAAACATTTTGTCCAAAGTAGATTTTATTTTCAATCAAACTTTTTTATTGCCGTGGTTAATTATTAGTTTGATTCCTTGGAATATAAGAAAAAGATTATTTTTTAGTTAAATTGTTGTCTGAATTTACAAAATTCTTTGTAGGTCCGCATTTACACAAAATATTTACTAATTCAATGAATTTATCCACTGAAAACTAAACTTAGTTTTCTTTGTATGTTTTAAGTGCAAAAAATGCATTAAAATTTACAACCGCGTGCATGAAATTTTGTCCAAACTTGTAACTTCTGCAAATCGGAATCAAAAACACACGATACCGAATTCCCTATTTTCGTATACCTCATATCTTTGTTACACTTAATCACAAAATGATGAAACTCAAAATATAAGGATAATATGTATGGGTTACTTTACAGGCGAAGTGATATGAAGACAATATTAGGGCCATTATATTAACTTTTGGCTTATGTCTGTAAAAAAATTAAGAAAATTTCATTGAAATTTTTTTCATGTCGATGCTTAGCGATGCCATTATATACATACATATGTAGCAAGTTCATATGACTAGACGTCGCGATAAAAGGCACAGGAAGCATGGAACTTGCGTTTAACTTATCGCTCACTTTTTGGTTAAAGTGAAGTTGTAATAATGAAAAGCTGTTGATCCGTCCGAAAAAAACCCTGCTTTTGACTAATGCCCAATTACAATAATGGCTCTTACAATAAAAGCTTTGTGAGATATAAAAGTCTAAAAACTGAATACGATAGTAGTCATTGACTTATGTACATACTCATCAATATTATGGAGCATTTTGATGTACAAGTAGGTCTTGATGAGTAGATAATCAAACAATCTGAAAACTTGCTGATCAAAATGAATGTAAATATATCTATTACTTAAGAAATCCCATTTGTATTTTTTTACTAACTATTAGCGAAGCTTCGACTTGCCATTGAATAGTAGATATCTTAAACAAACCCTACATCCCAAAAACACCTTCTTTTGCCACCTCATATCTAGTTAACTTTATAACTTGACAATATTTTTTCCTATAACTTTTTCCAAGTTATCAGGTTGCCTAGAAATGAGATGGCACTCTAATGGTGACAATAGTGGACTTTGAATGCATTTTGATAGTAATAATAATATTTTTTTTCGTTGCTAGCCCATAACATAATTTTACAAAGCCCATTTCATGCAAAATTTTTTTTTTTTTTTGCACGCTTATATTTATTTATTGTATCTTCACATCTGAACTAACAATAAGTATCCAAATCTTAAATATATAAATAATTATTAGGCCCAACCAGTGTCAGACATAAACTTAGTGATAATAATTAATAATACATTAGAATCGTATTTAGCATAAATATATTTTTAAAAAGTTTCATCTGGAGTGTTGCGTACTAAAGACGTAGTATCCCTCTTTTTTAGGCGGATGTGTCCAGGAAAGTTCAAGATGTTACGAGCAAGGGGATTAGGATGGGACTCTAGTTTCGTTAAATATTTGCCTGCATATTTTGCAATTTCAGCGGTCACAAGTGGCATATTTAAATCACGATGTAAAATTGAATTTTTCATGTACCAAGGAGCCGATGTTATTAACCTTAAAATTTTGTTTTGCATACGTTGTATTCGCTCTACATTGGGAGCTGAAGCAGTGCCCCATAGCTGAATTCCGTAACACCATATGGGTTTCAAAAGCGACTTGTATATTAAAAGTTTACAATCTAGACTGAGGGTAGAATTTCTACCAATCAGCCAGTGTATCTGGGTTAATTTAAGCTTCATTTGTGTTAGCTTAGAGTCAATGTGGTGTTTCCATGTAAGCCGTCGGTCAAGATGTATACCAAGGTATTTCACCTGTGAGTGTTGAGGAACAACTTGATTGTTGATTCGAATGGGGGAACAAGTGTCTCTTCGTAGGGTAAATGTGACATGAACACACTTTTGTTCATTTACTTTTATTCTCCATAAGTTCAACCACAGCTCCAACAGGTTAATATGTTCCTGAAGATATCGGGATGCCTCGTGAGGGTTTTCATGCATACTAAGGCAGGCTGTATCATCGGCAAAAGTAGAAGTGAGGATATTACTGCTCAAAGGCATATCACAGGTATAAATCACATACAAAACTGGCCCCAGTATACTCCCCTGAGGCACCCCAGATGAAATGGTTTCGGGCACACTCATGAAGTCTCCTTCCACGACAGTGAACTTCCGGGCAAGAATGTAACTTTCCAAAAGATTTACAATGTTTATTGGTAGATATGTCTTCAATTTTAGAATTAGGCCTTCATGCCACACTTTATCAAATGCCTGAGAGACATCAATAAAGAGGGAAGAACAATACTTTTTTTTCTTCAAATGTTCTTCTTATGAAATGAACCAATCTATGAGTTTGTTCAATGGTGCTATGCTGACTTCTAAAACCAAATTGATGGTCCGGTATGCATCCATTATCAGCTAGAATTGGGGACAATTTTGTCATGAGAAGTTTTTCAAAGAGCTTTGAAATTGTTGACAGCAAACTTATTGGCCTATATGACTCAGCCTTAGTAAGATCTTTACCCGCCTTTGGAATCATTTTGACCATGGCAAGTTTCCAGCTGTGAGGGTAATACTCCAGTCGTAAAATGCCATTAAAAATGAATAACAGGATTCTAATAGCAATACGAGGCAATTGCATCAGCATCTTGTTACTAATTCCATCAATACCCGGGGCCTTTTTTGGATTGGTTTCAGCAAGCATCTTAAACTTTATTGGTCGAGGGGGTAGAGCAACTACGCTCGGCAAATCAACAGCACCAGTACATGTGTTTGGGGTAAATACGTTTTTTAAATGACCAGCTAATATGTTACCTTTTTCAGTATTAGTTCTTGCCCAACCTCCGGTAGAAGTGCGCAGGGGTGGTTTAGACTCAACGGGTGTTTTAAGTTTTTTAGCAGCGCGCCACAAGGAGTAATTAGATGCTGCTGTGACATCGAGACCTTCCAGATAGTTCTTAAGAGAAGCAGATTTTTCAGATGCAAGCAACTCCTGGAGTCGTTTAGTGCATTCTCTAAGTCTGATTTTATGTTGGGGCGATCTGTGCTGTTGCCATTCCCTTCTAGCTCTTCTTTTTTCACATACGAGACGTTCAATATCCGCAGAATAAATTCTATTAAACCCAGTCTGCGGATGGGAGGTAGTGGCATGTTTAGCAGCCTGTTTAATATTCTCGGTAAAATTGGCAATGTTAAGTTCAATATCATCGGGAGTTCTAAGCCTGATGTTTTCCGTACAATGACTACTGAGATATTTTTTGAACCCCAGCCAGTTAACACGATTTATCATCTTCACATATGGGTGAGGTAAGTCACTTCTTAGTGGGCTACAAATTGTAACGATCGTGGGAGAGTGATCGGAGGAGAGATCATGTGAAGCTTCAACATGAATTAAATCCCTAGGGATATTTTTCATGACCCCAAAATCTATAACATCCGGAATTTTTTGTAAGTCAGTAGGCCAGTAAGTGGGCTCCCCGCAAGAAATGACATCCAAACTCATTTTTGAAATTGTGTTGAACAATGCTCGACCTCTAGGTGTAATAAGACGCGATCCCCAGAACGTATGTTTTGCATTGTAGTCTCCAGCTGCTACGAAACAAGGGCCAAGAGTTTTGTAAAAATCCTCGTATTGATCCTCACTGATTGAAAATCTGGGAGGGGAGTAAACTGATGATATCACAAGATTTGAACAAAAATTTTCGATGCAAATATTTGTTGCTTGCAGATGGTCCCCACAAGTGTTCTCAAGAATATAGTGCTTGAGTCTTGACTTTATTAGAATTGCTGATCCTCCGCATGCTCTTCCTCTCGGGTCCTTTGTATCATATAAGGTGTAGCCACTAATTTTAAAAAGGCTTCTCGAAGTCAAATGAGTCTCAGATACCAACATTATATCAATATTCTTCACCGTGAGGAAGTGCTCTAGTTCATTTTTATGTTGGCGAATGCCGTTTGCGTTCCAGAAACATAACTTTAACGTGTTCATGGCTTGTTTACTAATGCTAGAAGCAGAGTGTTCTGCATTCGCAGCATTTCTTGCATCATGCTAGTCATATTTGTTGTAAAGTTGTTTATAGTTTGCACCAGATTATCAATAGTACTTTCGAGGCGACTAAAATTAAAGCTTGCGTTTGCATTCGTTGAATTATTTGGTGGTGACACTTTTTGCGTGGGAACAGAGTTGATCTTCACAGCGTCAGCATACGATACTTGAGTAGTGATTGGTTGGGCCATTACAGGATAAGTGGTGGAGAACGTATTTCCTGTTTGCGCTGGGACTACTTTAGGCTTTTGACTCATAGCCTTTTTAACGAAAGAGTATACAGGACATCCCCTGTAGTTAGCAGTGTGATTACCTCCACAATTGCTGCACTTTTTTTCTTTTTGATCTTTCGACTTATTACAAATAGCAGTATCATGCAATTCACCGCACACAACACAAACAGTAGGCAATTTGCAGTAACTTTTCGTATGGCCATATTCTTGACAGTTATGGCACTGTACGGGTCCTGAACGCTTATGTGGTTCTTCTACTGTGATTTTCCGGTATAAGAGATATTTTAAGTTATAAATAGGATGTGTCTCATTTTTCTTCAATTTAATATCATTAGGCTCCAGTTCAACGCGAAATAAAGGTTGGGGGATCTTTTCCCTGTTTATTATGTTGGATACATTTTTTACCTTGAATCCTTGGAGGGTGAGAGCATCTTTAATTTCAGCAGGGACAACGTAAGAATCTATGCCCTTCAGTGCGACCTGTAGGCCTTTAGCGCTCTTAAGCTGGAACGTGTAAAAACTTGTATTATTTTTCTCAAATTCAGTAACCATTTTGCGGAAGTCTTTTTCATCGTATATTTGAACTTTTGTCTCATCAATGTTACCACGTTTTATTGGAACAATGTGAAATGCCTTTTCACCGATGGCCGAGATTAATTTTGTAATAAGTCTGTTCGAATTCTTTTCCCTCAAATAGATTGGTGGTGATTTGGAGGTTTTTCTCGAGGACATTTCGGGTTTGTCGTTGTCTTCTTGCAATATTTTAAAACGGTTTTGTCGGTTAGCTAAGGCGGCGTCGTTATCCCTGGATATCTTCGGAACAGATGAGATTTTAGATGAATTTGGGCTTCGCCCGCGCTTAACTACTGTTATATATCTGTCCATTCCGACAGGCACTTTAGGTTTCTGAATATTATCGTCTATAGTGATAACTGGGTTAAGTGATGAACACGAGCCCGGAGCGGATAATGGCGCTGATTTAAATAAAGATGTACTAGGCAGCGGTAATGTTATAGAATCACTACTTGGCATCGGAGTAAGCGAATTTGATCGCTCACGTAAGATTGGCTGTGCCGTTAAAAAAAGACTATCATCAATTTTTTTATTTTTATTGTTCGCATTAAGAGCTTCAGAACTCACAGTAAAATAGGCATTTCTGCCGTTAGAACTCACTTCACAATTTTTTGTTTTTGAGGTACTCATGCAGAGTATTCCTCAGTCACTTTGTTTGTGTTTTTTGTTTTTTTTTGTTGTTTCAGATGATATGAAAAATATTATTAGTGCAAATAAAGCAAATTTCACAAAATGAGTACTTATTACAAATCAGTACTTATTACGAATATTTTTTTTTGTAATTTCTGTTTGTTTAGTATGTAAGAAAAAACTCCGCTAATACGTCCGTTCACTACAAAAGGTTCAACAAGACTTGTGATGCAAAATAATACGCATAAATTTTCTTAACATTTTAAAAAACCAACCAGCATTTTTTTTGCATTATTTATTGTATCTTCATTTAAAACTGAATTAAGGATGATTAATGAATTATTAACTCTAAAATTATTAATTATTTAAGTCCATCCAGTGCTAGGCGCAAAACTTGGTTTCTGCAGTTTCATGTCCCTCATACTCGGCTAATAACTATAGTATCCGTCCTCCTCTATCAGTGCAGCCTCTCTAAAGGGTTAACTATAATGTGCTTGAGCTATCTGAAGCAAATGTGCAGAGGAGTACAATAAAATGGTCACAATGCATAATCGGCGTTAACGTTGTGATCCCAAAGTACATATTTTTACTATTTTTTGAACCCATTGTCCTTTTTATTACTCTTTTCAAAATTGCGCATTTGTATCACTTTTAACCAATTTGTGCTTCTTTTCGCCTCTTTTCGAAAAAGTTCACTTCTTATTAGGTTTTTAATATTTATGTTAAAATTTATATATGTACATTTCCAACAAATATATTTACTTCGCCTCATATGTAGTAGTGCTTTTGCTAAACGGATTTTTTCAAAGCTAGCAAACCCTTGCTGAAAAATAAATTTTTATATAAGTAGACTTACCACCGAAATTTGCTAGTCTGTGCTTCTCTACAGAATTTTTTACAAGCATAGCTGATAGTTTATATTCCAAGTGAAAACTTATTCAGCAAATATAGACGCGCTATTTATAATACCGAGGATATATGCAAGCAAATCTTTATGTTAATTTGGCAAAGACGTTTCTAGAAATATTTGCAAACGAAACAAAAACTTAATAAATAAGCATAAACACTTTTATATAGTCCTTAAGTTATAAAAAATTAAGCTCAGGGCTTTTCCTAAATTTTTACAATTCTAAACTATATTTAATAACAATTTATAGTTCTTTCTTCACGTTTATTTCATCCTGCATAGTTTTTAAAAAGAAAATTAAGTATTAGAAAAGTATAAAAAAGTTATGTGTGTGTGCCATAACATATTTTTGTACTTTGTATTATGATGTATTTGTATAAGTTTATAGCCGTTTTGACAGCTGACTTGTCCGATTGATCTGGAAAGACTAGGATGACAGCGTAATTGGATTGCCTTACTCAATAATCTCTTTTGAATATTAAAGATGCGTTTAATTTTGAGTCCAGTCATCCCTACATATGTACTCGTATATATGTATGTACATAGATTTCCATAGATGTCCAGCTTTTTAATTTTAATATAAATAGTTTTTTATGCATAAGTGAATTTTTTTTATGTATTCTGATAGACTTTTATTTTTACTTTTGAATCTAATGCTGCTATTACAATTAAATTGTCATGAATTGTTCATATTTCATTGCAAACAGGAAATAAAACGTTTAATTTGTTGTCTTTAAAAAAATCATGAACATTTTATTGCTCTAAAATACCTCTTTGTTGACAATTTTTTTGCAAAATATTATTTTTGTGAACCTTTATAAAATTTCTCAACGGTAAAGCTCAGAATAATGCGAGGCTGCTCAATTTCTATTTTGTGCCTTTAAAGTATTTCCCTTTAGATACACTTGTGACAGCGTGTTTTTCCGAATCCTAGAAGCAGTCCTGATATTTTTGGTATGGCCTTGAGCTCTCTCAGCGATTCGGTTTTTATCACAGAATACTTAACTTTGACGTTTAAAAAGGGTCCGAATCTATAGATATCTATATAAAAACAACTAGATTAGCTCTCTCTTTCACACAAACTTTATGTACGTTTTCAAAGTTGTCGGGTCTATGTATAGTTTATGGTTTTTATCTCCTCAATCGTCACAAAACGCCGTCCTTTCATGGGCCTCTTCAATTTTGGAAACAGGAAAAATTCGCAGGCGGCCAAATATGGTAAATATGGCGGTTGATGCATGATTACGGTATTCATTTCGGCCAAAAAATTACGAACAAGCAATGACGAGCGAGCATGATGCACAAGCCATGAATTGTTTTTCCTAAATTCCGGACGATTTTTTCGTATTGCGTCATTATTAACAAGTGCCTATAACTGTGCGCTACATTTTCAGTGTTACACAAGAAGTAACACCACATATTATCATTTTATAGTTGTAAATATATATTTATGTATGTTGGAGAACATTTATATAAAGTATATGTCTACTCCTACACACATGTTTATATATAAGTACATACATGTTTCTAAATAATAATTTTTTATTATTTATATGTATGTGTTTTTCCAAAAAAACTATTTATTATTGTGTACATGTGTGTATATATTTTTTCATATATGACAAAAAATTTTTTCTCTTTCTTTCATTTTTTGAAATGTTAATTTTTTAATTTTATTATTTATAAAAAAGAGAATTGTCCTGAAGATGATACTCAATGAGTATCGAAATATTGATAGTTATTTTTAATTAAATTTAAAAAAAAAATAAAAGACCTTAAGCTTAAAAATTAAAAAAACGGATTATTATAAAAGAGGTCAAAAAATATAGATACATTATTAAAAACATTTATTTATTCTTTTAAAATTTTGTCTTCGTGTGTGTTGTTGTGTTTTAAATAAATACAAGAGCTCCAAACATATTAAAAACAATAAACATACTCTAATGAGTAATGAAACCGACAAATATGAACTAAGTGCAAATGGCAACAACGCATATACATAAGTATCACACTGACTGCAGAAGAAAAAAGTGATAACAGTGAAAGAAATAAAAAAATAAAATTGACCACAGTTGGTTATTTGTCAAAAGAGAATTCTTCACACTCGGTTATATTCTGAGTATGGAAATTGAATTGCTTCGGTGAGTGCTTTATTACATTCGGCCATACATTCTAACATAACTAAGAAAAAGGACAACGTCAATAGCGAGGAAGTAAATTCCAATATACAGAAGAAAGAAGTATCAAGGCCACAAGTATTTAGGTATGGACAGTCGCTTCTTCCAAAAAAATTGCTATGGACGACGACAAAAGCAAACCCAATTATTAGAACAGATTTGCTATACTCCAGACTGAAAACGAAGTACTTATTGCGAGTCAGAAATCAAGTAAGCCGCCTCCGGTTTGTTTGAAAGAGCAAAACTCAAATAATTTGGTAAGGAAAATAATTGAATTGATTGGAGAAAATCCTTTATGTGATACCGATAAAACGTGGAAACTTGTATGAGACAAAAATACAAGTTAACGATGAAAATGGCTATCAATTAAAAAGCGCTAAAGGTTTTCCGATCGTAATAAAAAGTATTGACTTATACGTGAGGTAAAGAATCGCTTATAAGATGTTGGTTATAAACTGAAAAATGTTACTAACATCAAAAATAGAGATAAAGTCTCCCAGACATTGTTTCGAGTTAAATCTGAACCGAATGATTTCAAGCTAAAGAAGAACGAAGTACACTTAATTTATAGCCTAAGATATCTCCTGCACAGAAGAGTCACCGTAGAGAAGCCACATAAGATAGCCGGACCCATCCAATACGCCAATTGAAAGGAATACGATCATACAAGAATCTACTGCAAGTTCTTACCCTTTGTGTTGTGTGGAGAGCCTCACGATACTGCAAAGTGCGATAAGCTCAAGGATAACACAAAAACCAAAAAAACAAAAAATGCAGCAACTGCGGGGGCAAGCACACCGCCAACTACAGAGGTTGCCCTGTTTACGCGCATGTCAAGCGTTCTTTGACTAAAAAATCCGTTTCGTCATTAATTCAGCTTTTCAATCTTTTGGACACAACTTATTAATGGTGGGTACAAGTTTTGAAGTCAAATTCATTCGTGACAAAAGAATCCTCTACCAAACAATCTTCGTAAACTCATGGTTTTAACTTAGGTCATATAGAAGTTTCAATAGAGGCTCTAATCTAGAGAGTGAATGCTTTTACCAACACCATGTCCAGCATGATGCAGGAAATGTTGAAAACTCAGTCTATATTGTTTCAGGCTGTATTAAATCAGCCATGAATTTAAAAATAAGTTTCTGGAACGGAAACGGTATTCGCCAACATAAATATGAACTTGAATATTTAATGAAGGATAAACAAATGGACGTAATGCTTATCTCTAAGACTCATCTAACGTCCAGAAGCTACTTTAAAATCAACCGATATACAGGGTGGCGCAAAAGTAATCCTCCTATCAGAAAATGCTATAAATTTTGCGATTGGCCCCTAACGTCAGTTCTGTTTTGACATTTGTGTAGTAAACACATGCGAAATACACGTTAATAAACAATGTTACGCTACACTGCTCCAGAACGCGGAATATTGGTGACTATTTATTTGACCAATAAAATCATCAAAAATAATCATGAGTGATGAGGCCCATTTCCATCTTAGCGGGTACGTAAATAAGCAAAATTTACGCTTCTGGGGCACTGAAAATCCGCGTGTAACCCACGAAGATCCATTACACCCGCTCAAAGTCACTGTATGGTGTGCTGTTTTCGCTGGAGGAGTCATCGGACCTTTTTTCTTCGAAGACGTCGCGGGCCAAACGGTTACTGTGAATGGTGAGCGGTACATAGCAATGATCAACGAGTTCTTTTTGCCGCAACTTGATGAATTGGGATTGGAAAACATGTGGTTCCAACAGGACGGTGCAACGGCACACACTGCACGTGCCACAACCGATATGCTGAAGGATGCATTTCCCGGGCGCCTAATCTCCCGTTTTGGCGATTTGCACTGGCCAGTAAGATCGCCTGATTTGACCGCTGCAGACTTCTTTTTGTGGGGCTTTTTGAAGTCGCGGGTTTATGTCAACAAGCCTCAGACTCTTGCAGCTCTTAAAGACAATATCCGTCAAGAATGTGAGGACCTATCGCCGGAAGTTTTGGCCAAAGTGATGGAAAAATGCCATAAAAAGGGCTCAAATGACAATCAACTGTGGCGGCGGCCATTTACATGACATCATATTCTCGACTTGATGTAAAAAAATTAAAAGATCAAATAAAAATAATCCATAAGAAGAATCAAAGTATTTCATTTTAATTTTTAAATTACAGCCAAAAAACATCGGAAGGTTATTTTTGCGCCACCTTGTACTTTATATGACACAAAAGACTCCCAAGGAAGAGCTTGTAGCAATACCAATAAAATTACGCCTCTGTGAGCATTACCTTCAAACAACAAACATCTATATTGAAGGCTTGCATCAGGAATTGGTGATTTCTTCAATTTATTGCCCACCAAAGATTTTCGATTACTGACAATTAATACAGCTCTTTTTATGAATCACTAGGAGTATGTTTTCTGGCAGCTGGCTGCTATAATGGTAAACATACGTTCTGGGGATCACTATTAATCACTCCGAAGGGTCATGTTTTGCTTGATACCATATCTTAAATTCGTTTTAATGTAATTTCTAGTGGACAGCCAACATACTAGCCAACAGATCGGCAAAAAATTCCTGATGTTATTGATTTCGGATTAGTGAAAGGGCTGCCCATACAAATGATTCAAGTAGAGGCTTCTTTAAACTTATCTTCAGTCCACTCACCCACTATAGTACCCATATATTAAAATTTAACTGTATCACTCATGGTCGTCTTAGCGATGACAACCACGCGTGTTAACTGCCCATTGCACGGAGAACATGTTGCTAAGAACGCCTGAGAACTGACAGCGAAAAAGTCTTTTCATTGAATACATAAGAAAAGTTTTTTACGCCAAACACATCCGCTAGTATAGTCGAGCTGACACCAAATTCTGCTGTAACCGCTACTCCATTAAGATTTGATATTCTGGAGATAGAAAAATCTATTGCTGGCTTAATTTGAAGATAGCCCCAGGTGTTCATGAAACTATGAAATACTCGTGGAATTGCCAGGAACAGTAATGATAACTAAGGCCGGAAAAAATCGCACATGTCTAAAATGTCAAAACTGTTTGAGAAACTACTTGTGAGCAGGCTGACCCTAATACTAAACAGCTTTAGGTGTACTCCGGATGACCAATTTGGTTTCAGGAAGAAACATAGCGCCATCGAATAAATACACAGACTTGTAAATGTAGTGAGAACTGCGTTTTAAGAAAGAAATATTGCTCAGCTCTGTTTATGGACATTTCCTAGGCCTTTCATAAAGTTTCGCATAAATGTTTAATAAATAAATTGAAGCAGAAATTACCTGCAGAGACTTACAGACTGTTCATTAGCTACTTAACTTGTCGCAAACTTATTATTATAGAAGGAAACTCCTTGAGCGCAACATAGTCAATAGAAGCAGGAGTTCCTCAAGGTAGTATATTAGGTGCTATCTTGTATTTGATATATGCCTCTTAGCAGTAATCTTCAAATATCAACGTTTGCTGACGATTCAACCTTTCTAAGCATCCACGAAACACAGCTTCCCTCAAGTTGTAGGAATACATTTTAATATTTGCAAAAAATGACTAAGAACATGGAGAATAAAATTGAATTACCAAAAACATGTTCACATCACTTTTATATTGCAGAGGCAAACATGTCCCCCTATCCAAATTAATGTACAGCCAATACCGCAGCACAATACAGTCAAATACCTTGGCATTCACCTTGGTCCTCGCTTAACATGGAAAGTGCCCATATACCCTAAATTGACGCAAGTGAAAATAAAGGGCGCTCAAACTAATTGGCTTATGGGGAGAAATTCAACATTAAGCTCAGAATGACAAAATAGTAAGCGATAAATTTCCCTTAACAAGATTAGAAGACATTTTGGACAAATTAGGCAGACCCAAATGGTTATGAACACTTGACATGACGAGCTTTTTCCACCAAATTGAACTAGACAAAGAATCTACACCACTAACAGCATTTTCAACACCAAACGGACATTTTCAGTTCAAACGACTACCATTTGGTTTAAAAATTTCTTCAAATAGTTTTCAAAGAATGCTAACAATAGCACTTTCAGAAGCATTAAGCAAATATAATTTAAAACTAAATCCAAAGAAATGTTGTTTCCTACAACCAGAAGTTATTTATTTAGAACATTTGATTACTAAAGATGAAGTGAAAACAGAAAATTCATACCAAATTTTGCAGACATTTCAAAAGAGCTTAACGGACTATTAAAGAAATCAACAAAATTTATATGGAAAGAAAATTGCCAAAATGCTTTCGATACACTAAAAGAAACATTAATGAATCCACCCGTACTACAATATCAAAATTTTGAAAACACTTTCATCCTAACAACCGATGCTTCAAACTATGCGTTAGGAGCAGCTTTATCACAAGGCGAAATAGGTCAAGATTTACCCATTTCATACGCAAGTAAATCACTGCAAAAACATGACATAAACAAGCCAGTAATAGAAAAAGAACTCCTTGCAATTCATTGGATCATAAATTATTTTAGACCATACCTCTACGGTAGAAAATTTATAGTGATAACAGACCACAGACCTTTAATTTCGTTATTTTCATACAAAAACTCCTCGTCAAAAATGACTAGAATTAGATTCAAGCGATTATGATTTTTCCATCATATATAAAAAAGGAAAACTGAACACTAATGCAGACGCACTTTCTAGAATAGAAATTAATCAGAAGTACTAAAACAGATGATAACGAAAGAAATAAATGAAAATGAAAAGAAAATATTAGTAACTACAAGCGCCATGAATGAGGCAAATAAGAATCAAAATAATGATGCAAATAATGAGGCAAATAATAAAGAAAATAATTTGGAGATAAGTAGTTCTCAGCAGCCTGATCAACTTCAAATATGGGAACGCATATCCATGTTATATAAAAAATATTAAGAAATTCCAATTTAATAAATTTGAAAACAAAAAAGAAGTCGACATATATATATATATATATATATATATATATATATATATATATATATATATATATATATATATATATATTGAAAATAATATTGTGCACATAGGACGTGATGAGAATTCATCGAAACAAGATTCGATTATGAAGAAGTTACATGCCGAAAATATACAAAATAGTAATATACATGCAAGAATCAGCGATAACTCAGCGAAACTAGATTCGATTCTGAATAAACTGATATCTAAAATGAAAACAGAAAATATTAAAGAATTAGCGCCAGCAAAGAATGATAAAATATTTAAAGTATAAATGAAAATATTAATATACAACGCCCCAAAAAGAATAACAGATGACATTTCAAAATATAAACTAATTGACGAATTCCACAATACACACACTCAGGCCACTTAGGAATTAGAAGGAAAATTACCAAACTAAAACAGCGATACGTTTGGAAAAACATGAATAAAATGGTGAAGAAATTTGTATCATACTGTGACACTTGTAGTAAAAATAAACAAACAAAAAACACAAAAGAACCACTTACACTAACAGACACACCAAACAACAGTTTCGAAGTGATTTCAATTGACACAGTTGGTCCTCTTCATATTTCAAATAATTACCGATACATACTATTAACAATGCAATGTGAGCTAACTAAATTTATTGTTGCACATCCAATGCCAACAAAAGATGCAATTACTACAGTAAAAACATTAGTCGAACTACTCATTTTGAAATATGGTCAATTTAAGGTACTTAAAAATCCGACAAAAGGACAGAGTTTACTAATGAACTTATGAAAAACATATGTTCATTATTACAAACCAAACAAATATTTTCAACACCATACCACGACGAAACATTAGGTTCAATAGAAAGAAACCACAGGGTTCTTAATGAATTTTTTTTTAACTACATGATTATTATGATGAATGGGACAAATGGATTCTATATTTTACGTTTGCCTATAATACGGCACCACATACAGGTTATACGCCTTTTAAATTAGTTTATGGACACTTACCAAGTCTACCATCTGACATTGTAAACAATAAAATAAAAACTTATAACTTCAAAGGCTACGTACTAGCGCTACGAGTCAGATTATAATTTGCATTAAATAAAGCAAAGGAAGTAATACTAAAAAGTAAAGAAAAGAGAGTTCTAGATAATAAACAGCAAAATAAATCAAATTTAAAAATAGGAGATTTAGTATTAATAAAAGGAAAAAGAATCAAAGTCCATACAAAGGACAATACAAAATAATAAGTAGAAACGGTGTAAATGGTATAATAGATTACAATTGAATAGAAAAAGAATTTCATAACAACAATTTAAAAAAAATATAATACTTTAATAGCATAAGAAAATTTATATTTATAATTATTACAATATTTAATTAAGACTATTATAATAAATTAAGACTATTACAATATAATATAATGATACGAATAGTGTAAAACAAAACAAAAAAATATTTATTCCCATAATTTTTTCTTAAGAGTGAGGGTGTAGTGTACCCACAGCGCCATACAATATATCTGTGTATTTGCCAACCTCAACTGTGTAGGGCGACTACCAATTGACATACGATCGAGTTACACAAGTTGAACTGTGCCAAAGACCATTGTCCGCTTTCATGTTGTACGACACTAGTATCCCAATACTTATTTGTATCATAAATTATTTCTTGTAACCTAATATTTATTTTTATTACAATTTCTTCTGCCTGCATATTTTGCAATTTCAGCGGTCACAAGTGGCATATTTAAATCACAATGTAAAATTGAATTTTTCATGTACCATGGAGCCGATGTTATTAAACTTAAAATTTTGTTTTGCAGTCGTTGGATTGTCTCTACATTGGAAGCTGAAGCAGTGCCCCATAGCTGAATTCCGTAACACCATATGGGTTTCAAAAGCGACTTGTATATTAAAAGTTTACAATCTAGACTGAGGGTAGAATTTCTACCTATCAGCCAGTGTATCTGGGTTAATTTAAGCTTCAGTTGTGTTAGCTTAGAGTCAATGTGGTGTTTCCATGTAAGCCGTCGGTCAAGATGTATACCAAGGTATTTCACCTGTGAATGTTGAGGAACAACTTGATTGTTGATTCGAATGGGGGAACAAGTGTCTCTTCGTAGGGTAAATGTGACATGAACATACTTTTGTTCATTTACTTTTATTCTCCATAAGTTCAACCGCAGCTCCAACAGGTTAATATGTTCCTGAAGATATCGGGATGCCTCGCGAGGGTTTTCATGCATACTAAGGCAGGCTGTATAGAAGTGAGGATATTACTGCTCAAAGGCATATCACAGGTATAAATCAAATACAAAACTGGCCCCAGTATACTCCCCTGTGGCACACCGGATGAGATAGTTTCGGGCACACTCATGAAGACTCCTTCCACAACAGTGAACTTCCGGGCAAGAATATAACTTTCCAAAAGATTTACAATGTTTATTGGCAGATATGTCTTCCATTTTAAAATTAGGCCTTCATGCCACACTTTATCAAATGCCTGAGAGACATCAATAAAGAGGGAAGAACAATACTTTTTTTCTTCAAATGTTCTTCTTATGAAATGAACCAATCTATGACATTGTTCAACGGTACTATGCTGACTTCTAAAACCAAATTGATGGTTCGGTATGCACCCATTATCAGTTAGAATTGGGGACAATTTTGTCATGAGCAGCTTTTCGAAGAGCTTTGAAATTGTTGACAGTAAACTTATTGGCCTATAAGACTCAGCCTTGGTAAGATCTTTGCCCGCCTTTGGAATCATTTTGACCATGGCAAGTTTCCAGCTGTGTGGATAATACTCCAGTCGCAAAATGCCATTAAGAATAAATAACAGGATTCTAATAGCAATGCGAGGCAACTTCATCAGCATCTTGTTACTAATTCCATCAATACCCGGAGCTTTCTTCGGGTTGGTTTCAGCAATTAGTTTTTGCACATCACGCATCTTAAACTTTATGGGTCGAGGGGGTAGAGCAACTACACTCGGTAAATCAACAGCACCAGTACATGTGTTTGGGGTAAATACGTATTTTAAATGCCCAGCAAATATGTTACCTTCTTCAGTATTAGTTCTTGCCCAACCTCCGGTAGAAGTGCGCAGGGGTGATTTAGACTCAACGGGTGTTTTAAGTTTTTTTAGCAGCGCGCCACAAGGAGTAATTAGATGCTGCTGTGACATCGAGACCTTCCAGATAGTTCTTAAGAGAAGCAGATTTTTCTGATGAAAGCAACTCTTGGGGTCGTTTAGTGCATTCTCTAAGTTTGATTTTATGTTGGGGCGATCTGTGCTGTTGCCATTCCCTTCTAGGTCTTCTTTTTTCACATACGAGACGTTCAATATGCGCAGAATAAATTCTATTAAACCCAGTCTGCGGATGGGAGGTAGTGGCATGTTTAGCAACCTGTTTAATATTTTCGGTAAGATTGGCAATGTTAAGTTCAATATCATCGGGAGTTCTTAGCTTGATGTTCTCCGTACAATGACTACTGAGATATTTTTTTAACCCCAGCCAATTAGCATTATTTATCATCTTCGCATATGGGTGAGGTAAGTCACTTCTTAGTGGGCTACAAATTGTAACGATCGTGGGAGAGTGATCGGAGGAGAGATCATGAGAAGCTTCAACATGAATTAAATCCCTAGAGATATTTTTCATGACGCCAAAGTCTATAACATCCGGAATTTTTTGTATGTCAATGGGCCAGTAAGTGGGCTCCCCACTCGAAATGACATCCAAACCCATTTTTGAAATTGCGTTGAACAATGCTCGACCTCTAGGTGTAATAAGACGCGATCCCCAGAACGTATGTTTTGCATTGTAGTCGCCAGCTGCTACGAAACAAGGGCCAAGAGTTTTGTAAAAATCCTCATATTGATCCTCAGTGATTGAAAATCTGGGAGGGGAGTAAACTGATGATATTACGAGATTTGAACAAAAATTTTCGATGCAAATATTTGTTGCTTGTAGATGGTCTTCACAAGTGTTCTCAAGAATATAGTTCTTGAGTCTTGACTTTATTAGAATTGCTGATCCTCCGCATGCTCTTCCTCTCGGGTCCTTTGTATCATATAAGGTGTAGCCACTCATTTTAAATAGGCTTCTCGAAGTCAAATGAGTCTCAGATACCAACATTATATCAATATTCTTCACCGTGAGGAAGTGCTCAAGTTCGTTTCTATGTTGGCGAATGCCGTTTGCGTTCCAGAAACATACTTTTAACGTGTTCACGGATTGTTAACTAATGCTTGAAGCAGTGTGTTCTGCATTCGCAGCATTTCTTGCATCATGCTAGTTATATTTGTTGTAAAGTTGTTTATAGTTTGCACCAAATTGTCAATAGTAGCTTCAAGGCGACTGAAATTAAAGCTTGGGTTTGCATTTGTTGTATTATTTGGTGGTGACACTTTTCGATATACGTATATGCATGTAGAGTTCTGTGTCTCCTGTGGCACAATGCCCCACTATTTGCTATCAAGTGTTCCATCGACTCCTCATCTTCACCGCAAAATCTGCAGATGTCCGTGTCAGATAAGCCCATTCTGTATAGGTGGGCTTTGCAGGTGTAATGGCCTGTGAGCGCCCCTACCAGCGTCCGTAGGCTTTTCCTGTCCAGTCTTAGAGCCAGAACCGCCCTTCCAGCGTCAAAGCGTGGGAATTTCTTGGAGTGACATAATCCATTGATGTCATTCCAATGTTGTGCGGTCCTGGACGATGTCCATTTCGAAATCTAGTAGATTTTTGTTGAACCCAAAAGAAGGGGTGGGTCCAATGAAGTTCCCCTCAGCCCCTCTTCTCGCACAGATGTCCGCCATCTCATTCCCGGCATGCCCCTGATGCCCTGGTACCCATATCAGAGTAATCTGATTATGAGTCGCCAGGTCATTGAGCCTGTTTTGACATTCGAGTAATAATCTGGACATGTACGTACAGCCTCTCAGCGCCTTAAGAACCGATTGGCTGTCCGAGAATATCTTAACCCGTATCCCCCTGTGTCCTCTCTCGGATAGGATCTCCACAGTTTCCAGTATCGCGCAAAGTTCCGCTTGGAAAATTGTCGTATCCTTGCTCAATATTATAGACCTGTGTGCTCTAGGCCCCACTATTCCCGCCCCAACTCCTTGGAGCGTTTTTGAGCCGTCCGTGTACCACATCTGCGATCCATCTCTTAGCCATCCTGGGTTTGCGTACCATTCTTCTCTTGTGGGGAAGAGGACCCTGTATTTCCTGTCGAAACAGTATACCGGGTCCATATGGTCGCCCGCCTGAGACATATCAAGTATGTCCCCGATTCCCCTGAGGATAAAAAAATATGTCAAAGATTTTACGTCAGTACCTGCCCGAAGGCCTTACCTGACGGTGCTCTTCGCACTGGGTGAATAAAGCCGTTCACCACCGTCCCGTCGCCCCTCCCAGAGGCACATGCAGGGCGAGGTGCCACATGTGCCCCTAACGGGGACGACTTGGTAGCAAATTCTGTACAGGCTGCAGAACCATGTACAGACACTTTGCTGAAGTGTTGGAGCTATCTAACCTCCTATTACCCCAATGGCCCGGCAGCAAAATTTCCCCCCATCTTACCTGAGGCTTCGCCAACCGCAAAACATCAGGGTAGCTTTGTCGAATAGCAACAACACCTAGAGATATACGGCCTGAAGAGAGCATCTACAATCAGTCACTAGCACCTCTTGCAGACACACTCATCTGACCCATAACTCTTCCCGCGTATCTTTGGGTTTTAACCACAGCCACCACGTGATCCCCGAAGGGGCCTCACCAATAACCAGTCTAGGACACGTCCTAGGAGCTACTGGTTCCCGTGGCACCAGATAGGACTCTGGTCAGCCGCGTGTTAAAAACACCTCCGATTTTAGGTCTCATGCAAACCTGAGGAATCGGTAGCACCTCTACCCAGACAAGCATAGGCAGAGCTACTTCCTTAAATATCTTATATGCACGCCCGTTGTCCTGTTATGTCCAGGGATTGGGTAGTAACATACTAAGTTCAAGGGGTAATTGGCCAAAGGTCAAGGTCTGAAAAGACCATATTACCCACCGGCCGAGCGGGCGAACCCACTTTTACCTTTAATTTACTTGCATGCGCGCCCGTTGCCCTGTTAATTCAGGTATTGGGTAGCAACATACAAGTTTTTAGGGGTTATCAGCAAAAAGGCCTAGGTCCGGAAACCTGAAAACCCTATACCCCAGGAAGCACAACACCAAACCACCAAGACAAGATGTATTGACCGTGCCCCCAGAGTTATATATATTAGCATATATACATACATAAATATGTACATTTTATTATATTATTTGATAAATCTACTTTACATATACATATATAAATATTTATGAGTTAATACATTTTACAAAATAATGAAAATTTTAAGAAAACATAATTATTTTTGTCAATCAGAATTTTTCAATTCATATAAAACATTGAAATTAGAAACATCAAAAAAATTTAAAAAAATATAAAAAAATATATTTTAAAAAGAAAATAAAAATAAATATTTATATATAAAAAAAGGTGAAATTGTGCTAATAAATAAATTGTGAGTTCCACCACTATACAAATAATTGGCGCAGTCGGACTTTGAACCTGCATTTTATTCAAGAAACGAATCCAGAAAAACAGGAAGAAAATATTCAATTTTTAAATTTTTCAAATAAATTAGGGCAGCAAAACCAACGAACCAACTAACAAAACAAAGCGGAACAGGAACCGAATTATCAATTTCAGGAACCATATAAAAAGATAAAAATTTAAATAAATAATTGATTAAAATATGACTACAACAATTGCAATAATCCCTTTCCAATTACTGGGAGATATTCCAAAGTTTGATGGACAACCAGAAGAGCTAGAAATTTTTATAAAAAATATTGAAGGTCTTTGTCAACACGTTGATGCCACATCTATTGAACTTTTTGATCTTAGAATACGTAACAAAATTGTGGGTGCAGCCAACATTTCATTAATCAACAACAACAATCCAACAAAATGGGAAGAAGTCAAGGTAATATTAAGAATTAACTTTAATATACAAGACAGTGTAGAGAGTTTAATTAACAAAATTAAGACAGCAGAATGTAGAAATAGTATAAGTCAATTTTTTAATTATATAGAGTCACTCAAAACAAAATTAAATTTAAAAACTAGTATTGATAATACATAGTGGTATAATTGTAAAAACAATGAGCAAATGATTTTAAAGATTTTTATTAACAAACTTCCAAATGAACCTAAATTAATTTTAAAATCTAGGAATCCCTTTTCAATGTTACAAGCAAAAGAGATTCTTATTGATACTGATTATTTTTATAGTAATATACCAGACAATTTACAACCCTTCTCATCCAAAAATAAATTTTTCCTTAATAATAATTTAAACAAAAATAATTCTCAATATTCAGAACAATCTACCTCTAGAAACATAAATAGAAATAATTTTAATAAAAACGAACATAGAAATTTTAAAGAAATGGACAATTTTTCAGAACGACGTTATAGAAACCAAAATTTTACAAGAAATTTTAATAATACTGAAGATTATAACAGAAACTACAGTTATGAATCTTCTAACCGAAATTTTAATAATTACAGAAATTTTAATAATAATAGACACTTTAACACAGAACAAAATTATAACAACACTAATAATTATAATAGTAGTAACAATAATAATTATGATAACAACAATAATAATAATTACAATAATAGTAACAATAATAATATAGGAAACAGAAATATAATTAGTGATAATAATAGTAGATCTACTCAAAATTCTTCAAATAGAACCGTTCAAATGGACATTGATAATATTCAAACAGCAAATTTTCAGTTAACAGCCGAAAAAATTTACCCTGCATAGTAGTGAAAACGCAATCAATTCCATTGAAACTTCTTATAGATACAGGTTCAGGTACTTCTCTAATAAGAAACGATTTATTTCACTCGTCATTTTAAACAAAACTAGAACGTCCTATAATTTGAAACACTATTTGTTCTAAAACTGTTGCTAAGACCAAAATTACTATACCATTCTTTAAAGAATTCAATTTACCGAATTGTAAACTTGAAATGATAGGAACAGAAATATTAAATAATTTTGATGGTATATTAGGATGTAATATTTTTAATCCATTAGGTGCGAAAATTAATTTAAAAGAAAACATTTTAATAACTGATAATGCAAAAATACCACCAATTTTTAATGAAACTGTTGAGCATTATAATGAAAATGATATATCATATTTTAATAGCATAACTATTGATATTAATTTTAATGAACCGCGAATCGAATGCATTATAAACAAATTACAAGCAGATAATTTGAATAATGAAGGAATAACTGAATTAACAAAATTGATTAAAGAATTTAATTCTGTATTTTATATTGAAGATGAAAATCTATCGTCTGTCAGTAAATATAAACACAAAATACCTACTATAAATGATATTCCAGTATATAGTAGAGCGTATCGTTTTCCAGAAATTCATGGAGAAGAAGTGGAAAAACAAGTGAATGAAATGCTTAAATCAGGCATTATAACTAAATCATGTAGTCCATACAATACTCCAATTTGGATTGTTCCAAAAAAGATTGATAATACTGGTAAACAGAAATGGAGAGTTGTGGTAGATCACCGAAAATTAAATAACGTAACAATTGAAGATAAATTTCCCATTCCTAATATGGAAGACTTATTTTCAAAATTAGGAAACTCACAATATTTTAGTACACTTGATTTAGCAAAAGGATTCCACCAAAATTTAATTTCTCCGGAAGATAGGCACAAAACAGCCTTTTCCACTCCAACAGGACATTATTAGTTCACACGTATGCCTTTCGGATTAAAGAATGCACCTGCATCTTTCCAAAGAATGATGAACGAAATATTACATGACTATATAAATAATATTTGTGTTGTATATCTTGATGATATATTGATATTTTCCACATCACTTCAAGAACATATCAATTCATTAAAGAAAATATTTAAGAGATTATCAGAATATAATCTGAAAGTCCAAATTGATAAATGCAATTTTTTTAAACGTGAATCTGAATATTTAGGACATATTATTACAATAGATGGAATAAAACCAAATCCAGAAAAAATTAAAATCATTAAAAAGATACCATTACCGAAAACAGTAAAAGAAATCAAATCATTTTTAGGTTTAACGGGTTTCTACCGTAAATTCATAAAAGATTACAGTAGAATAGCTCTTCCAATGATTTCCTATTTAAAAAAAAGAATTCAAGAATTGTTCTGGAAAATCAAAACTATATTGATTCTTTTAATAAATTAAAAACAATTTTATGCACTAATCCTGTATTAGCATATCCCAATTTTGATAAACTATTTGTTTTAACAACAGATGCTAGTAACGGAGCCTTAGGAGCAGTTCTTTCACAAAATGGTCATCCTATTTCTTATACATCTCGAACTTTAAGCAAACATGAACAAAATTATAGTGCAATTGAAAAGGAACTATTGGCAATTGTTTGGTCAATTAAATATTTTACACCGTATTTATACGGCAGAAAATTTAAAATCCAAACTGATCATCGACCTTTAATATGGCTAAACGAACCAAATATGAAACTACAAAGGTGGAAAATTCAATTAAATTAATATAATTTTGACATAGAATATATTAAAGGCAAAACTAATAAAGTAGCAGATTATCTCAGTCGTTTAGATGTGAATATTTTAGAACAAGATATTCAAAATCCAAGTTCTACTTTAGCTACAATACATAGCGGAGTTGAAAATTTAAATGATCATATATTTATATCTGAAAAACCAATCAACTTATATAAAAATCAGATAATAATTTCTTTAAAAAATTCTTTTAAATATGAGAAACAAATATTATTCAATAAAAATACAAGGCGCACAATTACAATAAAAAATTATTTCGAAGAAAAGATATTAGAATTTTTAAAGAAAATTTTTTCCAATAAAAGGAACAATAGGAATTTTTTGCGATAATTTAGATATTTACAAGAATTTACAACAAACATTAATTCGATATTTTTCAAACTTACCGAATATGAAATTTGTACGCTGTACTAAATTTTTAAAAGATATAATAGATAGAGAAAATCTCTTAACTATTTTAGAAAAATTTCATAACGATAAAAATCACAGAGGTATTGAGGAAACTTTCTTAGAGTTAAAAAATAATATTTATTATCCAAATTTGATAACTGAAATTCATAAATTTATTAATAACTGCACTTTATGTAATATGCGCAAATACGATAGAAATCCAATTAAAACACAATTTTGTGTAACTGAAACACCTCTACAATCAAACGAAATAGTTCACATGGATATATGGTTTTTAAATAAAAATACAACATTCCTAACATGTATAGATAAATTAACAAAACATGTATCTATACATTATTTAAGTGATAAAAATTCAATACGTATTGTTGAAAAAATTAGAGAAAGATTTGCAATTTTAGGAAAACCAAACAAAATTATAGCTGATAATGAATTTAATACAGCTTTGATTAAAGAATTTTTACGATCAGAAGAAGTAGATTATCATTTCACATCACCAAATACACACACGGGAAATGCAGACATTGAACGATTCCATCTCACACTTAATGAACACATCAGATTATTTAAACTACAACAAAAATCAAGACTTAAACGAAAAAGCTATAGTATAAAAATGCATTGAACTTTATAATGATACTATACACAGTATAACATGTGTAAAACCTAATGATTTATTACATAATAAATTTGATAAATCAATTTGGAAAAAATTACATAACGTTGTTCATGATGAAAAGATAAATGGATTAATAAAATTAATGAAAATAGAAAAGATTGTCACGAATATAGAGAAAGAGAATTTGTTAAAAATCTTGTATTTAATAATTTAAAACAAAAACCAAAATATATAATAAAACAAGTAAAAAATAAAAATAATACACATTTTTAGATGAAAATGGTTGTAAAAGAGATAGACAGATTGTCAAAAGAACTTTTAAATATCAAAATTAAATACCAAATATTCATTTTGATAGAAAAATAAGTGGAAGAAACTATTCCAAGAAATAAATAAATTCTATTAATTTTTTTTTTCAAATAAAATATGTTCATTGATATTATTACCATTTATTTACTTATATATATATATATATATATATATATATATATATATATATATATATATATATATATATATATTTAAAATAATAAATGCAAAAAAAATAATATGTTAAAACTAAAAAAAAACATTTATATTAATATATTTATAAAATTAAAAAATGTTCAAATATAATGTATACTTAAAACTTTGTTACTTTGTTAATATTTTTCTAATGAATTATTATATATGCTACATTCCAGGAGTAATGTCTTGTCAAAGGGTGGGGGAGTTATATATATTAGCATATATACATACATAAATATGAACATTTTATTATATTATTTGATAAATCTACTTTACATATACATATATAAATATTTATGAGTTAATACATTTTACAAAATATTGAAAATTTTAAGAAAACATAATTATTTTTTTTCTCACTAATTTTATTTATTGTATCTTCATTAAACTGAACTAACAATAAGTATTCAAATCTTAAATATAGATATAATAATTAGGCCCAACCAGTGTCGGACATAAACTTAGTGATAGTAATTAAAAATACATAAATGTCGTCTTAAGCACAAAAATATTTTCAAAAAGTTTCATCTGCAGTGTGGCGTATTAAAGCCGTAGTATCCCTCTTTTTTAAGCGGGTGTGTCCAGTAAAGTTCAAGATGTCACGAGCAAGGGGATTAGGGTGGGACTCGAGTTTTGTTAAATGTTTGCCTGCATATTTTGCAATTTCTGCAGTCACAAGTGGCATATTTAAATCACGATGTAAAATTGAATTTTTCATATACCAAGGAGCCGATGTTATTAACCTTAAAATTTTGTTTTGCATTCGTTGGATTCTCTCTACATTGGAAGCTGAAGCAGTGCCCCATAGCTGAATTCCGTAACACCATATGGGTTTCAAAAGCGACTTGTATATTAAAAGTTTACAATCTAGACTGAGGGTAGAATTTCTACCAATCAGCCAATTTATCTAGGTTAATTTAAGCTTCATTTGTGTTAGATTAGAGTCAATGTGCTGTTTCCATGTAAGCCGTCGGTCAAGATGTATACCAAGGTATTTCACCTGTGAATGTTGAGGAACAACTTGATTGTTGATTCGAATGGGGGAACAAGTGTCTCTCCGTAGGGTAAATGTGACATGAACACACTTTTGTTCATTTACTTTTATTCTCCATAAGTTCAACCACAGCTCCAACAGGTTAATATATTCCTGAAGATATCGGGATGCCTCGTGAGGGTTTTCATGCATGCTAAGGCAGGCTGTATCATCGGCAAATATAGAAGTTAGGATATTACTGCTTAAAGGCATATCACAGGTATAAATCAAATACAAAACTGGCCCCAGTATACTCCCCTGTGGCACACCGGATGAGATAGTTTCGGGCACACTCATAAAGTCTCCTTCCACAACAGTGAACTTCCGGGCAAGAATGTAACTTTCTAAAAGATTTACTATGTTTATTGGTAGATATGTCTTCAATTTTAAAATAAGGCCTTCGTGCCACACTTTATCAAATGCCTGAGAAACATCATTAAAGAGAGAAGAGCAATACTTCTTTTCTTCAAGTGTTCTTCTTATAAAATGTACCAATCTATGACATTGTTCAATGGTGCTATGTTGACTTCTAAAACCAAATTGATGGTCCGGTATGCAACCAATATCATTTAGAATTGGGGACAATTTTGTCATGAGCAGCTTTTCGAAGAGCTTTGAAATTGTTGACAGTAAACTTATTGGCCTATATGACTCAGCCTTGGTAAGATCTTTGTCCGCCTTTGGAATCATTTTGACCATGGCAAGTTTCCAGCTGTATGGATAATACTCCAGTCGTAAAATGCCATTAAAAATAAACAACAGGATTCTAATAGCAATACGAGGCAACTGCATCAGCATCTTGTTACTAATTCCATCAATACCCGGGGCCTTCTTTGGATTGGTTTCAGCAATTAGTTTTTGTACATCAAGCATCTTAAACTTTATGGGTCGAGGGGGTAGAGCAACTACACTCGGCAAATCAACAGCACCAGTACATGTGTTTGGGGTAAATACGTATTTTAAATGCCCAGCAAATATGTTACTTTTTCAGTATTGTTTCTTGCCCAACCTCCGGTAGAGGTGCGCAGGGGTGGTTTAAACTCAACGGGTGTTTTAAGTTTTCTAGCAGCGCGCCACAAGGAGTAATTAGATGCTGCTGTAACATCGAGACCTTCCAGATTGTTCTTAAGAGAAGCAGATTTTTCAGATGCAAGCAACTCTTGGAGTCGTTTAATGCATTCTCTAAATCTAATTTTATGTTGGGGTGATCTGTGCTGTTGCCATTCCCTTCTAGCTCTTCTTTTTTCACATACGAGACGTTCAATATCCGCAGAATAAATTCTGTTAAACCCAGTCTGCGGATGGGAGGTAGTGGCATGTTTAACAGCCTGTTTAATTTTTTCGGTAAAATTGGCAATGTTAAGTTCAATATCATCGGGAGTTCTTAGCTTGATGTTTTCTGCACAATGACTACTGAGATATTTTTTGAACCCCAGCCAATTAACACGATTTATCACCTTCATATATGGGTGAGGTAAGTCACTTCTTAGTGGGCAACAAATTGTAACGATCGTCGGAGAGTGATCGGAGGAGAGATTATGAGAAGCCTCAACATGAATTAAATCCCTAGAGATATTTTTCATGACGCCAAAATTTATAACATCTGGAGTTTTTTGTAGGCCAGCAAGTGGGCTCCCCGCTCGAAATGACGTCCAAGCCCATTTTTGAAATTGTGTGAACAATGCTCGACCTCTAGGTGTAATAAGACGCGATCCCCAGAACGTATGTTTCGCATTGTAGTCGCCAGCTGCTACGAAACAAGGGCCAAGAGTTTTGTAAAAATCCTCATATTGATCCTCAGTGATTGAAAATCTGGGAGGGGAGTAAACTGATGATATCACAAGATTTGAACAAAAATTTTCGATGCAAATATTTGTTGCTTGTAGATGGTCTTCACAAATGTTCTCAAGAATATAGTGTTTGAGTCTTGACTTTATTAGAACTGCTGATCCTCCGCATGCTCTTCCTCTCGGGTCCTTTGTATAATATAAGGTGTAGCCACTCATTTTAAAAAGGCTTCTCGGAGTCAAATGAGTCTCAGATACCAACATTATATCAATATTTTTTACCGTGAGGAAGTGCTCAAGTTCATATTTGTGTTGGCGAATGCCATTTGCGTTCCAGAAACATACTTTTAACGTGTTCATGGCTTATTAACTAATGCTAGAAGCAGTGTGCTCTGCATTCGCAGCATTTCTTGCATCATGCTAGTCATATTTGTTGTAAAGCTGCTTATAGTTTGCACCAAATTGTCAATAGTAGCTTCAAGGCGACTGAAATTAAAGCTTGGGTTTGCACTTGTTGTACTAGTTGGTGGTGACTCTTTTTGAACGGGAATAGAGTTGATCTTCACAGCGTCGTCAGCATACGATACATGTGAAGTTATTGGTTGGGCCATTAGGGGATGAGTAGCGGAGTACGTATTTCCTGCTTGCACTGGGGTTACTTTAGGCTTTTGACTCATAGCCTGTTTAACGAAAGAATATACAGGACATCCCCTGTAGTTAGCAGTGTGATTACCTCCACAATTACTGCACTTATTTTCCTTCTCGTCCTTCGACTTATTGCAAATAGCAGTGTTGTGTAATTCACCGCACACAACACAAACAGTAGGTAATTTACAGTAACTTTTCGTATGGCCATATTCTTGACAATTATGGCTCTGTACGGATCCAGAACGCTTGTGTGGTTCTTCAACTGTGATTTTTCTTTACCTTAAATCCCTGGAGGGTGAGAGCATCTTTTATTTCCTTAGGAACAACATAAGAATCTATGCCCTTCAATAAGATCTGTAGGCCTTTAGCACTCTTAAGCTGGAATGTGTAGAAACTTGTTTTATTCTTTTCGAATTCGTTAACCATTTTGCGGAAATCTTTTTCTTCGTATATTTGAATCTTTGTTTCATCAATATTACCACGTTTTATTGGAACAATGTGAAATGCCTTTTCACCAATGACCGAAATTATTTTTTTAATAAGGGTGTTAGAATTTTTTTCGCTCAAATAGATTGGTGGTGGTTTTGAGGTTTTATTCGAGGATAAGTCGGGTTTGTCGGTGATATCTTGCAAAATTTTAAAACGGTTTAGACGGTTAGCCGAGTTGGCGTCGATATCCCTGGATATCTTGGGAACCGATGAGATTTTAGATGAATTTGGGCTTCGCCCGCGCTTTACTACTGTGATATATCTGTCCATTCCGACAGGCACTTTAGGTTTCTCAATATTATTGTTTATAGTGATAACTGGGTTAAGTGATGAACACTAGCCCGGAGCGGATAATGGCGCTGATTTAAATAAAGAAGTACTAGGTAGCGGTAATGTTATAGAATCACTACTTGGCATCGGAGTAAGCGAATTTGATCGCTCACGTAAAATTGGCTTTGCCGTTAGAAAAAGACTATCATCCGATTTTTTATTTTTATTGTGTACATTAACAATATCAGAACTCACAGTAAAATAGGCATTTCTGCCGTTAGAACTCACTTCACAATTTTTTGTTTTTGAGGTACTCCTACAGAGTATTCCTCAGTCACTTTGTTTGTGTGTTTTTTTGTTTTGTTTTTGTTGTTTCAGATTATATGAAAAATATTATTAGTGCAAATAAAGCAAATTTCACAAAATGAGTACTTATTACAAATCAGTACTTATTACGATTTTTTGTAATTTTTGTTTGTTTAGTATATAAGAAAAAACTCCGCTAATACCTCCGTTCACTACGAAGGTTCAACAGTCAATCAGAATTTTTCAATTGATATAAAACATTGAAATTAGAAACATCAAAAAAATTTTAAAAAAATATAAAAAATATATTTTAAAAAGAAAATAAAAATAAATATTTATATATAAAAAAAGGTGAAATAGTGCTAATAAATAAATTGTGAGTTCCACCACTATACAAATAATTCCAGGGGGATCCCCTGAGGATAGCCAGATGACCAGTAAGGTTGCCCGCCCTAAGGTTCTCTTTTCCGTAGATAGAGATTGCCCTTATAGCTGCCTCCTCTTGTATAGCCAGATGGAGCGGTGCAAGGTTCAGAAGAGCTTCCATACCCAACGTTGGGGTCGTTTTCTTGGCCCCTGTGACGCATAGGCATGCAAGTTTTTGTAACCTGCACAGTCTCGATATAGTTGTCCGTTGCTCAGTCTTCCTCCACCATACCAGAGCCCCGTACAGTATGGTTGGTCTCACCGTGTGGATATATATCCAGAAGGTCATTTTGGGGCTCAGACCCCAGGATCTACCAAGTAGTTGTCTCGCTGTCCGTGGCCTTTCCCAGTACTGACTCGAGGTGCGGTTCCCAGGTGAGTTTCATATCCAAGACAAGACCCAGATATTTTACCCTCTCCTTGGGAACTATCTCGATGCCACCCATCCAGAGACTGGGTAAATTAATCACCCTTTTCCTGGTAAATGGTACAATGATCGTCTTCGCTGGGTTAACAGATAGCCCTTCCGAAGTGCACCATTCATGCATCTTGTCTAGGGCGTCTTGCATTTGGTCCGCAATCGTCCCTGCATGGTTCCCCCTGATTATTACGGAGATATCGTCCGCATAGCCGATGGTTCTGTGTCCCCTCCGGTTAAGTAGCCCGATCAGGTCATCCACTAATACAGACCATAGAAGGGGAGATAATACCCCGCTCTGTGGGCATCCCTTAACCACGGTGACTGTGAGATCCGTGGATCCAAGTGAGGCCCTAATCGACCTTTGGTTCAGCATGCAGCTGACCCATCGTACTATCACAGGATCAGCTCCTCTAGTAGTGAGTGCTGTTTCCATTGCGAGGAAGTTCGCATTGTCGAAGGCACCCTCAATGTCCATGATTGCACACAGGGCTATTTCCTTCGATTACATGGCCTTTTCAATATCTCGAACATTATTGTACAGTGCCGTGGTAGTTGATTTGCCCTTCTGATAGGCAAATTGGAGCCTATGCAGAGGTCTCATGGAAAGTACCTCCATCCCGAGGTATTGGTCCAATAGTTTTTCAATCGTCTTCAACATAAAAGATGATAGACTAATTGGTCTGTAGGACTTGGGAGATTCTGGGGTCTGTGTCCACCCTTGGGTATGAATATGACCCCTACCGCTCTCCAAGTCCTTGGAACATGTCCTATTGTTAAACTTGATCGAAATATGTTAACCATCTTCCGATAGAGGATGGTATCTCCTCTTGACAACAGGGCCGGAAAGATACCATCCGGCCCCGGTGATTTGTAAGGTCTGAAAGAATTTACAGCCCATTTTATCCTCTCAAAGGTCACTATTTTCCTGATCACCTGGTTCGTCGCCCTTCGCTGAGCATGCGGCCATGCCGCTGGAGTGTCAGTGTCCGAAGCTCCAAACCTGCAATCAGGAAAGTGAGTTCTAAGTAGAAGCTCTAGTGTCCCTTTGAAAGTATCTGTATAGGTGCCATCTGGCCCCTTCAGTGTGTTTATCGGGTTCGTGCCCTCCTTCGAAAGGGCTTTGTGCAGCCTGGCTGTGGCCGGGACGTCCTTAAGATCTTCACAGAAAAGTTTCCATGATTTTCTCTTGGACTTCCGTAGCTCCTTGTTGTAAGTAGTTAGGGCCTCTCTGTACCCTTCCCAATTTCCAGTTTGTTTGGCTCTGTTGAATTCCAGTCTTGCCTTTCTTCGCAGTCTCCCAAGATTTCTGTTCCACCAAGGTACCCTCTTCGTGGAGGATTTTATCCTGACAGGACAGTTGTCTTGAAATGAGGATATGATTGCATCAGTTAGTCTCTCGACTGTTGCATCCAATTTCTCAGGTGATGTGATGGAAAATGTGTTTCCAGTGATCCTAGACTGCAGATCCTGCGAGTATTTTATCCAATCTGTTGCCCTGGGGTTTCTGTAGAGCGATTGACTCTTCACCAATCCCCTAACTTCAAAAAGGATGTGTTTATGATCCGACATGGAGTCCTCTTCAGAGACCTTCCAATCCCTGATCATATCAAGAGATTTGTTAGTTATAAGTGTCAGATCGAGAACCTCTTCTCTGATGGCATTGCAAAACGTTGGGCTATTTCCCCTATTTGCAATCCCCATGTTAGTAAGTAATAGGTATTCTAGGAGTAACTCACCTCTTTTATTCGTATCAGTGCTTCCCCATACTGTATTGTGGCATTTGCATCACAGCCAATGATGAGGGTTTTCCTATTGCATTTACAATAGTCCACTAGTCCCTATTTTCAGAGGTGGTGCTTCGGCTGTGTCCCCCGGGAAGTAGGCTGAGGCAATAACAACCTCTATCCTGTTTCCATTGGAGTCCAACTCGACTAGCGCCACTGCACTGTCGCCATCCATAAATTCTGTAAGAGGCAAGTAATTAATATTGGTGTTTATGATAAGCGCAGCCCTTGGTTTGACTGCGCTCGTGTCATAAATTACATTGAGGCCTCGTATGCGGCCTCTTGATATCCAGGGCTCTTGTATAAGCCCTATGTTGATGTTGCCAGCAGCAAATCTTCTGCTAATTTCGGCTGATGCAGCCTTAGCATGATGAAGATTTGCCTGGATGCACCTCATTTTGTAGTTTCTGATGTGGAAGGAGGGCTTTCGTCCTCTTCTTCCAACTCCACTGCCTCCATCTGTTGAACAAGCGCATCCGCATTTATGTTCTCAGCCTTGAGCCTGAGTACAACTTGGCCAAATCGGAAGTTTAGCTTCAATTTTGACTTCGTCACACTAGCTGCTGATTTTTGGTCCACGGAAAGAACCAACGTGACCAGAGAGCCTTTTTCTGCTGTTTTTAGTAAACGCCACGTTTCGACGAGGAGACCCTGATTCTGTCCCTGTAACAGATCCAAGATCTTGCTCGTCTCCAAAAGTGATTGGTTGGCCCATTAGGGGATGAGTACGTATTTCTTGCTTGAGCTGGAGTTACTTTAGGCTTTTGGTTCATAGCTTGTTTAACAAAAGAGAATACAGGACATCCTCTGTAGTTAGCAGTGTGATTACCTCCACAATAACTGCACTTTTTTCTTTTGATCCTTTGGCTTATTGCAAATAGCAGTGTTGTGTAATTCACCACACACAACACAAACAGTAGGTAATTTACAATACGTTTTTTATGGCCATATTCTTGACAATTATGGCACTGTACGGGTCCTGAACGCTTGTGTGGTTCTTCAACTGTGATTTTCCGGTATAACAGATATTTTAAATTATAAATTGGATGGGTCTCATTTTTCTTCAATTTTATATCATTTGGCTCCAGTTCAACACGAAATAAAGGTTGGGGGATCTTCTCCCTGTTTATAATGTTAGAGACATTTTTTACCTTAAATCCTTGGAGGGTGAGAGCATCTTTTACTTCCTCAGGAACAACATAGGAATCTAGTGCCTTTAGCACTCTTAAGCTGGAATGTGTAGAAACTTGTTTTATTTTTTCTCAAATTCTGTAACCATTTTGCGGAAGTCTTTTTCATCATATATTTGAACTTTTGTTTCAAACATGAATTGGAAAAGACATAGTTGAACGCCTCAGTTCTAGCTGATCACCTACAGCTGTATAAATATATATTGGGCTATATTGACTTGCATATACATAACCTATCATAACACTACACATTCCTTACAGTTTGCTATCCAGTCAGCTACTGATTGTTGTGCTCCAACTCAATAAAAAAGTTGCTTCAGCTTTTCCAGTGTTTTGTTAACTCCAAGATGACCTCCATTGGGACCATTATGGAACTCTCGCAAAACTTTCGGTATCCGTCTACCAGCTGTAAGTTGTTCCGTTGCGCCCAGTAAGCCTTAGAAAGTGGGCCCGCAGCCGCCATTTCATTGCGTGCAGGCCGGCTATCACTTTCCTTAGCAGCCATTGTTTTCCCGAGCACCGAGTCACTTTTTTGCGCCGTTGGCCAGTCTTAATGAGAGTCTATCTGCGTTTGCCGAACATCAATGACACACTCTTTCTGTTCGGCCTTAACGCAATGTCTGCATTCTAGGCTACACGATCGTCTCGAGAGGGCATCTGCTCTGCGTTGTTGTGTTTTGCCCCTCTTCTATGCTCGATGCTCTGTAGCCGTACAATCCATCGCACCAACTGCCCCTCCGGGTTTTTGAACTGCAACAGCCACCTAAGCGCAGAATGATCAGTCCGCAACGTCAAATTTTGGCCATACAGGTACTTGTGATAATGCTTTATGCATTCTAACACCGCCAGAAGCTCACGACGTGTCACACAGTAATTTCTCTCAGGCTTTGAAAGTATTCGGATATAATAGCCTATTACTTTTTCGACTCCATCCACCACTTGGGAGAGTACTCCTCCTATACCGAAGCCACTTGCGTCGGTATCTAGCACAAATCTTCCTCCAGCAACCGGGTATGTCAAAACTGGTGCCATGCATAATAACTCCTTCAGCTTCTGAAGTGTTCGTTACTGCAAGTCTCCCATTGGTATGATTGTGACTTCTTGGTCAGCTTGTGCAGACTGGCGGCTACGCTGGCAAAATTTGGCACAAATCGTCTATAGTGGAGATTACGTGAATGTGGCCAGTCCTTTACGGCTTTTATTTTTCTTCGTCCGTCGAAATATCATCTGCAGTTACACGATGTCCCAAATATTTCACCTCTCTCTGGAACAATGCACACTTCTTCGCGCTAAGAGTGAGTCCAGACGACGATATCCGGTTGAGAACTTCCGCCAAATTTTTCAAGTGCTCGTCAAAAGTTTTACCCATTACGATTACATCGTCAAGGTGTACTAAACACGTCCCCCAATGAAGTCCCTTTAATACCTGTTTCATCAGACGCTCAAATGTAGCTGGAGCATTGCAAAGTCCAAATGGCATAACTCTAAACTGCCATAAACCATCACCCGTACTAAAAGCAGTCTTCTCTTTCTCCTTATGGGCATTTTTTACTTGCCAATAACCACTTTGCAAGTTCAATGTGGAGAACCACTTTGTTCTGGCCAGCGTGTCTAGGGTATCGTCAATCCTGGGTAGTGGATAACTATCCTTTTTCGTAACATCGTTTAGTTTCCGGTAGTCCACACAAAATCTAGTACTACTATCCTTTTTCTTTGCCAGAACTCCACGGGCACGGGTACACTTCTGGGCGCCTGCTTTGTGGGTCTCGCTTTGCCAGTACTAATCTCATGTCTCACAATGGCCGTTCTCCCTTGGCTCTTATTATTTATGGCGAAAGCGGAGGCGTATTTCCTCAGCAGTTATTTTGCTTTGTTTCTATCAGATGCTGGCAGCCCTGTTGTCCATTTCTCTACATGTTGTTCAAATGTTTCGCGTTCTTTGGGTGACAAGCTAGTAGATTTCGGTTTGTACTCACAATTTATAATCGCCTCTGCTGGAGTACAGCTGCCTATATGGAATCTTGGACTCACGACCCTCTCATTGGTTTATAAATTTAGAACTCTTGGGACTGTTGTCGGCCTCCTCATTTGTTCGGTCTCTGCGGGGATACGGACCTAGTACGTTTTCTAGGGGCTTTACATTTGTGCTGGTAGTGACCTGCCTTTCCGCAGTTAAAACATTTAACTCTTCATTTCTTTGAATTTTCGGCCAATGCTTGCAGAACTGATTCCTCTATCGCACTAACCAGTCCATCTCCTGTCTCATTAACCACCTCTAGCTCCCGTGTTTGTGTACCTGTGGCCTTGAAATTACCCTGGATGTCTCTTGAGCCAACGCAAATGAGACCGTTCCAGTGAATGATGCCTTCAGTGTTGCGCACACAGCGAACTTGATATCAGGATCACGAATCCCGTTCGCAAATGCCTGCGTTTTAAAGTGATCCAAAAACGAGTGACTGTCTCCAGGATAGCTAAGCTGCACCAAACGCTCAATTTCCATTGCGTAGTCCTGTAGAGTCTCATTGGGTCTCTGTGCTCTGAATCTTAGCTCCATTCTGTGAATCTCCCTCTTATGCTCACCATCATACTTACGTTGCAGAGCTGCCATAATGTCCTCATAGTTGTTTCTTGATGTAGCGGGCACAGTTTCCAGGACTTGTGCAGCAGCGCCTTCTAATGCCAAGATTAACTCATTGCGCGACCCATGCATTTCTGTTGGATACAGTTTCAAACTGAAACTGAAAAATGTTGAAAGGCGTGCTGCCATCAAAGGTGGGCGCTCTTGCTCTACTCGCAGCTTCCGGAAGAGCTTGCATCGGCCTCTCCTGCAGTTGAAGATTACGTACTCTTGATTCCAGGCTGTGTAGATTCTGATCGACACCATTCTCCAGCATATCAAACTTCTCATGAACATCTTTTTCTGGCATATCGAATTTTCTATTGACGCTGTGAACTTCTCTCTCCATGTCAATGATGTTAACCCTCACATTCACGGCCTCATAGATATCCACCAGCTTTTTATTTGTTGCTTTCAGCATCTCTTTTGTAGCACCAGAGCTTTCTTCAATTTTCCGCAACATCATTTCATTATTGGCCTAAGAGCTTTCTTCCATTTTCTGCAACATCATTTTATTATTGGCCTTAGACCTTTCTTCCATTTTCTGGAACATCATTCCATTATTCTGGACAGACTGCATAATCACCGCAAGCGTAGCGTTTAAGTCCATGTTGCTTGTAGCTGAACGTATATTCATCTCCCGTTCTTTTTTTCTTCCAACTCATGGGTATGGATGTCCAGGCTAAGCAGAATAAACTCCCCGGTTAGCCTCTTCTGCAGCTCTGCTTTGTTACCAGCTGTGGGCAGAACCAGTTTGGTCAACTCTTGTTTCAGCTGTTCCACCTTAAGCTCGTCGAACTTCATTTTGCAATCCCACTTCTGGTACCAATTGTTACGTTTTTACCTCTTTAAAAACGTTTTCCGTGGATTTTTTAATTGAAATGAAATTAAACGCAGTTACTAATTTATTGAATTAAATAGCACTGTACTTTACTCAAAAGCACTTAGCCACTTTTTATATTTAAGACGCTTTACACTGTAACGGTTTAAATCAAACTACTCCGTCAACGTTGATGTGTGCAGCTTATATACTTTTAATGATCATTTCTCGAACATTCATGATGTTTGTAGAAGCGCAGTACATCATCGTACACTTAAATTAAACATGAACACAAGCCATACGCACATACATACACACACGCTCCAATCAGACGTACCCAATGTACAAATGCAGACAGATAACAACAACAATAATCATGAGCTTATTCGTTGTTTCAATCACTCAGCAGCCGTGCGTAATTAACATGTGTGTTTGCGTGTTTGTGTGAATTCACATCACCGCCTCTTTGCTGCTAATCAACAAGTATCTATGTATGCATGTATGTAGAGCTGTTATGTGTCCATTTACAATGACTAATGAAAGCAAATAAGAATAACAACAATTCAGTATGTTCTAGAATAAGTACAATGGGACTGTTCGAAACTGAATACGTTAATGTATATATATATATATATATATATATATATATATATATATATATATATATATATATATATATGTGTATATATATGTATATATGCATATGATGCGTACATTTTCAATGAAATCGTGCGAGTTTTTAATAAAACTTATTCTAACTTTCAGAATTTACAATTTGTTTGTTGTGCCCTTAAGGTTCAATCAGACGTGCCGTATCATAATGCCATAACCATAACCATTGTCATAAGCATAAATATATATTCTTCACTAATTAGTGCTGGCATAGCCATATATTGCTGATAATGTTTTCATTTGATTTGTTTTCTAATTTGCAAGCACAAAACCAAAACAACAAATATGTGTAATCAGCAAGCAGCTGTTTATGGTTATGGCGAGAAACCAAAAGTCAATTGGTTTCTATGGTTATGGTTATGGCTATGGATTTATAGCAAGTCACCTATAATCAATTACAGTGTTGCCCGTAACTTTGGTTCGAACAGCTGTTTTCTATGGTTATGGCTAAGTCACGTTTCATTGAACCTTTAGCTGTTCATATGCCGACATTTCATTGGTCGTTAATCCAAATCGTCAGTGAACTTTAAGCAGTTTGAAAACATTTAACCTCGTATGCTTATGCTACACAAAGTAGATACTTACATACATACATAAGTATGTATATATTAGGCATTTGCAAAAGTACAAAAAACAAGTAGTTAAGTATATCCTCTTTTTTTCGTTTATTTGTTTTATTGTATTCTCCTCTTAAGAAAGCAAATGGCTGTTCTCTTATAAGAAACAAACATAATAAATATTCGGGTATGCTCCAGGTTTCGACTCGGATTGAAAACGAAACATTTTTTGAATCCCCATAATTTATAAATTGTTGTTCTAAATTCAGCATGATTTTCCACATTCGAAGTTTATGTTCGAAAAAAAAATTAAATGTCAGCGCCTACGGCTACGCAAAAATCGACGGCTGTCAGCAAAAAAGTTGCAAAAAAAATTAACAAATTACAAAAATAAAGAAATTTACAGAGACAATACAAAATAATAAGTAGAAACGGTGTAAATGGTACAATAGATTACAATTGAATAGAAAAAGAATTTCATAACAACAATTTAAAAAAATATAATACTTTAATAGCATAAGAATATTTATATTTATAATTATTACAATATTTAATTAAGACTGTTATAATAAATTAAGACTATTACAGTATAATATAATGATACGAATAGTGTAAAACAAAACAAAAAAAATATTTATTCCCATAATTTTTTCTTAAGAGTGAGGGTGTAGTGTACCCACAGCGCCATACAATATATCTGTGTATTTGCCAACTTCAACTGTGTAGGGCGACTACCAATTGACATACGATCGACTTACACAAGTTGAAGTGTGCCAAAGACCATTGTCCGCTTTCATGTTGTACGACACTATTATCCCAATACTTATTTGTATCATAAATTATTTCTTGTAACCTAATATTTATTTTTATTACCATTTCTTCTATAAACAAACATGTGTTGTAAACAAATATGTGTTAATCTAGGTTACTAAAATGAGTTCACAAATAGTATATAAGCTCGACAAATTGAAGAATAAAATCAGACATTTTTTTCCACTGCCATTTATTTATTGTATCTTCAAATAACAATAAGTGTTCAAATCTTAAGTATAAATATAATAATTAGGCCCAACCAGTGTCGGACATAAACTTAGTGATAGTAATTAATAATACATAAATGTGTTAAGCACAAAAATATTCAAAAAATTCCATCTGAAGTGTGGCGTATTAAGGCCGTAGTATCCCTCTTTTTTATGCGGATGTGTCCAGTAAAGTTCAAGATATTACGAGCAAGGGGATTAGGATGGGACTCGAGTTTTGTTAAATATTTGCCTGCATATTTTGCAATTTCAGCGGTCACAAGTGGCATATTTAAATCACGATGTAAAATTGAATTTTTCATGTACCATGGAGCCGATGTTATTAACCTTAAAATTTTGTTTTGCATTCGTTGGATTCTCTCTACATTGGAAGCTGAAGCAGTGCCCCATAGCTGAATTCCGTAACACCATATGGGTTTCAAAAGCGACTTGTATATTAAAAGTTTACAATCTAGACTGAGGGTAGGATTTCTACCAATCAGCCAGTGTATCTGGGTTAATTTAAGCTTCATTTGTGACAGCTTAGAGTCAATGCGGTGTTTCCATGTAAGCCGTCGGTAAAGATGTATACCAAGGTATTTCACCTGTAAATGTTGAGGAACAACTTGATTGTTGATTCGAATGGGGGAACAAGTGTCTCTTCGTATGGTAAATGTGACATGAACATACTTTTGTTCATTTACTTTTATTCTCCATAAGTTCAACCACAGCTCCAACAGGTTAATATGTTCCTGAAGATATCGGGATGCCTCGTGAGGGTTTTCATGCATACTAAGGCAGGCTGTATCATCGGCAAATGTAGAAGTGAGGATATTACTGCTCAAAGGCATATCATAGGTATAAATCAAATACAAAACTGGCCCTAGTATACTCCCCTGTGGCACACCGGATGAGATAGTTTCGGGCACACTCATGAAGGCTCCTTCCACAGCAGTGAACTTCCGGGCAAGAATATAACTTTCCAAAAGATTTACAATGTTTATTGGCAGATATGTCTTCCATTTTAAAATTAGGCCTTCATGCCACACTTTATCAAATGCCTGAGAGACATCAATAAAGAGGGAAGAACAATACTTTTTTTCTTCAAATGTTCTTCTTATGAAATGAACCAATCTATGACATTGTTCAACGGTACTATGCTGACTTCTAAAACCAAATTGATGGTTCGGTATGCACCCATTATCAGTTAGAATTGGGGACAATTTTGTCATGAGCAGCTTTTCGAAGAGCTTTGAAATTGTTGACAGAAAACTTATTGGCCTATAAGACTCAGCCTTGGTAAGATCTTTGCCCGCTTTTGGAATCATTTTGACCATGGCAAGTTTCCAGCTGTGTGGATAATACTCCAGTCGTAAAATGCCATTAAAAATAAATAACAGGATTCTAATAGCAATACCAGGCAACTTCATCAGCATCTTGTTACTAATTCCATCAATACCCGGGGCTTTTTTGGGTTGGTTTCAGCAATTAGTTTTTGTACATCACGCATCTTAAATTTCATGGGTCGAGGGGGTAGAGCAACTACACTCGGTAAATCAACAGCACCAGTACATGTGTTTGGGGTAAATACGTATTTTAAATGCCCAGCAAATATGTTACCTTTTTCAGTATTAGTTCTTGCCCAACCTCCGGTAGAAGTGCGCAGGGGTGGTTTAGACTCAACGGGTGTTTTAAGTTTTTTAGCAGCGCGCCACAAGAAGTAATTAGATGCTGCTGTGACATCGAGAGCTTCCAGATAGTTCTTAAGAGAAGCAGATTTTTCAGATGAAAGCAGCTCTTGGAGTCATTTAGTGCATTCTCTAAGTTTGATTTTATGTTGGGGCGATCTGTGCTGTTGCCATTCCCTTCTAGGTCTTCTTCTTTCACATACGAGACGTTCAATATGCGCAGAATAAATTCTATTAAACCCAGTCTGCGGATGGGAGGTAGTGGCATGTTTAGCAGCCTGTTTAATATTTTCCGTAAGATTGGCAATGTTAAGTTCAAAATCATCGGGAGTTCTTAGCTTGATGTTCTCCGTACAATGACTACTGAGATACATATTTTTTGAACCCCAGCCAATTAACATTATTTATCATCTTCGCATATGGGTGAGGTAAGCCACTTCTTAGTGGGCTACAAATTGTAACGATCGTGGGAGAGTGATCGGAGGAGAGATCATGAGAAGCTTCAACATGAATTAAATGCCTAGAGATATTTTTCATGACGCCAAAATCTATAACATCCGGAATTTTTTGTGTGTCAGTAGGCCAGTAATTGGGCTCCCCGCTCGAAATGACATCCAAACCTATTTTTGAAATTGCGTTGAACAATGCTCGACCTCTGGGTGTAATAAGACGCGATCCCCAGAACGTACGTTTTGCATTGTAGTCTCCAGCTGCTACGAAACAAGGTCCAAGAGTTTTGTAAAAATCCTCGTATTGATCCTCAGTGATTGAAAATCTGGGAGGGGAGTAAACTGATGATATTACGAGATTTGAACAAAAATTTTCGATGCAAATATTTGTTGCTTGTAGATGGTCTTCACAAGTGTTCTCAAGAATATAGTGCTTGAGTCTTGACTTTATTAGAATTGCTGATCCTCCGCATGTTTTATTGAATTCTTTTCTTAAGAAAGCAAATGGCTGTTCTCTTATAAGAAACAAACATAATAAATATTCGGGTATGTTCCAGTTTTCGACTCGGATTGAAAACGAAACATTTTTTGAATCCCCATAATTTATAAATTGTTGTTCTAAATTCAGCATGATTTTCCACATTCGAAGTTTATGTCGAAAAAAAAAATTTTGAATGTCAGCGGCTACGGCTACGCAAAAATGACGGCAAAAAAGTTGCAAAAAAAATTAACAAATTACAAAAATAAAGCAATTTACAGAGTATGAAAACAAAGATATTCAAAATTTTCAATTAATTTTCTACGTGAATGAAAACAAAATTAATACTCTTAAAAAAACAGAATGAAAATAAAATTATTCCATACTCTCAAAAAAGACAACGAACGAAAATAAAATTATTTGCTTTTGGTTGATCTGCTTGATTTGATATACCGTTACATCGTATAACTTTTGAACATGAAACCTGCTCTTGTTAGTTTAAATTCACATCAACAAATACAAAGACCTTACAAGCTGGCTTTGATATTACAATTTTTTTAAAAGAGATTATTAATTTTATATTCTTTTCTTCTTCTAGTTGCGTTATTTATCAGCGCGGCTGTTAGCCGGCTATAGGCACATCGACTATGTTGTCTTGGCAGCATATGTTGTTAAAACAAAGTATTGCCTCATTATTACATTGCGTTTTTACAACTAAATGCAATCGTATTATTGTACATATTGTTGATATATATATATATATATATATATATATATATATATATATATATATATATATATATATATATATGTATATATATATATATATATATATATATATATATATATATATATATATATATATATATATATATATATATATATATATAAATGAAATTAGTTTTAATTTTCTTCAAAAAATTAATTTTTCATTTTCAATAAGATCTAAATGCATTAAGATTTAGTTCAAAAAAGATTGACATATCAAACTTTGGTATGTAGGGCAACTTTGTGTTTTCGAACATAAACAAAATTGTTGTATTTTTTTAATGTTTTTTTACACAAGTGAGATCTGCCAAAACCAAATTGAAATTTTTGGCAAAGTTTGTAAATTTTTTTTTTTGTATTAACATTTCTCTGAAAATTTAAATTTTTTTGATGAAGTTGAATAAAAAACACTTCAAACTAAAAACCAAAGTTGTATTTTTCTTAATAATGTTAGCATTTATAAGAATAAAGTACGATTCGTTTTACTTTCACCCAACCCTTATTACTCTAATTGAAAAAGAATAAAAACATGGGGATGTGAATTGCAGAACACCAAAAATGCTAAAGTAATCCACTTCAGAGTGAATTCGGATTCTAGAACATACCCGATTGTACAAAATAAATGCGGCAAGTTTTAGAGCATATGAGAAGTAAGCAAAATTAATAATAAGACATGCACATGCTTGGAGTTACGGCAAGCCGTACTTAAACCATTTAGTATAATACTATATTTATTATATTTGTAATTTTTATTTTATTTGTATGAAATTACATTTTTGTTTAATTTGATTCTAATATCAAATTCTAGATATCATCATCTAAATTTACAGAAGTCATATTTGCGTTGGAAAAATTTAACAGAACTTGAAAATTTTTAAAATAGTTTAAACTGCAAAAAATTTTAAGTTTTGATTTTCAATGGGTTTACAAATCTGTTTTTGCATATCTCCTGCAATTGCTCGCATGTGACTTATGACTTTGTACAAAAATTATTAGAAAGAAAAGTAATAAATTATGTACCCAACAAAAAAAAAAAAAAATGGAAATGTTCATGAACTTTAACTAAACACTCAAGCGTTGTTTAACCGTTATTGGGGTGATAACCATTGCTTGATTTCAATGCTTAAAATACTCATATGGTAAAATAAATACGTGGAAAAACACTTTCAGCATATCAGCAAAAAATTGTTTTACTTTACTCTGGCTTCTCTTCAGTTGTCGAATAAATCTTTCGCCTTTTTAATTTGTTTTACTTTGACTTGCTTATAGTGAGCAAGAATTAGTAAATATAAATGCTCTGAGCGTATAAAGATAATAAATATTCCCTACGAGAACAGTGACGGTCATTTTACCGGTGAAATGACCATCACTGATGAAGAAATAGCTATCATCGCGTAGAACAAAGTTTTTATCAAGCTTTTAAAGCAAATATGGTAAAAGTGATGGAAACTTTTGTATACGTGTGACTTTGCATCCCACTCAAACCTATGAAATTTGTCATTTACAGAACGTATATCTGCACTGCTCACTCTAATGTTGGTGACTAGTCAGCGTTGATAAAAATTTAGTCATTGATGAAGAACTTTGTTCTACGCGATGACGGATATTTCTTCATCAATGATGGTCATTTTACCGGTAAAATGACAAAACGCTGTTTTTATTACATTATAAAATATAGGCCCAATTAGCTTACAAAAAAATGGGTCTACATTATTTTTCTTGCAACATACATATAAGTATACAATTAAACGCCCGTTGGGTGTTAATGATTGTATTTATTAGACAAAATGGTAAATAAAGCCTTTAAATAAATATTAAGTATGTACTTATATAAAATAAAGATTTTACTTTTAATTTTGCCTGATAAACACAAAAAGAGTCAAATATGTGCAGTCGTTGTGCCTTATTTTTACACCTATACCCCGTATTACACATTTTCTTTAATTTGTATAAAACGACTAACTTTGACTAGACTGGAAATAATTTCTCCTTGATTATAATTTTGGGAACAATTACTATGTACGCATAATATACTATCAAAAGTTTATTCATATAGATATGCGCACTTTGATAAAAATAGATAAGGGATATATATATATATATATATATATATATATATATATATATATATATATATAGCTTTTATATTTGTTTTCTTCGAGATAATTAGTTTTTCAGTTTGCACGGTTTTATGATGAATCTGTCTTCCGTGTAAGGCAGGGATAGGCGATTATATGTATGTACATACATACTTACTTACATATATTCGCATATATACATACGTAGCTTTCTCGGAATTCAAAATGCTAAGATCTAAAGGAATCTGGATTTCTAATATTAGGCATCAGGTTTAGGATTTAGCATTACGATTTCCAATATTAATTAGCAACTTATCTTTTTGTATAACGGAAACTAAAAAAATTATCGTACACGTTTTTTAGGTACATACTTGGTTACATTTATTTATCTTCGCACACTTTTAAAACGACAGACAGTAACACTCTACAATACAATAAAATAGCAAGGTTCTAAGGGTGTGTTCAACAGTAAATATTTCCCTTGTAAAACACCACAACGACAATTTTTTCTCTTCTTGAGAACTTCCTTTATATGTAGAACGATATAACAGGCTAAAACGCTCCACGAAAATGTTTGTCATAAAATTAAGTCATAGGTCGTCGCTAGAAGCTCCTTCTCTGGAGTAGCACTTGATCTGTGCTCCCTAAAAAAATGCACCGTATGTACTAAAAATTGAAATTCATATTGAATGCCAAAAATTTTAGTAAATCAAAATTTAAAATGTTCACAAGTGTAATATTGCTGTAAGCAGTGTTGCCAAATTATGCATTTTCTGGCTGATTTAATAATAATTTTTCATCCGGTTTTACCAACAGAAAATTTAGTTCAATTTAACTTTTACTAACTGTTTAGCTACTTTCACTTAATTTAGATAGCTTTTGGCCACATTTCCATATATGACATATTAAGCATATATTCGAAGTAGCTTCAAAAATACAAAAGCAGTATTGTAATATTTAATTAATATATACAATGAAATAACAAAACAAAAAAATACAACTGCTTTTTTAGCCGAAGTTTTTGAGTACAGAGATGGCGATTAATATCAAAAATGTAAGAAATTTTTTGTTTTAAATATTTCATCATTTTCACGGTCAAATGCAAAAGCAGATTGTTTTCAGCCATATTAGTATTCTTAAAATTATTCAATATTGGAAAGCTCGGGTAAGTTTGGATAGAATTCCTCAGAGTTGTTCCAAACTTATAGGTACAAACGACACGTATGATAAAAATAACTATGATGTTGATTATGATGATTTGTTTTGTCTTAATAAAGAATTTATATTTACAAAGTTTTTCTTTTTTATTTCTTGATTACCTAAATTACAGAATATGCCAAAAACCGAGAAAAAAAATCGCGAAACTAAAACTAAAACCAGTTAGTTGCATTACAATTATAAAACCAGCTGGAGTCATATGTATATATTACTTTAATCCACAATCTGTTTTTCTATACACGATTTGTGAATATTTCTTGCATTGCCAATGAACTTTTGCATGGTATAAAACATATTGTAATTGTTTCTCCAATTAATTTTGTTTGTGACCTATACCATTCTGACTTATTCCTGGAATAGAAGAGACAGGGCGAGCTTAGTTTTGATTTTGGCATAGTAGTACATCAAAAGATCATTGATAACAGCTGATTCAAGCTTTTACTGTCACTCAATGCGTGCAAGCCCCACGATTGCAATAGCCATATTTATTATGTAGGTAAATACAGATAGAATGAAACAGATTGGTCCAACTCATCGACATGGTGTCGACGACACCGTCCATGTGTTTATTGTGGGTCTGAAATACTTTAGAAATATTGACCTAATGACGTTGAAACAAACGTTTTAAAACTTCCAATGGATGTTGCCATTGTACAGACGCCGTTGTCTTTCCATTTTACTAAAAAAATCTGTTTTTTTCTCAAACCTATTCCTTTGATGTCTCTTCGTAGTCTTGCTTTCCATATACCTACGTACATATAGTATATATATTTCCATTTAAAACTCACCTGATGGACTTTTTGTGAAAAACAAAAAATTTCTCACATGTTGGACATCTCATAGCACAACAACGTTTCTTGAAAAACAATAATGTGTAATTAAATACAATTTAACATTATTTTCATATATCTGGAATACTTACATTGTTTCGTTTACTTTTTATCTTACATACATATGTACATATGCCGTTTTGAACCTTTTTTTCTTTATTTTTTTTAAAACAAATTTCTTACTTTCTTTTTGACCAATATAGTATATGTATGTATTTTTTACAATTTGCGCCAACTTCACTTAATAACCTTTAATTTTCTTAGAGAATGTTATGCAATGAAAATGTAAGCATTGGCAACATCACACAACATTTAGCAATATGAAATATAATAGATTTACTATCCCTCACTTGACAAAGTGTTAACGTCAAAAAAAGTGTCGAATCTATGCCTAAAGTACAAATTGTACATTTTTATATACTCGATTTGTTGTAAAAATCGTATATGATTTTCTTTTGCTATTTTTGCGTAAGCAATTTTAAGTAAGTATGTACATACATAAGTATATTTAACTATTATTATTAAAGCAATTCCGGCAACAATGGTCTGAAGTCGCCATACAATAGAAAATAGAAACATATACATATAATATTTGTTAGTAACAATTTGAGAGCAGATTAAGCAATGTTTTAAGGTCCATTATTATATGTAACTTGGCGTTAGTTAAAGGTTGAAGTGGGTAGCGGTAAATTAAAGATAAGTTCATCCTACTCGTAAAATATTTCAAATATGAATTATTATTATTTAACAAAGTGTTTGTTTTGTTTTAATTAAATAGTTCATTGAAGTAATTACAGATATACATACATACATACATACATATGTATGTATATTCACATAATTGCTTCATTGAGAGCATTAAAGCGTATTCGTTTGAGTGCTTTCTCTCCATAAGTACCCAGTTGGATAGTTTGGGTAAACATGTTGAACATTTTAGCTACGTAAATAGCCCGAGCTAACAAGCGCTTTTACGAACTGTTATATCCACCTCATAAGAGGAGAATATTAATGTATTTCTAATTAATTTTCATGTAAATTAAAAAAAAATTTATTTGAGTCATGACGAAAATTAATAACTGAAAAAATTAATGACGTTTTTGTAGTAGTTAAACGCACAACTTCAAAATTTTACTCTTTATGTAGAACTCACAGATCTATAACCATAGTTACGCATTAAATTCGGTGTGTTTCAGAGAATACTCTAAAATAATTTTACTATTTATGTAAATGTTTATACAATCTGTAACAAAATAAAATCAAGTGGCCTCTCTTATTAACTGACTTCTTGAATTGAAAAAACGTGATAATTTGAGGTGTTAATGAAAAATAAAAGGTTTTACTGAGTGTTAACGATAGAAAAAATAGAAAAATAAAACTGGTTTTAATGCATGAATTATGCTTTTGCTTGTTTTCGGTAGACTAAAAGCATATTTTCAACAAAAGATTACTTTAAAACTCTTAATAGTACATTTGCATATACTTGATTTGGGCCAAATTACTTGATTTGCCCAAATTACGTAATTTGCGACATGATTTCGCATACAATATTGATGTGACGAAATTACATCAGATGATTTCATCCAAATTATGTCTTTGCAACACTGTGCGGCTGCTTTTATGCCAAAGGGCATCCATTATTAGTGACTTACAAATCCGAAGTATCATTTAAGTCGTAATAAAATATGAATATGAAATGAAATAAATATGAATATGAATGTTGAATATAATTTAATAAAAACTCAATGTTATTTTCTATTTTTATACGTTTTTTTTATTACGCTATTTCAAATTGCTATTTAACAAAAGTTTTGTTTCTTTTATGTTAAAAAACAAATGAGCAACACAAACGTCAAATAGATGTCGAAAATTCGAACACGAAATCACTTACAACATGATGGAAACACTTCGAAATTATTTCTTAAATCAACTTGATTTGCTCATAATGGAAACGTACTATAAAAAACTAAATTAACCAATTATGCAATTAAATTAACATACATATTTACGATGTTACCACTGCATTTTAAAGAATTTGTTTAACCAGGGATGTGGTCATAATGAAAAATTGTTTTTTTCCCACTAATTTTATTTATTGTATCTTCAAAACTGAACTAACAATAAGTATTCAAATCTTAAATATAGATATAATAATTAGGCCCAACCAGTGTCGGACATAAACTTAGTGATAGTAATTAAAAATACATAAATGTCGTGTTAAGCATCCCTCTTTTTTAAGCGGATGTGTCCAGGAAAGTTCAAGATGTTACGAGCAAGGGGATTAGGATGGAACTCGAGTTTTGTTAAATATTTGCCTGCATATCTTGCAATTTCAGCGGACACAAGTGGCATATTTAAATCACGATGTAAAATTGAATTTTTCATGTACCATGGAGCCGATGTTATTAACCTCAATATTTTGTTTTGCATTCGTTGTATTCTCTCTACATTGGAAGCTGAAGCAGTGCCCCATAGCTGAATTCCGTAACACCATATGGGTTTCAAAAGCGATTTGTATATTAAAAGTTTACAATCTAGACTGAGTGTTGAATTTCTACCAATCAGCCAATTTATCTGGGTTAATTTAAGCTTCATTTGTGTTAGTTTAGAGTCAATGTGGTGCTTCCATGTAAGCCGTCGGTCAAGGTGTATACCAAGGTATTTCACCTGTGATTGTTGAGGAACAAGTTGATTGTTGATTCGAATAGGGGAACAAGTGTCTCTTCGTAGGGTAAATGTGACATGAACACACTTTTGTTCATTTACTTTTATTCTCCATAAGTTCAACCACGGTTCCAACAGGTTAATATGTTCCTGGAGACAACGGGTAGCCTCTTGAGGGTTTTCATGCCTACTAAGGCAAGCTGTATCATCGGCAAATGTAGAAGTGAGGATATTACTGCTCAAAGGCATATCACAGGTATAAATCAAATACAAAACTGGCCCCAGTATACTACCCTGTGGCACACCGGATGAGATAGTTTTGGGCACACTCATGAAGGCTCCTTCCACAGCAGTGAACTTCCGGGCAAGAATATAACTTTCCAAAAGATTTACAATGTTTATTGGCAGATATGTCTTCATTTTTAAAATTAGGCCTTCATGCCACACTTTATCAAATGCCTGAGAAACACCAATAAAGAGAGAAGAACAATACTTCTTTTCTTCAAATGTTCTTCTTATGAAATGAACCAATCTATGAGTTTGTTCAATGGTGCTATGATGAGTTCTAAAACCAAATTGATGATCCGGTATACACCCATTATTAGTTAGAATTGGGGACAATTTAGTCATTAGCAGCTTTTCGAAGAGCTTTGAAATTGTTGACAATAAACTTATTGGCCTATATGACTCAGCCTTGGTAAGATCTTTGCCCGCCTTTGGAATCATTTTGATCATAGCAAGTTTCCAGCTGTGTGGATAATACTCCAGTCGTAAAATGCCATTAAAAATAAATAACAGGATTCTAATAGCAATACGAGGCAACTTCATCAACATCTTGTTACTAATTCCATCAATACCCGGGGCCTTTTTTGGGTTGGTTTCAGCAATTAGTTTTTGTACATCACGCATCTTAGACCTTATGGGTCGAGGGGGCAGAGCAACTACACTCGGCAAATCAACAGCACCAGTACATGTGTTTGGGGTAAATACGTGTTTTAAATGCCCAGCAAATATGTTACCTTTTTCAGTATTGGTTCTTGCCCAACCTCCGGTAGAAGTGCGCAGGGGTGGTTTGGACTCAACGGGTGTTTTAAATTTTTTAGCAGCGCGCCACAAGGAGTAATTAGATGCTGGTGTGACATCGAGACCTTCCAGATAGTTCTTAAGAGAAGCAGATTTTTCAGATGCAAGCAACTCTTGGAGTCGTTTAGTGCATTCTTTAAGGCTGATTTTATGTTGGGGTGATCTGTGCTGTTGCCATTCCCTTCTAGCTCTTCTTTGTTCACATACGAGTCGTTCAATATCCGCAGAATAAATTCTATTAAACCCAGTCTGCGGATAGGAAGTAGTGGCATGTTTAGCAGCCTGTTTAGTATTTTCAGTACGATTGGCAGTGTTAAATTCAACATCATCGAAAGTTCTAAGCTTGATGTTTTCCGTACAATGACCACTGAGATATTTTTTGAACCCCAGCCAATTAACATGATTTTTCATCTTCACATATGGATGAGGTAATTCACTTCTTAGTGGGCTACAAATTGTAACGATCGTGGGAGAGTGATCGGAGGAGAGATCATGAGAAGCTTCAACATGAATTAAATCCCTGGAGATATTTTTCATGACGCCAAAATCTATAACATCCGGAATTTTTTCCATGTCAGTAGGCCAGTAATTGGGCTCCCCGCTCGAAATGACATCCAAACCCATTTTTGAAATTGCGTTGAACAATGCTCGACCTCTAGGTGTAATAAGACGCGATTCCCAGAACGTATATTTTGCATTGTAGTCCCCAGCTGCTACGAATCAAGGTCCAAGAGTTTTGTAAAAATCCTCATATTGGTTCTCAGTGATTGAAAATCTTGGAGGGGAGTAAATTGATGATATCACAAAATTTGTACAAAAATTTTCGATGCAGATATTTGTTGCCTGCAGATGGTCCTCACAAATGTTCTCAAGAATGTAGTGTTTGAGTCTTGACTTTATTAGAATTGCTGATCCTCCGCATGCTCTTCCTCTCGGGTCCTTTGTATCATATAAGGTGTAGCCACTCATTTTAAAAAGGCTTCTCGGAGTCAAATGAGTCTCATATACCAACATTATATCAATATTTTTTACCGTGAGGAAGTGCTCAAGTTCATATTTGTGTTGGCGAACGCCGTTTGCATTCCAGAAACTTACTTTTAACGTGTTCATGGCTTGATAACTAATGCTAGAAGCAGTGTGTTCTGCATTCGCAGCATTTCTTGCATCATGCTAGTCATATTTGTTGTAAAGTTGTTTATAGTTTGCACCAGATTATCAAGGTGGCTGAAATTAAAGCTTGCATTTGTTGTACTAGTTGGTGGTGACACTTTTTGCACTGGAACAGAGTTGATCTTCACAGCGTCAGCATACGATACTTGTGTAGAGATTGGTTGGGCCATAGGAGGATAAGTAGCGGAGTACGTGTTTCCTGTTTGCGCTGGGGTTACTTTAGGCTTTTGGCTCATAGCTTGTTTAACAAAAGAGAACACAGAACATCCCCTGCAGTATGATTACCTCCACAATTAGTGCACTTTTTTTCCTCTGATCTTTCAACTTATTGCAAATGGCAGTCTCGTGTAATTCACCGCACACAACACAAACAGTAGGTAATTTACAATAAGTTTTCGTATGGCCATATTCTTGGCAATTATGGCACTGTACGGGTCCTGAACGCTTGTGTGGTTCTTCAACTGTGATTTTCCGGTATAATAGATATTTTAAATTATAAATGGGATGGGTCTCATTTTTCTTCAATATTACATCATTTGGCTCCAGTTCAACGCGAAATAGGGGTTGGGGGAATTTCTCCCTGTTTATTATGTTGGATACATTTTTTACCTTGAATCCTTTCAGGGTGAGAGCATCTTTTATTTCAGCAGGGACAACGTAAGAATCTATGCCCTTCAATACGACCTGTAGGCCCTTAGCGCTCTTAAGCTGGAATGTGTAAAAACTTGTTTTATTTTTTTCCAATTCATTAATCATTTTGCGGAAATCTTCTTCTTCTTATATTTGAACTTTTTTTTCGTCAATGTTACCACGTTTTATTGGAACAATGTGAAATGCCTTTTCACCAATGACCGACATTAGTTTTTGATAAGTGTGTTAGAATTTTTTTGCCTCAAATAGATGGGTGGTGGTTTGGAGGTTTTTTTCGAGGATGCTTCGGATTTGTCATTGTCATTCTGCAATATTTTAAAACGGTTTTGACGGTTAACTGAGGCGGCGTCGTTATCCCTGGATATCTTGGGAACCGATGAGATTTTAGATGAATTTGGGCTACGCCCGCGCTTTATTACTGTGATATATCTGTCCATTCCGACAGGCAGCTTAGGTTTCAGAATACTATTGTCTATTATGATAACTTGGTTAAGTGAAGAACACGAGCCCGGAGCGGATAATGGCGCTGATTTAAATAAAGAAGTACTAGGCAGCGGTAATGTTAGCGAATCACTACTTGGCATCGGAGTAAGCGAATTTGATCGCTCACGTAAAATTGGCTTTGCCGTTAGAAAAAGATTTCATCAGATTTTTTATTTTTATTGTTTGCATTAAGAGCTTCAGAACTCACAGTAAAATAGGCATTTCTGCCGAACTCACTTCACAATTGTTTGTTTTTGAGGTATTCATGCAGAGTATTCCATTTGTTTCCGTTTTTTTTTGTTTTTGTTGTTTCAGATTATATGAAAAATATTATTAGTGCAAATAAAGCAATTTCACAAAATGAGTACTTATTACGAATCAGTAGTTATTACGAATATTTTTTTGTTTGTATTTTTTTGTTTACTATGTAAAAAAACTCCGCTAGCACGTCTGTTCACTACGAAGGTTCAACAAGACAATGAAAAAATTGTTAAAGGTCCATTTATCTCCCACTTTTGCTAAAGGTACCTTTAACTAACATCTACTTTAGCGCCAAGTTGTAACAATGGCCTTAACAGGAAATAATCTTATTCGCTGCGCATGGCGGTAGTATTGTTTCTAAAATATATAGAAATAAATAGCGTTAAGATATACAATTATTAACAGCATCATTTTTCAATAATAGCAACCAGTTTAGGATTTTTCCAAACAAATGACCATGTGGACAAACAACAATAGGAAGACTATTTAAGTAATAATAATTTTATTGCGAAAAAATAGAATGATAAGACCTGCGATTAGAATATCGTATGGTTTTTGTGTCATTAGGTTATGAAAAAGTATGAATTTTGGAGGATATAACCCTTTTATAAAAATATTGATTTAATCTGAACTAAGTAACAAAAAAAAAATATAAAAAAAAATTTTATTTTTTTGTTGATAATTTGTCGTATATATACTTTTTTGAAAACTGATGATTGAAGCTAAACTAAGCAAGAAATAATTTAAAAAATTTAATAAAAGTCGCAAATAATTATAATAATAACATCACTCCAATATCATACTTATAATTTCTATTTATAACTTTTCTACAAATATAGATTAAAAAGTATACAGAAGAAAAGAAACGATCGTTTATTTTTATCTCGACAAGGATACGTGCGTCTTCACTATGTATGTATGTATATATATTTTTTGGAAAGTAAATATCGCTACACTTTTGAGCCTCTAACTTCTATAGATATTTTTTATACAGCTATTGGTAAATTTTATATAATTTTACTACAATTCTATTGAAAATTTTTATAAAATTAGAAATATTAAAAATGCATTATTCTTGAAAGGATAGTTCATTTATGTATGTTGTTTTAGGTAGATCGATGGGAACATATATATATATATATATATATATATATATATATATATATATATTCTTGAAAGGAAGGAGCTTCTTAATAAATCGTTAAGTTTCAGAGATTGTGATCCAGTTGTGGCTGAAATTCGGATAATTTTGAAAGATGTCAACATCGGATTGTTATTTTAGGAAGCTTCTTTTTATTGAAAGCTATTTCTAGTGATTTAAGAATATGAAATGTTTTTATATTCCATTGCAAATAATATAACTTTTCATTGAATTCCGATGTCCCTTGACTGTGAGAATTGACTTGCGTATGGAAATAGTAAACAACTTGCAACATATTTATGTGAAACCAATAACTTCAAGTGTTAAAATAATATTAACACACTTTTTCCAATAATATAACAAAGGAATCTTATCAAAATATCCAAAATTAAAAATATTTTAACAATTTAGACACAACAATTAGTTATACATTAAAAATATAATTTCGCCTATGAAAAGCACGTACAAGAATGTGTTGAGATGTGTTCGACAAACTAAAATTTAGCATTTCGGCTGTTGTTTTACGTTTAACCCAAATTCAGGAATTGTTCTTTAAACCAAAATCAGAATAAAATTAAAATTAAATGCATCCCGATTTAAATTAAGATTTATTTGAAAACTGGGATTATATCATCGGTGAATATATGTTATTCTTTTAAGTAATGTTACTTTCATTAAGTCGCACAGTAGTGCGCTAAACCAATTCAGGTCTGTGTACACGGTGTGTATATTACACAAAACCAGTCGCGCTGTTTTTAGCCCTCCACTTAGGCATAATTTAGACTTGAAACATAAGTATAACCTATATGGGTTACCTCCCAGGTGTTTTACCATAACAGCTTTGTGACATATGAATTTGTAAAAATTGCATATTTTAGTTCACTGACTCACTCATCAGCTAAACAGATTTACAGGTACTCGCGGGTCTTAGTAAGCAAGTAAGCAGAAAGAGTCTGAAAGGGGGAACATGATATCTAGTGGCACTAGGGTGACCTTTATTTGTATGTGAAACTTCCCCTAAAAAGCTAAAAAGGATATATTTGGTATACAGGTAGGTCTTGATGAGTAAATAATAAAAAAAACCTTAAAAGAGGCACTTTCCACCCAACGGCACCGTGGTTTCCCTTATTTATATGGGGCAATTTTTTTAGGATTTTATTGCTACTTATTGGAAGAAATTCAACCCTCAGTCTAGATTGTAAACTTTTAATATACAAGTCGTTTTTGAAACCCATATGGTGTTACGGAATTCAGCTATGGGACACTGCTTCAGCTTCCAATGTAGAGAGAATACAACGAATGCAAAACAAAATTTTAAGGTTAATAACATCGGCTCCTTGGTACATGAAAAATTCTATTTTACATCGTGATTTAAATATGCCACTTGTGACCCCTGAAATTGCAAAATATGCAGGCAAATATTTAACAAAACTCGAATCCCATCCTAATCTCCTTGCTCGTAACATCTTGAACTTTCCTGGACACTTCCGTTTAAAAAAAGAGGGCTACTACGGCTTTAGTACGCAACACTCCAGATGAAACGTTTTGAAAATATTTTTGTGCTTAACACGACATTTATGTATTTTTAATTACTATCACTAAGTTTATGTCCGACACTGGTTGGGCCTAATTATTATATCTATATTTAAGATTTGAATACTTATTGTTCTTATTGTTCTTCAGTTTAATGAAGATACAATAAATAAAAATTAGTGGGAAAAAAAACGTATGTATATATATATATATATATATATATATATATATATATATATATATATATATATATATACTTATATATATATATATATATATATATATATATATATATATATATATATATATATATATATGTTCATATCGATCCTATAACGAAACCTAAAACAACATAAATATACTATCCTTTCAAGAATAATGCATTTTTAATATTTCTAATTTTATAAATATTTTCAATAGAATTGTAGTAAAATTATATAAAATTTACCAATAGCTGTAAAAAATATCTATAGAAGTTTGCATCCGAAGGAAGTTTTTCTTTTTAGAAAGTTCATATGGCTTAAAATGCTGCACAAAAGAATTTTTTCAAGATTACACGGTCAACGGCAAGCGGTTTGATATCATTCCAAAATTTATTCGTCTTGTGATATTATTCAATGTTTGCGCGTTGAAGCGTGTTACGTGCACGACCTATTCTTTCAAGTCAATTTATATGTAAACATTTCTGTAGATGCAGGGGTCGCGAGTAAAGGTCAGGTAGATAATAAACACCAAAACTTTTTCCGCTGATAACATGGCGTCAAAGAAAATAATATTAGAAATAAGATATGTTGTAAACAAAGATAATAAACATAATATGTAAACAAAGTAATTAAAATAAGGATGTGATTGTTTGAAGGTCAAACCCAAAGCATAATAACCATAATATGTAAACAAAGTAATTAAAGTAAAGATATGATGGTTTGAAGCATAATAACCATAATATGTAAACAAAATATACAGAACGAGGGTATAAATAGAAATGTAAATACTTTCGTTCCTCAGTTCACAAGTAAAACTCAGTAAGTTCAGTTCACAAGTAAAACTCAGTTCATAAGTAAAACTCAGTAAACTCAGTTCATAAGTAAAACTCAGTTCATAAGTAAAACTCAGTAAACTCAGTTCATAAGTAAAACTCAGTAAACTCAGTTCATAAGTAAAACTCAGTTCATGTGTAAACTGAAATTAAGTTAGTTATTAAGAAAATGTAATAAAGAAAGACGCATCGCGTCAGAGAAAGAAATATTTTTTAATAATAACTAAAGTGAAAACTTTAATTCGCGTCCGACATTTCAAGTGGATATCCGGTATTCTTTTCATAGTGCATCCCATATAACATTATGAGAGTCTATTTCGAAGGCTCATTCATTTAACTCCACGAAAAAACGGTATAGCTGCGAACTATGTTCAAAAGATTCTTCGGCGAGCTGCTTTCAGTAGATGGGTGCTATTTAGTTTCTGCACTGTTTCTTCGTACCATACTTTATCAAAGGGCAGAAACTCAGAAGAGAGTAAAACAATATTTCTTTTCTTTGAAAGGACCTTTACCTACATTCAAAAGTCTGTGTGTTTGCTCGATAGTGCTGTGTTGTCTTCTGTGATATACATATCTCCTCTTATTTACTATGTTTGTCAAATTACTCACAAGTACTTTTTCGAATAATTGTGATATATCAGACAATAGACAAATGGACTTTTAATAATCCACTTTCGTGTGGTCTTTTTTTGTGTGGGTGTCATGGTAATCAAAGAAATTTTTATTCTATAGGATAGTTCTCTAGATGTCATTTTAGGTATATTGGATAACTGTAACTGCAAAGGCTTTCTTAGAATTTAAACCGTTTTCAATATATGTAAATGGAGATAAATGTGAGTTATATTTTTACCTCCGATATCATTATTCCTATCGAAAGTGAGTTAGTGAATTGTAAATCATTTTGCTACGTTTAAACGTCAGAGATCTTTTGAAAATACACTCCAATGCATTTTGGAAACTGTATCAAATACACATAGAATACACACATTATTCAATATTTTGTCATTATTTTGCAAAATAAATTTACATAATTTTTTTCACTTTATTACAATAGGTGTTTCAATATAAAAAAACTTTAGCTGTTCATATGCCGACATTTCATTGGTCCCTAAATTAAATCGTCAGTGAACTTTAAGCAGTTTGAAAACATACAACGTTGTATGTTTAAGCCAAACGAATCAATTACAATATGACAAATATAAAAAATACCGGAACCAGCAGTTGAAACTATGTTCGTTTTTTTGGGTTCTTGAGTTATGTTCGTTTTCATGGGTTCTTGAGTTAAGATGGCGTTGTAAAAAAGTTGATGCACACAACGCCATCTACTGGCAATACCGGAACCAGCATTTGAAATTATGTTCATTTTTATGGGTTCTTGAGTTAAGATGGCGTTGTAAAATCGCTCCATACAAAATGTATGGGGAAATTAATTTTCTTCATCATTTTTTTGCTCGGAAAAATTTCCGGAATTTTTGGGTATTCTCCTTGTTTGGGTGAAGACCTAACCGAATTGGTACTCATCATCGAAATCGGTCACAGGCGTTCTTGAGTTATAAGCGTAGTAACTAACATCACTCTCTCTTATATATATAAATAATATAAATAACAAATATATATATTGTTGTAATCTGTCTTTTTTAAAGATTATTTATTTTAAAATCAAAGGGTTACAATACATATATATTTATTGGCTAATAGTAGGTTGATCTATCTATCAATATGCTTTGGCTCCTCACAGTCGAACTCTCAGATCGCCAATGTCTTTTTTTTCGTCACCTCATCTGCTAGCGTTGCCACCGATTCGTAACCTCATTATTATATATTTATTTTTTTTATCAGAGTTGCCAACACCTCCCCTTTTTAGTATATTTTTTTACTTTTTCTTCAAGTTGGTTTGAATCGGTCGACTGGTTTACGAACGCGCTGCGGTCGTATGCACGGCCGTTCTGCTGCGGTTTGGCTCTTGGTCCGCATGCTCTGTATCCGGTTTTCGCGTGGCTGCGTGATGTTGGTTGTGTGAGTTGGCAGTGGTTGCGGATTGTTGGTTGTCTGAGTTGGCAGTGGTACCGGTTCCGAAGTCTCGTTGGTTGTATCATCTGGTGTATGAGCTCCGTTTGAAACCTCCTGTGGTGCGACCTCATATAGCTCGAACGCCTCCACTAGTCGCTTATGATTCTCTACAGCTTCTACAGCATCGTTATCCGTTGATGGACTTTCTTGACGACGTTTTCGAATTTGATTGGCGTGACAGCGAATCACTTTACCATTCTGTAGTCGTATGTTGTACATGACATTCCCGATGCGTTCAATAATTATTCCTTTGACCCATTTAAAACTGTCTTTGTTTTTGTGCACGCTAACAAATACGAGGTCTTGGATATCATAATACATCTGCTTAGTACCGTGCTTATTGTCGAACTGATTTTTCATTTCAAGTTGTCTTTTGCTGTAGATCGCAGGCTCGATAGCTGGATTTGGCTTAAGCAAGTCGAGTTTAAGACGTATTTGCCTTCCCAGTAGGACTTCGGCTGGTGATTTGTTGTTTTCGTTCTGTTTGTTTGGTGTGGATCTGTAAACTTGTAAAAATATTAAAAGATTTTGTGCAGTTATCCCTTCTCCGTTTAACTTTTTTAATGCCCGTTTAAAAGTATCCACAAACCTTTCAGCTTGGCCGTTTGACATGGGATAGTAGGGACTGCTACGAATGTGTTCAATGCCGTGTTCAGCTAAAAATTGCTGGAATTGATGACTGGTGAATTGAGTGCCATTATCAGAAACTATCTTTTTAGGCAACCCGAATCTAGCAAAGATTTCATTCAAATTGAAAATTGTTTGTGCTGTTGATATCGATTTGGTTTGGATGATTTCTGGCCACTTTGAGAAAGCGTCGATGACCACGAGATAAAAATACGAATCAATCGGTCCAGCGTAGTCGATGTGCAGTCGCTCCCATGGACCGGAGGGCTTCAACCAGGGATGTAAGTTAGTTTTTGTTGGCATCTTTGCCGCTGCTGTGCAGTTCGGACAACTTTTGACCATATTTTCGATGTCGGCGTCGATGTTTGCCCAGTACACATAGTTTCGAGCAATGGCTTTTGTATACTGTATGCCTGGGTGACCGCGATGAATTTCCTTCAGGACACGCCTTTGGAAAATTTTTGGTATAATAATTCGTTCACCAAACATTAAGCACCCGTCAACTATGCTGATGCTGTCTTTCCGATTGAAGTACGGCTTGAATTCATTATGGTCACATTTGATTGGCCATCCATCTGTAACATGTTTACAAATTTTTGAAAGTATATTATCTTTCGCAGTTTCGTACCTTACCATTTTACTTGTAAGTGGTAACTTTTTTATCGACTCGTCTAGAATTTGTCTCACCTCTGATTCGAATTCGATCGCTGCGACAACATAATCTTCTGAGGGGTTGACGGTATTGTTTATAAGGCGTGACAAAACGTCGGCGTAACCAAAACTGTTTGTTGCGATAAACTTTAGTTCAAAATCATAAGCAAGTAGTTTGACTGCCCAACGCTGGAGTCTATTTGCTTGATGTGCACTGATTCCTGCTTTGCTACCGAATATAGCGAGTAAAGGCTTGTGATCCGTCTGAAGTTTAAATTTTCGACCAAAAATCATTCGATGGAATTTAGTAACTGCAAAAATAAGTGCCAATGCCTCCTTTTCTATTTGACTGTATTGTTTTTCCGCTGGCGTGAGTGATCTTGAGGCATGGCAAACCGCTTTCATGGAGCCGTCATCAAACTCATGAAATATACAAGCTCCGAGACCATAATTAGATGCATCGGCTGCTACTACTATGCTTTTTGTTGGATCATAATGTGTTAGAAGAAGCCTCGATGTAAGCACATCTTTTAAGCTATTAAAACAGTTTTGGTGCACTTCTGACCAGTGCCAGTTTTGGTTCTTTTGTAGAAGCTTATCTAATGGTCCCCTGTATTTTCGCAAATTGCTAATAAATTTTCCATAAAAATTGATCGCGCCTAGAAATGACCTCAGTTCGGCTTGATTCGTCGGTTCTGGCATGTATTTGATTACTTCTACATTCTTGGGATCTGGACTTATCCCGTTTTCATTTATGATGTATCCCAAGTAAGCCATTTCGTGATGGGAAAATTTGCACTTTTCCAGTTTTAGTTTGAAACCATATTACTGTATACGGCGTAGAACTTCCTTTAAATTTTCATCATGCTCTGCTTGACTTTTACCCGATATGAAAATATCATCGATGTAAGCTGCTGCGTTGTCCAAACCCGCAAGCATTTGGTCCATTATCTGCTGAAAAATTGCAGGAAAAGTTTTTACGCCGAATACCATGCGATTATATCTGAATAGACCGATGTGCGTGTGTATTGTGAGCAACTCTTTGGAAGCATCATCGACTTCGACTTGGAGGAATGCGTCAGATAAATCGATGTGGCTGAATACAGTAGCGTTGCTTAGTTTAGCGAAAATATCTTCGGGTAAGGGCAATGGATATTGATAGGTTTCTAAAGCGTCGTTTAGACCTGTTGAAAAGTCGGCGCATATGCGAATGTTGCCGTTTGGTTTTTTTATAACAACGATTGGCGCAGCCCAGTTTGAGTAATTGACTGGTGAAATTACATTAAGATCTTGCAGTCGCTGTAATTCCGCTTCGACTAAATGCTGAATTGCATAAGCGACGGGTCGCTTTGGACGAAAAACAGGTTGATAATTGGCTTTTACAACTAAGTGTGCTTTAGTTTTATTGCAGAGACCGATCTGTTTATCGAAAAGTGCTGGGAAAAAATTTTGAGGGAGTGATTTGTTGTGAGTCTCGGTAATTGGAACGATACTTGCCTGTTTTTTTTGACGAAATCTTGTTACAAATAGCACTGAGGGGCATATCCTCGAGTTGGAATGCAGATATCCAGTCTAAACCAAACACATTTAGGTTTATTGTAGTGACAAAACACGTCAGCAGTTTGACTGTTCCTTTAAGTTCCACTTCACCAGTAAATTGTGTATACAATGGTAAATCACCCGTTGCACTTCTTGCTGAATGTGTAACTTCCTTGGTATTTGTCAACCCCAGTTTATTAAAATTAGTTTTTGAGATTATGGTGATATCGGACGCTGTATCGAATTGCAATTTGATTTGCACGTTGTTGATTTTCACATTGATAAATTTACGCTGAGAAAATGTGGTTATGCTGTTTGTTTGGTATATGCTGTTCGTGCGCGGTTTTTGTGTATTTGTTTTACCTTTGCTGTAACCTTTGTTTTGCGTTACTGCTGATTTCGATTTTGTTTTGCAGTACCCTTCTTTGTGACCTACTTTGTGACACTTTTCGCACGTATGATTTTTGTAAGTGCAATTACGTACGTAGTGCATGGCTCCACAAAACCAGCAGGGTGTTTTTGGTCTCTTTAATTTATTCTCATTTATCTGCAGTTTGTTCACCTTAGATTCGTGCGTTTTATTTTCTACCAGTACTGTGTCCGATTTTAAATTAATCACCCCTATCGTGAATAAGATGGGAAATATTTGTTCCCATAAAATTTTCAATTCCCAAGAAGGGGAAATTGGTATCGTGAATTTCATGGGAACTCTTGTGTGTGCTATCACTACATAGTGCATGTAAAATAAGTAAGAAGAGTAATTAATAAACATATCAAGCGTCAGTGTAGTTAAAAAAGTGTATTTGTTTAATTGAAATTAAAATAAAATGTTTAGAACGGGAGCATTAATTGAACTGCAAGAGGAAGAATCTCGACAACACCGAATTGCTCGTAGACGTTTACGAGATGAATCTAATCCGTTGGAGTTACCCGATACATCGTAAGTTAATTATCTGTAAACAAATTTTGTTTGTAAATAACTTGTTTTTTTTTTTTTAGATTTATTCAACATTATAGGCTAAATAAAGCCGCATTTATTTATGTCCTAGAAGTGCTGGATAAAAACCTACCCACAAAGAAAACATTTGGAATAACAGCAATGATAAAACTTTGTGCCTGCCTGCGGTTCTTTGCAGAAGGCGGATACCAGAAAGGTGTGGCCAGAGATTATCAGGTGGGAATGGCACAATCAACCTTCTGTGAAGTGCTCTCACAAGTGTTAGATGTTTTTGAGGAAAAACTTTGTGGTGAGTGGATAACTTATCCAACAGAAGAGGAAAATAGAGCGACAGCCCAAGATTTTTACAGAAAATTTGGAATACCAGGTGTTGTGGGGTGTATTGATGGAACACACATAAATATCGTAGCCCCAAAAGATAACAAACACTTGTACTACAACCGGAAAGGAAGCTATAGCTTAAACGCCACACTCGTAAGTTTTTTACAAATAAATATACCTATGTATGTTACTTTTTGTTACAAATGTAATTGTTTTCCAGATATGTGACAGCCGAATGAGAATTAGATTTGTTGATGCCACACATCCAGGAGCCTGCCACGATTCATTTGTGTGGAATACGAGTCCTTACAAAAGTGTAATGGAACAAAATTTTTTAGAAAGAGGACTCCGAGTTTGGCTATTAGGTAAGTAATCAAATATATGCATATTTAAATGCTTAATTATGAAATAATTCATAGGTGACGCTGGATATCCCCTACAACCTTGGCTGCTGACGCCATATAGGAATGTCATATTGGGCTCTGTTGAACAAAAATTTAATGACGTACATTCCAAATGCAGAAATATAATAGAGCGAACAAACGGCGTTTTAAAAGGCAGATGGAGATGTTTGCTTGGTGCTAGGGAATTACATTATGAGCCAAGGAAAGCAATAAAAATTACAAATGCCTGTGTAGCGTTGCACAATATTTGCATACACTATAAGTGTGAATATAATAGTGACGTTATTGACGAGATTGAGCAAACTGAAGACACTCCAGGACGTTCTGCGAATTCAGACGAACGTGACAGCTATATAGCTACTGCTCAAAAAATTCGGGCAGATATAGCGAGCTCAATATGATTAATATATACATAATTATTTTTTCATAATTAATTGAAGAGATAAATAAAATAAAATTTATTTAATTAAATATGGGTATATATTTATTAAAAACTAAAAACAAGCGTATTCACAGTTCAATTCACAGCTTTGTAGAGATCTTTAAAAAATAATAAAATTCAGTTCAATTCTTAAAACTATTGAGATACAAAATAACAAACATATTCACAGTTGAATTCATAAGTACTATGCATGTAGATTAAAAAAAATTAAGTTCAGATTAATTCTTAAAACTATGACCAGACATCTGTGAACAAAAGTTAGGGTAGGCAGGGGCAGCTTCGGCATTGGGGTACTTTCGGCAATGACGTTATCGATGCGAAGTTTTCATTGTACATAACTAAGTTTGATGCATAGGTATCGAATATCAATATTGATAACTGTCACAAAGTTTATCATCTTTAATTATTAAGCTGAAGTATCTACACGTGTTTTAATACTTTAACAGGTATTTTTGTAATATTTCGGTCCGTTTGGTAAGTATTTCTTATATACAATTTTTCAATGTTTAATATAGTGTTATTACAAAATCATTAGAAATTGTGTATTTTCTTACAAAAGTAAGTAAAATCATTACTTTTTTGAAGGCTAATAGAGAAAAAAAAGAAAAACTAGAGAAAGTGCATTCGGGGTACATTCAGCATTTTAAATTGGGGTACAATAAGCCATCTGCTGAATGTGCCCCATATTATCTATAGGTTTATCTCAAAAGAAAATCTTCTAATATGATTCGAAATTATAAACCTAAGACCTAACGTGCTTCTATTGACGAAAGTGCAATGAAAAAAGTAGTTTCTGACGTTTTGTGTGGCCTTGAGACTCCAACCTCCGCCGCTAGAAAATATAGCCTCAAACGTCAAACAATTGAATCAATGAATGCCTGAAAAAGAAGATACATCACTAGTTTCGAGGAGCGAAATAGAACTCAAGCTACCAGGCCCCTCGAATCTACCTTCAACTTCTCGCACGCGGGCTAAATATTTATTTGAACTAGATTTTAGCTCTTATTATGTTAAATAATAGTTTGATATATATATGGTGGATTCAAATGGGTGTGCTATCAGTCATATCGAAATATTGAAATTAACTTTTTTATTACCCTAAAGCATCCGAAATCAAACGACATTACTTTAAAGCCAAAAAACAAATTTATGAAAATATGACGGTAAGACTGGTAGCACACCCGTTTGAATCCACCAATTGTATATTTGTTACGTTCAAAGAAATGAAATGTGTTATTTTTTTTTATTAATATTATTTTACTAATAAACAAAAACTGAATTACTTCATAACCTTCAACTAGTTTTTTATTAAATTAAGTTTTTTCTTTATAATTATATTTGAGAATGTAGGCGACGAATGTGCCCCGGCTTGGGGCACCTTCGGCGAATCTGGCTTTTTTAACTAACTCGAAAAATAAGTCCCTAATACTAATTTGTCATAAGCTTTCGGTTCGAGTTTTTATCATTGATTATTTAAAGATAACAATCAGCGACAAAATTCGTTTATCTGTTGAATAAGTACTTAGATTTAGAGCTCTAAAGAAAAAGTGCCGAATCTGCCCCAGTCTCCCCTACATATTAGTTAAATAAAAAAATTACAAATGTTTTTCAAATTTACCTGTTGATTTAATTATTTTTCTTTAGTATTTGCAGCTTCAGTTCTTTAATTGCTATTAACTTAGTTTTTTTTTCTATCTTACTTTCTAATTCTCTCTTTCGAAGCTTTAGCATTTCTGCGTAATGTTGCTCTTTGATTTTAAGCTTTTTTGCTTTTAAGTCATTGCCTTTTTCCAGCGCACGGTATACCCTCTTTACAGACGAAATCATTTCTTTATTATGATTCTTCATTGAGTCGCATAAGTCTTCAATTTTGGAGCACAAGTTTTCTTGAGCCATTAATTCTTTGGCTATAAGGTCAGCCGTTGTTAGCTTTTCTTGTGGCTCCGTTCTTCTCCGTTTTAAAGGATATGGTGTTTTCTTACAGGACTCCATGTTAGAATTGAGATCGTGTAGTGGCGGTGTTGCTTGTTTTGAACAGCAGGGCGTCTCAGTATTTTCTTCACCCAGTGGTGTTTCTGGCTTAATTGAATTTATAGTGCCATCACATCCCAGTGGCAAACCAAACTTTGACGAGTTCGCCAAACCCTCTACTGATTCCTTCATTCCAATAAGGTCATATATGCATTGCTCATTCGCTGATAGCAATTTAGTTTGGTTTGGTCCTCCTCCCGTCTCGCGCTGGTTTTTCATATTCGTGGCAGCTTTTGAACGGACGTATCTTTTTTGATCTATCCATACCTGTTGAGAATGTTACGTACATATGTATGTGTCTTTTTATTTAAATATACCATATTATAAAAAACAAATAGTACTGTTACCTTTTTCCACTCCGAGATACTTTTAATTGGAGGGCCAGCACTATTTAGCTCTTCCGTAAGGGAATTCCAGAATTCAGCCAGCACATCTTTAGGAGTTTTTACAAAATTACAAGCAATTGCCCTGTTACTTTGCATTCTATTGAGCATAATGTCATTTTGCGCCTTATTAACAAACCTAGTCCTAAAATAGCTGAATATAAGCTTTTATATTTTATTTAAAAGATATAATTACTTACATGATGAATACAGTTCGCCAGCAAAAACGATGTGAACAAATCAAAGGGAAAAACGCAACTAATACGAGTTAAATAAATGTTTACGATCAGGGGAATTTCAGCCGAATGTGAATATTTTTAGTGTTATTATTCCCAACTGAATATCACATAGAAAATGGGAATTCATTTCTAGGGGAAATGTTTTAACGATTGCAATTTTGGGAAATGGGAAAAATTTTTATGGGAATGACTGTTTACGATAGGGGTGAATAATACGATGACATTCTCTAGAAAGTGCGTCCAAATTGATTGTGTTGGCTTCTGTGTCCAATTTAGTTAACATTCGGGTTCTTATATCGAAGTCTGATTCGGATTTAAGTCCCATTACGAATATTAGGCATTTGAACTGATCCAATGTGATATTTTTCAATTTGAAATTTTCGCATTGCTTATTGACCTCCGCTGCGTATGTGCTAAAGTCCATGTGGGGTGCTTTAGTCATTTGTAGGCAATTATATCGTAAACTGAACTGAGATCTTTGGAGTCCGAATAATTGTTTTAATTTGTCTACTGTACAGACGAAGTCAAATTCCCTTGGGTGGTGGGGTAAGATGTAATCAACGTATTTACTGTGGACACTGGTGCTGAGTTTCCTTAGTAAGAGTCTGACCTTTGCCGCATCGTCGAGCTTGTTGGCATCCACCAGAAACAAATCTTCGTAGCGAGCATACCACGTTTCAAAAGTGAGGTTATACACCAGATGATACAACCAACGAGACTTCGGAACCGGTACCACTGCCAACTCAGACAACCAACAATCCGCAACCACTGCCAACTCACACAACCAACATCACGCAGCCACGCGAAAACCGGATACAGAGCATGCGGACCAAGAGCCAAACCGCAGCAGAACGGCCGTGCATACGACCGCAGCGCGTTCGTAAACCAGTCGACCGATTCAGGGTTATATACGAATTCAGTTATGCTGGACGCTAGCGTGTCCATAGTTCGCTCTGGTTGCAGATCTATTTTTGGACCCTCGCATGAGTCGCCAGATCTAGATGAAATAAGCTGCGATATCAAAGCTTGCATAGCCGCGCTATCTTGCTCCCGCTGCTTTTGCATTTGGTTGAAAAATGTCTGCATTTGCTCTGGGTTCATGTTGTTAACTTTTTTTTTTCACTTACATAAGTATGTAGAAAAAAAAATTCACATCCTCGTCGCCACTGTTGTAATCTGTCTTTTTTAAAGATTATTTATTTTAAAATCAACAGGTTACAATACATATATATTTATTGGCTAATAGTAGGTTGATCTATATATATATATATATATATATATATATATACATATATATATATATATATATATATATATATATATGTATATATATATATATATATATATATATATATATATATATATATATATATATATATATATATATATATATAATATATATAACATATATGTTGCGTCTTAACGAACAAAGTTTCAGAAGAAATAAACGGCGTGTATATTGTGGTTTAATATACATATATTTAAATATTGGAGTGTTTATTTCACTAGAATGTCAATAAAAAATTAATAGTACGATAAAATAGTATATGCTTAAATCCACGTACATTCTGTTTCCTTTTTTAGTTAAAGAGAATAAAATACAAAAATACAAATTTATTACAGGCTCCGCTTGGCGTCTGTTTTCCTCAAGTTTTCGTTAAAGAAAGAAAGAATTTTTAAATTTGACAAATAACTATAACATGACAGTGACAAGTGTTGTCAATACAGCGGTGCTAATATGCGTCGGCAACATTCCGCCCCCCGTGAAGGTCGTGGGTAACTTCACCTAAAACGTCTAGCACCGCAAGTTTCGAGACCGGTCTGTGTGATGTGCGCAATTCTACAACCCGTGTTTTCCCATCTTTGGCTGTCAGTTTGATAATTACAACGCCTTTTCTCCAATGACTCCTGGGCAGGTTTTCATCGCACTAAGTCATTGACCTCAATATATTTCTGATCGGTGAACCATTTTGTGCGTTTAGTGAGTGTGGGTAAGTACTCCCGTATCCATCGGCGCCAGAATTGATTTTTTAGGTGCTGGCTAATTCGGTACTGCTTTCGCGAGCATATCGAAGTAACGTCCCCTGGCGTTTGCGTCGAATTAGTGGTACCCAACAGGAAATGGTTAGGGGTCAATGGCTCTGGGTTTCCGGTGTGACTGGTAGATGCGTGAGGGGCGACTATTTACGATGTTTTCGGCTTCTATCAGTAGGCTCTGCAGTGTTTCGACTTTCGGAGCAACTCCCTTTAGGGTCACGGCTAACACCTTTTTTGTTGATTGAATCAAGCGTTCCCAGCAACCTCCACTCCTGGGATTGGCGTGGCAGTTGAACTCCCAAGCGATGTTTTTAATTGCTAATTCCCTCTAGATGTAATTGTAGTCGAATAAGTCATTCACTCGTTTTAATTCGCCATCAGTACCCACGAAGTTTGTACCCATGTCTGAGCGTATTTTTACTGGAACACCTCTTCTATTAATAAAGTTGCGGATACAGATGATGCAAGCGTCAGTGGATAAATCAGCTGCCAGCTCAATGTGGATTGCCCTGGTCGTCAGGCAGGTAAAGAAAGCTGCCCACCGTTTCTCCCGTCTACGTCCGATCGTTACCAACATAGGACCAAAGTAGTCGAGGCCAGTATATGTGAAAGGTCTCACATACGGCTGAAGACGATCCACCGGCAGTTGGCCCATTAATGGTGGCACTGGTTTAGAACGATTATTTCTGCAAGCCTGACAGTTCGACTTCGCGTGTTTGACTGCCGTCCTCATATTGATGACCCAAAACTTTCTCATTACCTCGTTCATAACGAGCTCGTCATTTTGATGGAACAGTCTTTGATGATACCACATTATAATGAGTTCTGTTAGAGTGTGACGGTTCGGTAGAATAATAGGGTTTCCTGCTGATTCAGGGAGTGCCAACGCATAGTTAGTGCGCCCATAGGCACACAAAAGGCCATCAGAATTAAGATGCGGAGTAAGACATATAATTGGGCTAGTTTTCAGCTGTTTTCAGCTTGTTTATTTCCTCGTCATATACTTCTTGGACGAGCTTGTACAATATTATTTCGGCCTTTCGGAGCTCAGAAACCGTCAGTTCATGGTTTTGACCGTATTTGTTTTTTCCTTGGCGTTTAAGTTTTCAACGTGTTGTGCACTACATGGTGAGCATGTGGTACCAAATGTCATTGCCATCGTGTACACTTCAACTGGATCGGTTTGATTAAACCGCCATAGAAAACGCTGTACGTCGCGATCGGATTCACGTATGCGTATCTGTAAAAACATCTCCTTTATGTCGGCACATACGCCGATCGCACCCTCACGAAATTGAAAGAGAATTTTTAGTAGTGGCTGGTTTTCGTCCGGGCCCTTGAGCAGTTCAGAATTTAACGACGTTCCATGGACAGATACTGCCGCATCGAAAACTAGTCTCAGCTTAGAATTCATTTTCTTTTCAATGCTGTACAGTCGATTCAGTGCCATGTTATAACTATTTGGTAGCCTCACATCGTCATTCTTCCATATCAGGACAGTTTCGTATCGGTTATGTATCATTGTTGTTGTATTGTTCAAGACTCGACGTGCACGAGTCACATCTTTTGACTCGAGTGTCGGAGTCAACGCGACACCGAAATTTTCAGTAATCAGCTACGAAGTCCTCAATATTTTCTTCACATTCTCTATTATGCAGTATGGCGAATAATCGGCATGACTTGACAATTGTCCCGTTTGGGGTACCATAAATTGACCAGCCTAATGGGGTGTAAGTGGCAATAACACCTCCACCGAGCCTAACGGTTCTGACATTAGGAGTGAGGTGGCAATTGTCTATACCGATTAATACCTTCGGAACTGCGTCTGTATATCCCGCAAATGGGAGGGTTTTCAATTGGCGAAATTTATCATGAAGTTCCTCAATGTTAACAGTCTGTGATGGCAGATCTAAATCTGGTACGCTCTGAGCTTTCATGTTACACCACTTTTTACTGTTCCCGGCTCCTTTAATATTGAGTTGTATGAACATCGACTCTACGTTCTTAGGCGGTCCCTCAAACCAACTTAGTGTAAGAAGCTCTTTTTCATTATTAAAACCCATTTGACACGCCAATGTTTCATGTATCAAAGTCGTCGATGAACCTTCAAAAAAGGCATACGTTTTTACAATTTTACCATTTGGGCCACGCATTTCGATAGGTACTAATTTGTAGAGCAATTTCGTTGTCCGTGGAAAAAATGGTTTATGCCGAATCACATTAATTTTCCTTTCACCATTAGTTGACTCCTCATGTAACAGGGTATGGTGTAGCTTATTGCAACCTCTAACCTGACAACTTCGCTTTTTCTTACACTGTGTCAAATTATGACCCCTGTGTAGGCATGAGAAGAAAGTCGATTGGACTTCACGAATCTCCACCGGTTATCTACTGGCATACCCAAGAATTGCTCACATTCAGACAAAAGGTGCAAGTCATTACATTTTGTACAATATTTTTGCCTTTTGCTGTTCTCATTTATCATTTCATTTATTGCTAGTACTGGTTTTGCACTGGCACGACTCTGTACGGTATGACTATGCATGGTTGCGTAAGATGGTTGACATTTTGTACCCTTAAACTGTGTTGTGAGCGTGACTGGCGTAACCTGTGCTATAATTTTCTCCATTTGATTGATCCATGTATTGAAATGTTCCAGGGTAGGATATGGCTTTATCGCCGACGAGTAAGCGATCCAATCGATGCGTTTCGTAATAGGCATATTCGTACAAGTTCCTCAATTAACGTCGGGTTGCTTAAATGTTGTGTGGCCTTAGCACTTTTCAAGAACGTTGTTACGTTCTGTATCTTTGTGGCGAATGGCAAAAATTTTTCTAAATGGTTCTCTTGAATGGGAGATATTGCACGAATTTTTTGTAATTGGCTTCCAATTAAGAGCTCAGGGCGCCCGTACTTAAATTCAAGTTGCTCTATTATCTGAAAAATATTCTGTGGGTCTACAAGTAAACATTCGACCTCCTCACATGCAACCCCTTTCAAGCATTTCTGTAACCGAAATGTATTCTCCAGCTGAGTGTACCCATATGCGTTTGTAGACTCCTTAAATGCCGTTATAAAAACGGGCCATTGTTCTGGTTGACCATGAAATTCTGGTAGGTCATACAGGTTTTTTGTAGCTCCATGTACATTACTACCCACAGGCTTACAAACATTCGGATATGTGGGTGTTATTGGCGGCTGTGACAGAGTTACACCCGTCGTATATGACGTTCCTACGTTTGTGTACATACCTATCCGAGGTTGTGGCGCATGTAACACATAAGGGGTGGATACCACCGTAGTGGGAAACATTGTCCCATAACCAGCATTTGGTGGTAGTATATTTGTTATGGTGTTATACGGTGGTAAGTATGATGATCCTCCGGCCGATGTTATCGTCGTTGCAGAGACTATCGGATGGTGTGCTTGGCTTTGATATACTGGACTATAGACTGTAGTCGTTGAAGTGTGCAAAACGGTTGGCTGATTGGTGACGGCAATTATGTTATTATCTTAAACCATGTTTCCCAGAGTAGCTTGCACATCTACAGCAAGTTGCTGTGTTTTCGTCGCGGCATCTTTGCTGGACAACTCTTCCTGTAAATGTGCTCTTTTTATTTCGCTTTCCAACAGTTGTTGCATGGTGCGTTGTTGATTCACCTCTAAAGTTTTAACTCTTTCCATTAGGCAGCTAATGATTTCATCTGTACGATTCGGCTGTTGTTCAACAACTGTGTCCTCGTTTGTTTCCACTTAGGAATTGGCTTTTCCTCCAGTGGTTTTTGTAGGTGTTGACGAACAGGACATATTCACAAAAAACTCTGTCAAATGCTGCGGCAATTTCCCTTGCGTAGAGCGTCTGCTTCTTGTTTCTATAGCAGGCGGGCTGAGATGTGATTTCTATTACACTTTCACTATGCAGCGGCACTGTAATTCTAAGAAGCGAGGCTGGCTTCGCCTAGGCGAGTAGAATTGAAATAATGTTTGTTGCGTCTTAACGAACAAAGTCTCAGAAGAAATAAACGGCGTGTATATTGTGGTTTAATATATATTTAAATGT